>MU226003.1:3267692-3281589 GCA_018584345.1 Thuja plicata | reverse complement strand
CCTCTTGTTCTTTAGGCTCATTGTTAGTATCCCTTATCTCCTCACTACTATCTAGAACTGATTTCACAACCTCTAAAATAGGTGAATGTTGTGTAATTACCTCTTATTCATTTGTTTTCTCCTTTTTCTACTTCTTTTTGAGCATCTTTATTCTCAAGTTCCTTTTGAGTTATCTCTTCATCTTCCTCTATACTCTTCTCTCCTTCAGCCTCAGTTGCCTTAATAGGTGATTCTATGGTTTAGTCCCTCAGCTCATCCTGATCCTCGACATCCAAATTTCTAGAGTCATCAACTGTGACATCAATTGGACTGTCAATTGTCAGATCAACAATGTTAACTATCTCTATTTGTTCTTGTGTTTATGCTCCAATCTTGTCAGGCTCAATAGTAATATGAACTATTAATTTATGTGGTGCAGGGGTGGCTTCAATTTCTTTATCCTTTGGCTCAGATGTTCCTTCATCAGTCTTTTTCTCTTTTGGAGCAATCAATCCAAAGATTTCCTTCCAAATCCTAGTACTCTACTGTACTATACCTTCAATATCATTTTTCAAAATAGCATAACCTCTCTATTTAGGTATGAATTTATGCTTATATTCTTCAACAAATTTTTCTCTCTGTTTCTTAGTCAGTTCAGGAATGACTTGAGCTAATGTGCCTTCTTTTATCTGTCTCTCAGTTGTGAGTGCAAATTCCCATTTTCCAGATAGAAAATGATATAACTCACTCAGCACATTGTTTCCTATCTCTGCAGGAGTTAAATTGAAATTACACATCATATCTAGAAGATCTTCCTAAACTTTATGCTTATCTTCTACCTTCAATTTTTCATAATTGATAAACTTAAAACTAGATAACCCTGCAGAATTTCTCAAATTCTCACATACCTCATTAATATATGTGGGTCTCTTGAATGGTGCTATTGGTATGTTGATGGGTTCATTAGTTTTAGTCTTGTCTTCATCACTTTATGGATCCAAATGCAATTTCCTTCTTGGTCTCTTAACTTGTAGGCTCGACACAACCTTTGTTGCAAATTTTGTCTTCGATCCAGAACTACTCTCTCCAACCTTCTTTACATAGACTTTTGTTTTCTCTACTGGAGATGTGGCAATAGATGCCCTTTTCCTTGGATGATTTGCAATTGGAGGGGTAACTCTAGGTTTTTCTTTACTCGGCTTGGTTACCTTGGCTACTGTTGGTTTCTTACCTTTTGCCTTAACAGTAATCTCTTCTTCAGATTCACTGACTTCTACTTCTTGTTCTTTAGATACATCTTCTCCTTGTCTAGTAGATATGTCTAGAGGTGCATCCTCTAGCTCCTCATCACTTGAAAATCCAACCATCTTTTTTAGGTTTTTCACAATCTTTTTCCTCTTTCTCTCCATGGTTCCTACCTTAAGATTCATGGATATATTTGCCTTAGCTTCATCATAATTTTTGAATCTCTTTGCTTTTGTATCAATCTCCTTTTCTAGGAGTGTTGTAATAGATGCTGATGTTTCATCAATGTTAACTTCATAGGGAAATGACTCCAGCCATGATACCCTATGTGTTACAGCCTATCTCTTCATAGTGCTTTTCCACAAGTGAACTAGGAATTCTAGTCCTCAATCTCATTCTCTTTTTGAATTCCACAAAGTAGTATCCCATAATACTATTGAAATTATTGCCTAATTGCTAAATACATTCACTAATCTATATAGTAATAGGTCTATCCTTCTTCCAAACAATATTTCCCAGTGTAGGAAATGACTTCTGTTCATAGAAGAATATACAAACTAGTAAAGAGCCAAACTTACATGATGAGCTTTTAGCTTTTCTGATAGATAGTAAGTTCTTGGCTAGTTGTGTCAATTGTAGCTCAACAAGGTCATAGGTTTGATTATTCTTGACTATCTTCCATGCTCGGTCTACGGTTGTGCAGGGAACACTATCCAGTCGGCTCGAATGATAGAACTTGTGTGCAATCACTCTCACTCCAAAGTCAAGTTCTAAATATTCAATTGTAGAGATAGTCATACCTCTTTTATTTCAGACAGCTCCAGTGTTAGCTGTTATCTCTTCTTTACTTTGATCTCTTATTGTTTGTTTACCACTGATAACAAGATATCTAGTTAATCGATGAATAATATCTTTTGTGATCCTAACTGGTCCATTGTCCAGCCATATATGCATATTATGAACTTGGCATAGAACAACCTTGATCCATTCATCCTTGAAGTCTAGTGAAAAATCTAGGGCACAAGTCAACCTTTTGTTGGCTAAATGCTTGAATTCATCTTTCAAAATTCCATTTTCACATAACTTGTTGTAGGATTTCCTCAATTTTTTATCACCTACTTCACCAATTTTAACCATGTAACAAGATCTAACATCGTGGATCATAAGTACCTTTGGTGGGATTGATGAGAGGGATTCGTTCGGATCACTTAAAATTGCACTTTCGAGAATGACTCAAAAGTTAGGTGGTGCACATGCATCACTTCTTACTAGCTTAATTTGTTTCAGCTCCTCCTCCATTCCTTTGACTGGTGTGGAAGAACTTGTAGCCATAATCTCTAAAATCAGGGTTCAAGAATGAAGAACAAGGTAACTCAACAAGTAACACTTCACAATGTTCAACTTAGGGTTGCCGATGACACACTAATGAGATTTTCAAAAAAAAATTTACTAAGATCAATTATGCAACTTCTTCGATCGCTCTGTGAATGCTAAAAATCACAAGGTAAAATGAAGAATAGACTATTCATCCTTATATAGACTCAGAAGGTCAAGCTAGGTAAGCAATAAATATTTTGCCTATTAGGTTAGTTCAAGCCAGCGATCATTGGACAACTAACACAACTTGCATACCACTTGGCTTACCATACTTGGCCATCACACAACTTACTCGGCCAACCAACTCGGCACCTATAGTGCAGATAACTCATCTTGGCACTTGTCACAAACATGTCCTGACACGTCTTAACATATGTAGATATGGACTTTGGCACATTTACATATTAGGAACTGATGTAAGATTTGAAATTTAAATGCAGTTCCTTACATACCACTATTGCTCAATTAGAGATGGTGTGATCACTTGATCCATTGGATTGGGTGACCTCGGCTTTAGTGGATTCACTATTTCTTGGCTCTATTTTCCTTACCCATGTCTAGTTCATCTGTCCTCTTATTTCTTCAACAGTAGGAGAAGGAACTCTTTTTCTACACTCTCTCTTAGTGTGACCTATCTTCAAACAACTAAAATAGACTAAGCTTCCATTCATCCAAATCTTAGATTTCCCTCTGAAATGTGTCTTTAAGAAATCTTCAGGTGCATGTCCATATTCTTCACAGTAATGACAACTCTACGTTGTATTATAATCCCAGTTGTAAGTGTTTCCTTTCCTAGATGCTTTTGTTTGTGTCTTTGAAGTCCATTGTTGTTTAGAATTAGATCCACAGTCTTGTGCTTTATGACCATGTTTCTAAAACTTGTAACAATAACCATTAAATATTGGTTTGGGAGGTGCATCACTTGCTTTAGCCCAACATTCATGTGATTTATGTCCAAATTTATTGCAATTAAAATAGTAACCATTGAAATTAGGTTTAGGATTGGACTTACCTTTCTTTCTTTGGAAAATGTTTTCTGTATGACCTAGTTTTCGACACTGGTGGCAAACAGGCTTGTTGTGATTTGTCTTTGCATTCCTCCTTTCACCATTCTTAGATGATTCTCCTTTCTCAGTAGATGTCTTTAGTTCAGTGTGACCTTATCCAAAAGAATCCTTTGGCCTCCTTGATGCTTCCATCAGATTCTCAAAATGAGTCAAATATTCATTAGGTTTATTCAACCTTTCATTCAGTTCCTTCTTAGATCTCAAGTCATCTTTCAATTGATTGTTCTCAGATCTTAGATTCATCATTTCCATATCTTTCCTACTAATCTCTTGATTTTCAAGTAGCTATTTATTTTCCATGTCAACAAGATTGATTGTCATCATTTGCACATCATGTGTCCTTTCATCAAGTATGATAGTTATCACTCTTTTATCTTCTTCTTCCATAGCTTTGTCATCTTCATCTTTCTTCTTTTGTTCCACTACTTCACATAGTCTTACTGTCTACATTTCTTGTTCTCTTTTCAAGTTTCTGAATTCTTCACACAGTGTATTTTTTCTTTTCTAGTATATTTCCAATTGTTGCATCACAATTTGATATGTCTTTACTCTGCTTTTCACTTCTTTGTCATTCTACTTGATTAGGCTTCTTCTCAAAATGACTTACTGTTCATCTCTCAAGAACAACAACCCTTCTCTTACAAACTATATATCTCTCGCACTTATTTTCATATCTCACCTAGAACCACTCAGTTAAGAGATTTCACCTGATACACCAATGAGAATGTTTCAAGTGGTGATCATTCGTTATGCACTCAGATGCTGATGATGGATCTACTCTTTCCAATCCCTTATGTGATCTTACAATTTGATATGTCTTTACTCTGCTTTTCACTGCTTTGTCATTCTACTTGATCAGGCTTCTTCTCAAAATGACTTACTGTTCATCTCTCAAGAACAACAACCCTTCTCTTACAAACTATATATCTCTCACACTTATATGTCTTTTCAGATCTGGCAACAAGATATAGATCAATGATCAAGATCCATAATTTATGCTTCCAATACATTCTCATTTCCTGATTGGTTCCATGCCATGCATAGTATAAAAAAATTAAATGTGTAATTAACTTAGTAGACAAATATTAAATGTGTACAAATGTCAGCCCAAATCTCATACAAATCGGTCTAAAAAATTTACATAAAAGTTTGAATCAATCCTGACATGTATGCAAAAACTATTATGCTCAGCACTTAACATCTTTGTTTCTTGGCACTTAATATTCTACTCGGCTCGGCATGATGTAACTTGGCAACCTAAAACTTGCTCAGCAATGTTGCTCGACCTTGAATGTTTAGCTCGGCCACAGTGATAACCAACTAAAACTGCCTAAGTAAATGACTAAGTGTAGGTCACTAATCATCAACAAAACTTAGGGATTAAGTGTGGATACTGATGACATTAATTTTCCATTAGTATACAAACAAAACTTTCGGTAAGCCTACACCAAAAGACAAGAAAGAGAAAACCAAAGATTAGATTAAGTGATCACCAAAGATGACTAAGTATAAAGAGAACCGATGACACAAATTACTGTGTAAACCGAAAATCACAAAGTAGAAAGATAAAGTGGAACCTGATAGAGGAACCTAAAATGCAAGTTACAGTGCACACCAACAAGATAGATATAGTGAAACTGATAGACAAAACTGAAGGACAGTCAAGCATGACCGACAAACAGAACCAAAAGTCAGTTGCAAACCATAAAAAGTGGATCTGAATTCCTTTTGGCAAGTGATCTATTTTTGTAAATGTGATTCACTTTTTGGTTTTCATTTATGTCAACACATCTGGGTTTAAGATCAATTACTTTGAAGTTGAGTTTTTTTGATTCAGAAATCGACTAAGTATAGTAGCAGTGATACAGAAGTATTTTGGATGTCAAAGACATAGATCGATGAATTAGGGAAAGCAACCTTAGAGGAAGATAGTATGGAGTATGTATGACCTCCACCTAAGATCGATTTGGATTTGGTTAAGTTTATGATGAATTATAAGGATTTGAAGATGGATAGACTGTAGAAGAACATCGATACAGAGCAGTTGGAGAATAGCAAAGACTAAGGGAGTATGACTTGGACTCTAGAAAATAAAAGTTGTATTTTGGTTGTTGATAACCTATACATTGACTATGCAAGAGTGCCAACTATGCATTTGATATTTACTATATTAAATGTATTATGTTTTGAAGGCCGACTTTGTAATATTTTTAATATTCATCTAGAGAGCCGACTTTGTAAAGTTATGAGATATATATGTAAGATCTTTTTGGTAAAGATTATGTGTGTGTGTGTAATAGTTATCTGGAAGGGAAGACATGAAAATGGAAGAGAAGAGAATGGCAGAGATATAAAGGAACTATCAAAGCATTTGTGATTCTTGTCTTGTTCATGACTAAGAACTTTTTGTAATAAAATTGCATTGTAAGAGCTGTATGCTCAGAAGCCTCTAATAGGTGAACCTTTAACAGGGTTTTTATTCCTCTAACAAGGAAATGCACTATGTAATATTTAGCTCCTAACAGGGCTAGGTCTCCTTACAAGGACATTGTACTTTAGTACATGCTTGTGGGTATCATTCCCACTGGGGTTTTCCCTTGGCCAGGGTTTCCTTATAAAAAAATCATGGTATTATGAGTATTGTGTAATTTTCTTATGTTCTTTACTTTACTGCAAATGTATGATTAATGTTTAAGTGTTTAAAGAATTAATTTAAAGTGATATTATACTAATTCACCGCCCCTCTTAGTATAATCCAATCCTAACAATTGGTATTAGAGCTTTTGGCCCTTGGAGAGAAAGCGTAACAACTTGAGGGAGATCATAATGGATTTGGATAGTTTGCAAGATAATTTGATGTTGCACTTGAAGACCTTGATAAAGCAAAATAGAGAATGGAGAATTGAGATTCAACATGCGAAGAGATAAGAAATTTATAAAAAAAATCAAAGAACAACTTGAGCTTTCCAGAAGTCAAAGAGAAGATCTTGTGGTCTAGATAAAAGAAGATTCAGATGAGGACAATTCAGATCAGGTGAAACAACAAAAAGAAGAAATTGAGACTCTAAAACTTGAAAAAAAATCTATGGCCAAAGAAGTACAGATGTAGAAGAATGCAAAGAAATAAATTGAAGAAACCTTAAATAGTGCATTGAATCAAATCAAGGATGAGGCTGACATCTACAAGAAAAAATAATTGGAATTGGAGAAATATAATCAGATTTTGAAAGGTGAACTTGTTTAAGCAAAGAAACACATTGAGAAAATTCACACTAGTAGTGACTTGATTGATGAACAACTAGACAAACAGAAACCTAAAGGTGATATGACTGGTATTGGCTTCGATGAAGCTGAATGTTCAAAGAATCAGGAAGAGAAATCAAATGAGAAGATTGATGCTGAGAAACCATCTATTGAAGAACCTAAAGAGGAGATCAGACCTTTCAGAGGTAGATGCTTTGGTTGCAACAGATTTGGACACATGAAGAGAGACTACAGAGGTAATGCCCCTTTTAGAACTTTTTTCTGGTTATTGTTTAAGTGTAATGGATATGGGCACAAGAAGACTGAATGCAAAAGACCTAATCAATCTGGATATAGAAGACAATGGAAGAGAACCTACAATGAAACCTACATGCTACAAATTTAATAACATTGGGCACATTGTGAAGTACTGTAAGTTATAGGTTAATCAAGAAATAAGACCTCCTATATGTTACAAATGCAATAATCTAGGACATATAGGAAATTTTTGCAGGTATAATGGAGTAGATAACAAAAGAACACCACCTCCTATGAAATCACAGAAGAATGGAAATGATACTAGGTGAAGAATGATTTTGAAATTTTTTTAAGAAAGCAGAAGACAAAAACAGTGGCAAAATTTGGCAGAACAAAGGAACAAGTGAGATATCAGTTCAGGGAGAGTCAGTAGATGCTACTAAATCTTTGCCTGAAGGTAGCAAGACAGAATGGAACTAATTGGACGATCATGGCCTTAGGGGGAGCATTGGATACAGACATCAGAATTTATCCTTCCCTAAAATTCATTGATTGAGCTCATGTGAGCTTGTGTGTGAGTCAAGCCAACATCATGGATTATATACCTAAGAGCACACCATCCGTCAACTTGTATATTTTGTTAGTAAGATTTAGTAGCCGACTGGATAGTTTAAAGTGAAAATGAAAGTTATAACCTAGCTTGTATAAAGCACCATTTGATAACCTATCTATTCACCATTTGACAAAGAGTGAGCTAAGGAGATCAGAGAGAAGAAGCATTTAGACTATTCTACATTTTCCATGCATGATCGATTGGAGCATAACATTCAGATTTCTGTAGAGAAAGATATTTTACATCATCTAAGCTATGGATGCACCTATAATTTTTGATGTTTTTGATCATCCTAGATACAAATTTAAGAAACATGTGTATAAGTCTTGTAAAGAGGATCTAGAAGGAGCATTTTCACAAACCCCACATGACATATTGCATGTAGAAGACATTAGGGCTTACATACATTGTAAGTATGATACATTGGGAGACAATGAAATATTCACTGAAATGGAAGATATGACTAAGAAAGGAATCATGAAGGAAGAATTCAAACACATTAGTCAGTTGAGCATAATGAAGATTATGGTTTTATGCGAGTTTGATGAAAATGAATGGTTCAAGATATTGATGAGAAAGGTTCATGATCAATTCATATGGATTAGTGACCAACCTGTGAAGATTTGTAGTGACCTAATTCATGAGATCACTGGATTAAACAACACTAGAGTTATACCTATTTCAGAGAAGCATGTGAAGAAAGAAGTCGAAACCCTAACACATTCTAAATGGGACAGGAGGGCAATGATAGTAAGCAACATCTTTACCAAAAATTTATGGCACCCCATGGTATAACTATTGGATACGATGTAGTATACCAGATACAAGCCTATACTACTAGATATGACAGACTATTGTCCACATGCAAGCCTATACTAAAAATGACCCATGAAATCCCAGATGCGAGCCTAGATTTCTGCGATACGAGGGCGTATCCCAGATGCGAGCATTTAAGACCAAAAACAAGCCTGTACCTGAAATCTGGGAAGATAAATTAGCATAAAATGAACTTGAAATGAGGCAAAATCCAAAATTGGGCCCCACGGTGGGTGTCAAAAATGTGTGTGTGAAATAGTGTACCTGTTACCTGTGACACAACACTTTAATAGATCATTGTGTTAGTGAAAATAAGGTTAGTAAAGCATGTAAATCCACTAAAATTGATCGATTGCTTTCTAACTAGGAGTGTGAAAATAACATAATAGCCCTTAGATTATGCCTTTTTCAGTGAAATATACAACCTAGCATCAAATATTCAGTTAAAACTAAGAAAGATATCCAATAAACATGCATTCTAGCTTTAAAAATCAAGATTATAAAAATGCATAAAAAAGGAAGCTAAAATGTAATATGAATCTAGGTTAATCCTAACAGCATAACAATACTTTTAACAATGCATAAAAAAGGAAGCTAAAATGTAATATGAATCTAGGTTAATCCTAACAACATAACAATACTTTTCAATTCTAAAATTAAGGGCCATTTGAGCTCAAAAGCTCATTCTATTTATAGAAGAAATGAGGAGAGAGAGGGGGGACAAGGGTCATTAATGGAGGTGTAAAACCCATTAATGAGGCGTAAGAGGCATTAATGCCAAAGACATTGATGAGGCATTGGCTTGAGGAATCTCCATTAATAATGCATTAATGGGAGTATTTAAGAGGCATGGTGAGGGGTGTAAGTCCAAGCTTGAGAAGGTGGACTTAGAGGGAGTCAAGCTTGAGAAAGTTGACTTTCTCAAGTGGGTTGAGTTCCTAATTATAAATTTAGAAATGTGACAACATTAGGAAGTGGGTTAGGATAGGATTAAGATTAAGATTAGATTTATCATAGGGGGAATAGGTTGGGATGGGTTTGAACCCAAGGTTAAGGTGGTTGAGATAGGTTACGCTAGGGGTTAAGAGGAATATTAATGAAATAAATTATAATTAATATATTCATTCAAAAATAGGAATATTAATTATTTAAGTCTTTTATTGCTTTAGATAATTAATTAGGACTATAGCCAATTAATTAGATTAATTTAGGCTAGAAGATAGGGTTTTGCAAGTGATTTAAATATAATAGAGATTTATTTAATTATTCTTAAATTAATTACCTTAGCCGGGTATTGATTTGAATTGATTTAAAATTGATTGGTTTTGATTGGCTAAGATGATTAATAAAATTTAGTGATTAAATCACTTAGGAGATTAAATCTGGTTCGAATGAATTATGCCAGCCAATTGAAGAGTTGTCTGGACATAATTGGGAGTATGATCACACTTAGGGAAAATAGGGTCTATGGTCAGAGTAGACCAAATCCATGTGGTTACAATACCTATTTTGGAGAAGCATGTGAAGAAAGAAGTCAAAACCCTAAAACATTCTAAATGGGACAGGAAAACAATGATAGTAAGTGAAATATTTCAACAAGATGTGAGATTGATTGCCATGATACTCAAATATAAATTCTACTACAGTAGAAGACCTAACTATGTATCTGCTAGAGTAATCATGATGGCATAGAGAATGGTAAAGGAAAACATAAAATATAACCTATGCAAAGTTCTTGCTCAGCAATTTCTGGAGAATGTGAAGCTAGTGAAGAAGGATAAAAGTAAAAATTTCAGATTTGGTTTGTTATTAATGCATATGTTCATTCACATTGAGCACAAGTTTCCTAGTTTACATCCTAGTGGTTGGAAGTATGGAGTACCCACTGGCATACTGATTTCACAGAGTTACAAAAGACAAAATACTACTTGGGTAGATGGAGAATTATTTGCCATGATCAAGATTCTATAGAAATAGATGAAGACAAGATACAGGTTACATGAGGACATTGTTGAAAAGTACAAGGATACAATCTATTTCATGGTTGAAACTGATTGTGTATGTTTGAAGAAGTTACACCTAGGAAGAAGTGGTGCTACCCCATGGGTTATGAAGTGAGTTCTGAAATACTCACCATGCAAGTAGAACATGTTCTTGCATCAGAAGTTGACACAACAGAAGAAAGATGGGGAACCTATGAAGAAAATTCAGCAAAGGTGAAAGAGGAATAGTTTAGAAGACCAAGGAAAAGGAAAATTTCTAACCTTATTCATGACTGTGGCATACAAGCTGGACTGATAGAAGAGGAATTGAAAGAATTCAAAATAAATATGGAAGAGAGATCTCTTGGAGTAGCAAGTGGAAGTATTGATGCCCCTATCATTCTTGAGGTAGTTGTGGTAGATAGTCCACCTCCTCCACAATAGAAAAAAAAACAAGAAAATGCTATCACTCCTAGAGTCACAAGATCAAGCAAGCCTAATGAGAAAAGCACAACAGAAGAGAAGAAAACCAAAAAACATATTTGGAAACCTGACATGAAGATGCTAGATAAATGAGCAATTGACCAAGGTAAATTGGTTTCAATTGATAAATACTATAACAAATATGAGGAATCAGACATGCTAAAGATTGAAGATATTGTGATAGAGCATTTTCTTACCTTCAAGAAGAGCCTTCTAGAAATTGAAGGAAGTGTACCTAAAGATCTATATGCAAAATTGGAGAGCAGAAAATACTTGACACAAATTGAGAATGATCATATCAGAAATAAGGAAATTGATAACATGATGCCTGTGTTATCAGTACAAGAGAGGGATAGAATATTCAAAGAACTAAAACCTTTGTTAAGAACAAAGATTAGACTATTGAAGATAATGGGAAGGAGGTATGATGAAGTGACTAAGGAAAATCAGAAGGCATTAGAGAATATTCTAATGAGCTCTACTTCTAGCAAGCCCTCACCTCCTAAAACAACATCACCCACACAATTGGGAATGGGTGAAAGACCTAAGGTGAAAAAGACCTCTATAGAGAAGAGTGAAGTAGACCCTCCTCCAAATTTCTATGTCTCTGGTGTGGCAGTGACCCTTGACCCTTCAAAAGATGAGAAGGACCCTTTTGTAGGAAATTTGGGCACCTCTATTGCAGATGAAGAAGAATAGAAAGAGGAATTTGAAAATAAAAAGGATGATGAATAGAAGATAGAACAACAAAGAGTTGAAAAGAAAGAAGTAAACTCACCATCTATTTCATTGTTGGTAAGCACTGATGTAAATGTGGATAGCATGGATGAAGTTGAATTGGTAAAGCTGGAATTCACCACATTAAACAAAGCAAAGGAAAGATCTAAATAGAAAGGAGATAAGAAGACAAAAGTAATCTCAAGAGCTATTGATATTGTGAATAAATTGCTTCCAGTACCTATAGTTTTCCAGCACAAAGATGACATTGAAAACTTGGAGATTACACTTGATGAATTTGATAGGGATTATGAAAATTTGTTGAAGATTACAGAAGAGAAGGATGAGAAGACATATTTAGAGAAGAAACTGACAGAATTCTACAAGTCCATCTCATGGGACTTCGGCATTGTAAAAGAAAATTAACAAATGTAAAGAGTTGCATTGGACGTGGGAGAAAATTGTTTGGATATTGCATGAATCTGATTAGACACATTCAAAATGTTAAGGACATTATTGCCAAGGAGAGAAAAACTTTGAACATCTTGATGGATGATTTTTAAACATATTCACAATCCACAATAGAACTAGAAAAAGAAGTTACAAGCATATTGGCCAAGCTCAGTGCATTGGATAATGAGAAAGGGAGAGTATTAAATAGATTCAATTTGCTGAGGATATTTATTACTCTGAAATTATCCATACTTGAAGCTCATATCTTAGATTTGGAGAAGGTTGAAAATTCATTGACCAAAGGCTTTCCCATAGAGTTGAAAGAAGCTGAAACTACATCATTTGCAATGAATGGTTTGATTCACATTAGTCAAATTTTGTTCAAGACATGGAGCACAAAAGTAAAGATTTTGGAAGATTCTTTTCAGGATGTTCTGAAAATGGTAAGTAGGAACTAAGACCTATTGTTTTATATGAACCTTTGTCATTGTTGTGTGAGGCCTACCCCAGTCTGAGTTAATCTTAACACTACTTCTCATTTATATGTACTCTTGTCGATACAGATTTTGTTATAGTCAGACTTTTGGGACACATGTATTACTTTATGGATCTGTGGAATCCTTTGCTTGTATACAACACCTGATTTTGTAATCGGGGAAGTTATTAGATACTTTGTGTGAGTGATGCAGATTTCTGTTTAGAACTTAGTTTTGATGGTTTTATATATTGGATTAGTATGTGGATGTTAGATATAATCAAGATGCAAATTTATTAAAAAAGTTATGTTTATGCATGTGGAATAGATGTAGATATTGTTAAGCTCAATAATATTTGATGCAAGTGTGAGTGAATGTGTGTTCAACTTACATTATGTATTCTATTATTTTTATGTATTTTTTTATTGGATCTACTGATGTGTGCAATGAGTGTGCAGGAAAGTTGACCATGGTACTAATCGGGGATTTAGGAATGGACCTATGTGAAAACCATGATGCTAAGGTCTTGTCTATATAAAGAGGCATGGACCTTGTTGTATTGTCTTTTTATTCATAAAAGTGTGGTGTATGATTGTAATTTATTTAATTAAGTAAATGTGTAATAAGTCATGCTCATGTGATATTGTGGTGTCACTTGACACATGCACACTCTATGTGTTGGGCATGGCTAGTGAATGTGACTAGCATAGGCTTAACCTTACCCAGGAGTTACCTAGTATAGTACCTATGATTACCCTAAGGTTTAGGAAGATATGGATGAGTCAAGAGAGATTAGATTGAGTTTTGGGGGTTGGATTTTCGAGAGTTAACCTTGGGTGGAGTTTAGGAGGGTCATTTGGGTTCCCAGAGAGTAACTAGGGTCAAAACTAACTACCCCACTTGGTACCTTAGGGGTTAGGGGTCATTTTTAGCCCATTAAGAGTCTTCAAACTCATTTATGACTCCCCTAAAGTCACCATTTTGGGAAGTGGCGAATTTGGAGAGTTGGAAGACTTTGGTTAAGCCATCCCTTCTTTCCTTGCAAACATTTAAGTCCATTTATGAAGAAGGCAAGTGGGGAGAGTAGATGGATTAGAGTCTTCCCTCCATTTATGACTCCTGATATTTTAGGAAGAATGCCTTTATAAGGAAGGCCTTAGAGGGAGTTTTGGGTACACACCCACTCTC
>MU226003.1:3251636-3261888 GCA_018584345.1 Thuja plicata | reverse complement strand
TTTTCTTCAAAAGCTAGTGTTAGTCTAGAGATTAAGGAAATCCAGGAAAGTATTCAAAAAGATGGATATAAGTTTGTCTCTAGAGATCAGGAGAATGGAAAGTTGATCGAGATGCATGAAATAATAGATAAAGAAGAAGCCTTCTGGAGGCAAAGATCGAGAAATATTTATCTGAAGGAGGGGGATAGGAACACTAAGTATTTTTTTATGACTACACTTAAGCATAGAATGAATAATTGGATCTCTAAACTCTACATCAATGGCAATACTTCTAGTGACGAGGAGGTTATCAGAGCTGAGGCTAAAGATTTTTTCTTCAAATTACTTCAAAAAGACATTGAGCTTGATAGAATGAACAAAAGGAGTTCCTTAGGTGTATTCCAAGGATTTTGGATGAAAATCAAAACAAAAGGCTCATTGCTATCCCATCTAACTCTGAGATTAAAAAGGCTATCTTTTCTTTTGAAGGGGAAAAATCCCCAGGGCCTGATGGCTTCCCTATGTTCTTTTTTCAGTATTTTTGGGGGATTATTGAAAAATATGTTACCAATGCGGTTAAGGAATGTTTTGGTTCCAAAAAAATTCTCAAGGAGCTGAATGGTACCTTTATTGCCCTTGTTCCTAAAAAGGAGGGAGCTGACAAGATGGATCAGTTTAGACCTATCAGTTTGTGCAATTCAGTCTATAAGATAATTTCTAAAGTTTTAACTACAAGGATTTTGGAGATCCTTCCCTTTCTTATATCATGGCAACAAAATGGTTTTGTGCCTGGAAGACAAATCCTCAATTCTATTATTACTATCCATGAAAATGTTCACTCTCTTGTGATGGCTAGAAAGGAGGGCCTTATTTTGAAGTTGGATATGTCAAAAGCTTATGATAGGGTGGATTGGGAATTTTTGATGCAAGTTTTGGAGGCCTTTGGGTTTAAAAGTAAATGTACTGACATCATATTCCAACTTATATCCTCGGCTACATTTTCTATTCTAGTCAATGGTTCTCCTACTCCGTTCTTTAAATCCTCTCAGGGTTTAAGACAAGGAGACCCCCTGTCTCCTGTCCTTTTTGTAATAATGACGGAATGCCTTGGCAGGTACATGGAATTTCAGGTTAGGAATGGAGACATCAAAGGGCTTAATCCTTCATCAGATAAACAGGTTTTCTCTCACCAACATTTTGTTGATGATTTGGTGATTATGGGGGAAGCTTCGGTTAAAAATGCAAGCAATATAAAGAAAGCTCTGAATAACTATGGGAAAGCTTCTGGTCAGATAATTAACTGTGGGAAGAGTTTAGTGTATCTTTTCAATGTTCCTGAGAGAAGGAAAATGAGAATATTAAGGATTTTAGGCTGTGATCAGGGGATTATACCGAGAACTTATTTGGGCCTCCCTCTCTGTTTGGAGCCTCTCAAATCCTTTTGGAGTGCCCTTGTGGATAAATTTCATAGAAAATTGGCTGGATGGAAAGGGTTTCTTCTTAGTCAAGCTGGCAAAATTCAGGTCCTTAGAGCTACTCTTCAAGGTCTCCCTCTTTATGCTCTTAGTATATTCAAAATTCCCAAAAAGTACAGTGAAGCTATTGAAAAAATTCAATTTTTTTTTTTATGGACAGGGATGGAGAAGAAGAAAAGGATAGCTTTAATTGCCTGGGACAAAGTTTTTTGTCTGATCAAGAAAGGTGGTCTTGGATTAAGAAGAATAAAGAATCTGAATGAAAATATTCTAACCAAACTCATATGGAGATATTACAATTCAAGAGGAGAATGGACTTTGATATGGGATAAAAAGTACAATAAGGAAAGGCCTAATTTTGAGGTTTTCTTAAATGAGGACAATGAAGGGATCGGTTCCTTTATTTGGAAAAATGTTATGAAAAATAAGTATAGAATTAAAAATGGTATTAAGTGGAAAGTGGGAAATGGGAAAAAGGTTCTCTTCTAGGAGGACAAGTGGCTTCTCCATTCTCCCCTGAAAGAATGCCCGGCATGGAGTATATATGAGAATCAATGTAAAGCAATTTTAGGCAGGAATGTTGAAGATTATTGGGATAAAGATCACTGGAAGGATCTAACAATTATTGATAAGAGATTGGGGTATCTTAATACCATTCTCAATTTGATAAATTTGATTGAGGAAGAGGACACTGTAGTTTGGAAACATAGTCTAGATGAGAAATTAACTGTTTCTTCTTTGTATCAGATGGAGTATGATGAAGTTATTGAGCCTTTTTGGGCCAAAGTGTGGGATAAAAACCTTATTCCAAAAATCAATGTTTTTTTCTGGATTATGATGCAGAATAAAATCTTAACTACTGATAATCTTAGAAAAAAATGCATGAACATTGTGAACAAATGTTATCTGTGCAAGTAGGAGGAAGAAAGTGTTGAGCATATCTTCATTCATTGCTCCCTTGCCAGAAAAATTTGGGGTCTCTTTTTTCAAATCTTTAACATTGAGTGGGTTTTCCCTAACAATTTAGAGAGTCTTTTTAAATCTTGGATATATCCCTCGAAGCATAAAACTATCATTCAGATGTGGAAGTTTGTCCTTCCACATGTCTGTTGGGGGGTTTGGAGGGAAAGAAATGATAGAATTTTTAGGGACAAAAGTACTAAGGAGAAGGAAGTCTTCTACAAGATTAAAAGAGGTATAAGAGAGAATGTTACGCTTCAAGATGAAGTTGCAGAATCCAAATAGGAGAATGACTTATCAGTGCTTAAAAAATGGAATTTGTGTGGTAAACCTAACAATAAGATTAATAAGGGTAAAAGAGAAGATGCTAGATGGGACTGTCCCCCTAAGGGTTGGCAGAAAGTTAATTTTGATGGGGCCTCTAAGGGCAACCCAGGGGTAGCTGGTTGTGGTATTGTTATCAGAAATGAAAATGGTGTGTGTATTGGCATTAAAAATATTCCTATTGGTCATCAAACTAATCATATTGCTGAAGCTTGCGCGGCTCTCCAAGGTGTTATTTCTGCTAAAGAGAAAGGATGTACTAAAGTTTGGGTTGAAGGGGATTCTCTCAATATTATAAACTACTTAAATAATGAGATTCCCGCGTCATGGACTATATACAATATAATTCAAAAAGCCAGGGAGATAATTAATTCTTTTGAGTGTTGCATAATTACTCATAATTATCACGAAGCTAATGGTGTTGCTGACTGGGTGGCAAATCATGCTTGCAAAAGTGATGAGGTGGATCAGTGGAATGATGGAAACGACATGCCAATTATAGTAAAATTAATGCTCAAGGATGAGCGCTAGAGGAGTCTTCAGAAAATCATCATTAATGGAAAGTTATTTTAATATCTTTTATACTCAGGTGATGTGTCATAATGGCCTTCAAAGGCAGAAGTATAAGGCAATGATTTTAAGTTGGAGTTGGCATGCTTTCTAGGTCTTTTATGACTATCGAAAAGCTCATTTTGGCATTATTTGTAGCTCCAAGAACAAAACTTACAGAAATTACAGAGAAGAGATGGGAGGCAATAAGAATGGAATTGAACCAGTTAGTTGCAGTCAGTGGAAAAAAAGTGAGGATGTGTGGAAGATTGTGAAAGAGGGAGGCCTTGCTGTTTATTTAGAGTGGCTTCATGGTGGAAATCCTAATATTACCAGGATTTTCAAGAAAAACTGGAAGGAGGGCAATATTTTAGTTGATGATGATTACATGGAAGTAATGGAGGATGTTGTTGCTGAAGCCACGGGAATGGGGATGGAGGGCATTAAGTTTTACTGTGACAGGTTGATTTCTGACAAAGCCTGGGAGACCTTTCTGGATAACGAGAAAGAGAGGAACAGATTGGTTAAGATTGACACTTCCTACCATAACCCTAAGTGCATTTCTAGACTATGGAGGTATGTCTTTTATATCATCATCAGCTATATTACACTGGATGGTAGGTTTACTAGAGCGAATGGGCACCATTTTATGCTGTTAAACCATTTTAGACATAAGGTTAAAATTAGCTTTCCTTACTATTTGCTCAGTTCGTTAGAAGCCACTATCACTAGTTATCAGAAAGACCCCAAGGGGGACCATGCATCTCATCAAGGACTTATGTTTCTTGTTTATGAGGTGTTGAAAGCTAAAAAATTGGTAAGGTCTGTGGAGAAGAAGAAATTGAAGGATGCGGAAGAAATAGAAGGGGATGAGGAGTATAGTATGTTTGAAGAAAATACTAAAAGTGAAGAGGAGGCTAGAGGTTTCATTACTCCTAAAAATAAGAAAAGGGGTATTCCTAAAAAGAAGAAGAAATCTAGCTCTGAAGGGTCAGAAACTGAGAATAGTGATGAGGAATGTGAGGTGGACAACAGAAAGAAAAAGGGAAAAATGAAAACTTGGAAGAAAACCCAGACTGGGGATTCAGAGACTGAGATTGATATTGGGGTTGCTAGAAAAAAGAAGAAACATAAGAATACCCAGATTGGGGATTCAGATACTGAGACTGAAAATGAAGTTACTAAAAAGGAGGGTAAAAAAAGGAAAAGAGTTAAGGGTAAGGGTAACATAACTCGCAAAAACAATAACTCCAACAGGAAAAGAATTGTTCTTACCTCTGATGAGGAAGACATTATCCCTAAGAAGAGGAAGACTAAGGAAAAAGATAATAGAGATAATGAAAAAGAGGATACTTTTATCAAAACTAGTGAGTTGAAGATTGATACTCAGCAGGGGGAAGATTATTTGGATCAGAATATTGTTGTTGATTCTGGGGTCAATGAACATCTCGACAATCTGGAAAAAGGGGATCATAACAATAAAGACAACAAAGGTATAATCGAGGGTTTTTTTGGATTGATTAATAACATGTTTAATGACCAGGTTATTCTGAAAAACCAAGTTGATAAAACATAGGCGGATATTAAAATTCTCAACAAAATGGGGATTGGGGAAAAACCTATGGCAGAGTGTCTAAAGGAAATGAAAGAATTTGTTGGCAACTCTGAAGCTCAGGCTGAGTATGCTAACAAGGTGGAAACTATGGAGAAAAAAATTAAAGATATTAAAGATAGAATGGAAAAGGATAATAGTGAGGAAAAATTTAAGATTCTGAAGAATAAAGTGAAAAGATTGGAGGCATCAGTTAAAAAAATAGGGGAAAAATGTCTCATTAGCCTCAAAGCGTACTGTGGTCATGCGCAAATTTTAATGGATAAACTAGAAAGGATTAACAAGGATAAAGACAACAGTATAGTGGAGACTATGGACCCAGGATCGCGCACCAGAGCCAGTGCCAAGAAAAAGAGTCCTAAGGAGGATAAATAAATAGAGGAGCTTAAAACATCGGTCAACAATATGCAGATCATGGTCCTCGAAGCTGAGGAGCTGGTGAAGGAGATGTAGTTGTTCCTTTTGCTGTCCTGGTTGGGTTTTTTTGTTGTCCCTGCTGTCTTCTGTTGTTTCTTTGTGACTTTTTCTGTTTGGAATGTTGTTTTTTTGTTCCTTTCTTTTTTGGTGCTTAGGCATAGATGTTTCTGCTTTATTATGTTTATATCTCTTTAAGCTCTAGGTTGCAAGTCCTTATAAAACCTACTGAACTCGTTGTTTTTTGTAAAGGTTTCGGGTCCTTGTAAAACCTATTTTTACTTAATCAGAACAGTGTTGCTAAAGCTATTAATAGAGTAGCCTTTAACATGTCTCCACCGATACTCCTAACATGGTAGATCATCAGAAGTGATCAAATTGTAAGCCTTAAGCGGCCCCTTCCAATCTGTAGATAGTGAAGTTTTGTGGGTGCCATCCCCACCATAGTTTTTACTTCCTAACAGGAGTTTTCTACGATATTATATCTTGCGTTATGTGTCAATTACTTTCATGAATGTTTTTATGAATGATTCACATGTGTACTAATGTTATGAATTGATATAACTCACATCAAGATAGTTTAGATTAGATTGAAAGGAAATACAATTGATTACAAAGGTTAATTGATTAAAGGATACAAAAACTTTTTGAGTTACTGATTCACCCCTCCCCTCTCAGTACATACTTCCCATTAATCCCAAAAATTGGTATCAGAGCTAAGTCTCTTCTTGGAAAGCTTAAAGGCTTAAGAGAAAATATCATACAATGGAGAAGTACAAACTTGATAAAAATATTGAGAACAAAAAGATTGAAATTCAGATCTTCTATGAACAGTATAAAGAAGCTTTGTAATGATGATGGACCACTTAGGGAAGAGCACAAACACATTGAGGTGAAAGGGATCACCAATGCCCTAATGTTTCCAAAGGTCTTCAAAACCAATTGGATTAAGTTAGTGCTGAGAAGAATGCACAAAAACAAGTTATGGTTGGATGAACTGAAGGCAATAACCCGAGATGTAATCCATGCGGTCACCAGTTACCCTGTAACTGATAAATTAAAGGCACTGAAGCATCCACCGAAGGAAGAGACCAAAAATATGACACAAGCCAAATGGGATGGCCAAGGATTGAAAGTAACAACAATTAGCGATGATGAAATCAAGTTTGGTGCATGTGTTTTGGGTTACAAATTCTTCCAGGCAAGCAGATTAAACAATATAGAATCAGGTGCAGTGGACACAACCTACAAAATTGTGAAGAAGGGTACACAATTGGAGTTATCAAAGATACTCCTAAATAATTTGAAGGACAACCTAAAGACAATCAGGAATGCAAATTCAAACACTTGTAAGTTTGGCTCACTAATAATGTGTATCTTCTTCTATTTTCAAGAAAAGTTCCCATCGGTAGGAGATGTAAAACAGGACAACACCAAAACGGTCACCATGAAAATCAGTGAGCACATAGATGCACTGGGAGATAAATTTGAAAAATTCATGGATGAATAATTCAATGTATTCAAAGCCCAAATGCAAAAGAGGGAAAGAATCCCTGAGAAACTCATTGAGTGATATAAGGATGAGATATGCTTCATGGTTGACTTAGATAATACTTACATCAAACCTGCTATAGCAAGGACAACATGGTTGCAACCATTGGAATATGAGATCAACATTGATCTTGCAACAAACACAATTTATTCCTTAATCAATGAACCACTAGACAAGAAAAAACCAAGGTTTGGAACATATGAAGAGGCCAAGACATGAATTAAATAAGGCCTAGTTGTCAATAAGATAGTCCAAAAGAAAGACAAGATGGTAAAGAATCTCAAGAAGATTCTATCAGTAACCAAGGAAGAAGTTGAGGAAGGTGAAGAAGTTGAACAAGAGGAGGAAACTGAAGAACAGATATCCATCAGAAAAGATGAAGAAAAGAATGACTCTGAGGAAATAGAGTTAGATACTCCACCTCCTCCACCATATAAGAAACCAAGGACAAAAGCTACTTCAAGAACTAGAAGCCAAACATCCAAAGAATCTACTCCTTCACCTCTAAAGAAAGGAAAGGTCAGGATTTACAAGAAAAAAGCCCCCGCACCAAAAAGAAGACAAGACAAGAAAGGAAGGAAATTCATCAGAACCCGAGAGGACATAGAAGACACTGAGAAAGATGAAACCATAGAGGCAGAAAATGTCAATTTAAAAGAACCTAACACTATTGATGACATTTTTGTATATATTGCGAATTCTAGATCTATTACAGATCTACATATTATAAAATGACAGAAACTAAAACAAGAAGATCAGAATAAAATTGAGGAAGCCATGATAGATAAAATGTACAATTTCAAATATGTACCAATGCAATTTGAAGGAATTTATGTACCAAGGGAACTCTTGGGTAGATTATCCTCCCATTGGAAATTTACATTAAAGAATTAGAAAGAGATCAGGGCGAGAGTAATTGTTTCTCTAATGCCACTTGAATCTAAGAAGGAAGAGATAGATGAAATGATGGAAAAACACAACAAGGAATTCTCACCAAAGCTGAGGGCATATAAGTTTCTTGAAGGCAAGTTAATTGAACTTTAACACGATAGCCACAAAAGATGGTGCAAAATCATGAACATACCTATTAAGGAGGTAAGCCCCGACAAAGACCTTCAACAAAAAGATGTTGACAAGGCAACTCAAGATGATACATCCATTGAGTTAGATAAAGAAGAGGATGATACAATAGGGAACAAGACTACATATGTTGTAGATGAGATATGGGATGATACCACAAATGACAACATTGTGGATACTAATGTCATTGACATTACCGATGACCCAGTAGATGAAATCAATAAGGATGAAGATGTCACTATGAAAAAGACACAACCGATGAACAAGACACAAATATTGATGTTGCACAGGTGAACATTCCAGGAAAATTGCCAATATTGATACAAGCTATCAATATCATGAAAGAAATAAGAAAATCACCTGAGAAGGATACTCCAAAGGATGCATGAGAAGAAGAAAACAAGGATAAAACTGATGGTTAGAAATACATCGGAGATACTCAAGATGTAACCAACACTAATAAGATTACTAGAGGAGATAAGGAAAAAGATGCAGATACTCAGGACAAGAATGAAAACACCAAGAAAGATAATGCAAAGGACAACAATGAAGGAGACAAACCAAAAGATGGTACTCCTAAGAAAATAGACAAGAGTGCTATCGATGATGTTAAGGTGAATGTGGAGACGTCTCAAACACTCAATGAGTTGAAACTAATTCCAAACAATAGAAAGAAGCACAACAGGTCACTTCATCGAGCACAACAAAAAAGGCTGAGAAATTGGCAATGGTGTTACATTCTACAGAGTCATAGAAGAAGAATAAAAGACAAATAAGAGCAAGTTAGAGGTTACATTCAATGAAATCATTGAAATACTAAAGTGTAACCCCTCTACACTTGACTTTGAAGCATTACAAGATTATGGAGAGATATGCCAGAGGAAGGCATTACAAGAGAAGCTGAAGAAACAACACAAGGACTCCATGGTACTAGAGACAACATAGGACATACTACATCAAATTGTACCCGATGTTGATATTGATAAAAAAAATCCTATACTTAATCAATTAGCTACCCTCACCGATGCAATCACAACTCAGAACATTGATGTTGAAAAGGAAATTGAGGAGAGAGATGGAATGAAGTACCAACAAAATCTCATAGAGAAAATCAATGAAGAAGTAGTACTAAACAAGGTAAAGCTATCATAATTCATATCTGAATTAGACCCCATTATATCTAAAGCTATAACCTTGATTCAAAAGCTGAGCACAATAGAGAAGTTCACTAAGGAAAATAGTGACAATATAGCAAAGGTAGATGCAGATCTAGCAAACAGTGCTAGTAGCTTAACCATAGATGGAGACAATGCAGTCAAAATAAAATATGAGAAGATAATTGAGGTGAAAAGGTTAAGGCAGGAGCTATGGGAAGAAAAAACACATTTCAGGGGAGAAGTAACCAAGCTACAAGCTAACCTTCTACCAAATCTTACACCGCTCCAACAACATATCAATTCTACAAGGCAACTAATAGGAACTCCTGAGATGTTTGTAGCAAACAACATCTATGATATGCATTCAAAGACCACACTTGAGCACATGGCTTTAGAGAACCTCAAAGATCAATGGGAGAAAATTTTGGATGACATGAAGTCTTCACATTCCCATATTTTTTATAAGCTCTAAGGTAAATGACCTTTTCCCTTAATATCAAATAAAGGGGGAAATGATATAGTACAAAATAAAAAGGGAAAATGTTATGTACATTCACTCAAATGGGAAAATGGTAGATATGTATATGTATATTCATAAAGGGAAAATGATATGTAGAAGGAAAAGATGTCGTATGTATAGATATATCGGCATATACATAGGGGGAGTCATTAAATGACTAAGGATTATATATGTTATATATACTTAACATTTTGTTAGTATTTTGCATATATCAGTTTTTTGATACTAATGTCAAAGGGGGTGATTGATGACATTAAGTTTCCATTAGTATACAAACAACACTTTCGGTAAGCCTACACCGAAAAATAGGAAAGTGCAAACCGAAGATCAGATTAAAAGATTGTATACAAAATAGATTTGCAACTACTCAAAATGAGATATTAATCAATCTAACTAATAAATCAATCTAAATGAAAACACAATGAGGATTACAAGTTTAAATGAAGCAAAACAATAAAGTTACCTTCACCTATCCAATGTAGCTTGTCTCCATTGCCCTCCTTGCTTTGGTTTCTTGAATGTATGTTGAGCCCTCAGATTTCCAAATGAAGCTCTTTTGTCCAAGATGCTACCAAAGTGTGGAGATTATATGAATGAATGCAAAATGGTCTAAAAACCTTGATCATGCAA
>MU226003.1:3226593-3250824 GCA_018584345.1 Thuja plicata | reverse complement strand
AATAAATAGAAGAAATAAACATTAATTAAATAATAAATATTTAATCAATTCATCAAGTCAACATTAATTAAATAATAAATATTTAATTAATTGATTAATTAACGAAGCCATTTTTTAGTGTATACAGAGATCACCAAAGATGACTAAGTACAGAGAGAACCGATGACACAAGTTAGTGTGTAAACCAGAAATCACAAAGCAGAAAGATAAAGTGGAACCCGACAGAGGAACCCAAAATGCAAGTTACAGTGCAGACCGACAAAATAGATATGATGAAACCGATAGACAAAACCAAAGGATAGTCAAGCATGACCTACAAACAGAACCAAAAGTCAGTTGCAACCTGCAAAAAGTGGATCTAACTTCCACGTAAGATAAATCAAGTGTATCCTATTTATAGGATATTTAATTTTTTTTAAATCCATTTGTTTAGGGACAAGCAACATTAATGTAAGTGTTTCAATTAGTCTAACTAATTTAAAACACATAGACTAGGAGATCTAGGTGTAAGTTGTAAACCTGAACTTAGAGTCAACATTGTTTTTATCAAAACTCGATGAAGTCAATCTATCTATAAATAGATTATGCAATCATTCATTATAATGTGTGTGTGAGAAGGAAAAAGAGAGAGGAGAACAGAACAAGCACATCTATGGATTGAATTGAGAGTTTCAAGAACAAGAACAACAAAAGGAGGATTTGGTTAGCAGAACCAAGAATAGAGCAAACTGATAATCAAAGGTATTAATCAATCACAATTAGGTGATAATATTTTTCATGTAAACTATATTGGATCTGTAACAACAATAGTAGATTGCATTTACCAGGTCAATTTTTAATTTTTTATCATTCTAACAAGTGGAGAAAAGTGTAAAAATCTTTCAAGGAAGATGGATTTAACAGTCGAACATCAAATCTCTTAACCGAGTGCACACTTAATAGTGTTGCTAAAGATATTAATAGAGTTGACTTTAATAGTTCTCCATCGATACTCCTAACAGGTTAAATCATCAGAAATGATCAAATTGTAAGCCTTAACCGGCCCCTTCCAATCTATAGATAGTGAAGTTTTGTGGGTGTCATCCCCACAACATTTTTTACTTCCTAATGAGATTTTTCTATGATATCATATCTTTTTTTATGTGTCAATTACTTTCATGAATGTTTCTATGAATGATTCACATGTTTACTAATGTTATGAATTGATATAACTCACATCAAGATAGTTTAGATCAGATTGAATGGAGATGCAATTGATTACAAAGGTTAATTGATTAAAGGATACAAAAAAAATTAGAGGTACTGATTCACCCCTCCCCTCTAAGTACATACTTCCCATTAATCCCAACAATTGGTATCAGAGCTAATTTGCTTCTTGGAAAGCTTAAAGGCTTGAGAGAAAAGATCATACAATGGAGAAGTACAAACTTGGTAAAAATATTGAGAACAAAAATCTTGAAATTTAGATGTTCTATGAATAGTATAAAGAAGATTTGTAACGATGATGGAACACTTAAGGAAGAGAAAAAACACATTGAGGTGAAAGGGATCACCAATGCCCTAATGTTTTTGAAGGTATTGAAAACTAATTAGATTTGGTTAGTGCTAAGAAGAATGCATAACAACAAGTTATGGTTGGATGAACCGAAGGCAATAACCCAAGATGTAATCCATGCGATCATCAGTTACCCCGTAACTAATAAAGTAAAGGAACTATATAATCCACTGAAGGAAGAGACCGAAAATCTGATAGGAGCCAATTGGTATGGTCAAGGATTTAAACTAACAACTATCATTAATGATGAAATCAAGTTTGGTGCATATGTTTTGGGTTACAAATTCTTCTAGGAAAGCAGATTAAACAATATAGCATCAGGTGCAATGGACACAGCCTATAAAATTGTGAAGAAGGGTACACAATTGGACTTATCTGAGCTACTCCTAAATTAGTTGAAGGACAACCTAAAGATAGTTAGGAATGAAAAGTCAAACACTTGTAAGTTTGTCTCACTAATAATGTGTATCTTCTTCTATTTTCAAGAAAAGTTCCCATCGATAGGAGATGTAAAATGGGATAGCACCAAACCGGTCACCATGCAAATCAGTGAGCACATAGTTGCACTACAAGATAAATTTGAAATAGTCATGGATGAATACTTCAATGTATACAAAGACCAAATGAAAAAGAGGGTAAGAATCCCCGAGCAACTCATTGAGCAATATAAGGATGAGATATGCTTCATGGTTGACATAGATAATACTTACATCAAACCTATTGTAGGAAGGATAGAAAGGTTGAAACCATTGGAATATGAGATCAACATTGATCTTGCAATAAAGGCAATTGATTCCTTAATCAATGAACTAGTAGACAAGAAGAAACCAAGGTTTGGAACATATGAAGAGGCCAAGACATGAATTAAATCAGGCCTTGTTTTCAAGAAGATAGTCAAAAAGAAAGACAAGATGGTAAAGAATCTCAAGAAGATTCTATCATTAATGGAGGAAGAAGCTAAGGAAGGTGAAGAAGTTTAACAAGAGGAGGAAATTGAAGAGTAGATATCTGTCGGTAAAGATGAAGAAAAGAATGACTCTGAGGAAACAGATTCAGATACGCCACCTCCTCCACCATCTAAGAAACCAAGGACAACAGCTACTTCAAGAACTAGAAGCCAAACATCCAGAGAATCTACTCCTTCACCTTTGAAGAAAGGAAAGGTTAGGACTTACAAGAAAAAATCCCCCGCACTGAAAGGAAGACAAAAAAAGAAAGGAAGGAAATTCATCAGAACCCGAGAGGACATAGAAGACACTGAGAAAGTTGAAACCATAGAGGCAGAAAATGTCAAGGTAAAAGAACCTAACACTATTGATGACATTTTTGTATATATTGAAAATTCTAGATCTATTACAGATCCACACATTAGAAAATGATAGAAACTAAAACAAGAAGATCAGAATAAAATTGAGGAAACCATGATAGATAAAATGTACAACTTCAAATATGTACCAATGCAATTTGAAGGAAGTTATGTACCAAGGGAACACTTGGATAGATTATCCTCCTGTTGGAAATTTGCATTAAAGAATGAGAAAGAGATCAGAGAGAGAGTAATTGTTTCTCTAATGCCACTTGAATCTAAGAAGGAAGAGATAGATGAGATGATGAAGAAACACAACAAGGAATTCTCACCAAAGCTGAGGGCATATAAGTTTCTTGAAGGCAAGTTAATTGAACTTGAACATGACAACCATAAGAAATGGTGCAAAATCATGAACATACATATTGAGGAGGTAAGCCCCGACAAAGACCTTCAAAAACAAGATGTTGACAAGGAAACTCAAGATGATACATCCATTGAGTTAGATAAAGAAGAGTAAGATACAACAGGGAACAAGACTAAAAATGTTCTAGGTGAGATATGGGATGATACCACAAATGACAACATTGTTGATACTAATGTCATTGACATTATTGATGACCCAACATATGAAATCAATAAGGATGAATATGTCACTATTGCAAAAGACACAACTGATGAACGGACATAAATGTTGATACTGCATAGGTGAATATTCCAAGAAAATTGCCAATATTGATACAAGCTATCAATATCATGCAAGAAATAAGAAAATACCTGAGAAGGATACTCCAAAGGATGCAGGAGAAGAAGAAAAAAAGGATAAAACCGATGGTCAGAAAGACATCGGAGATACTCAAGATGTAACCGATACTAATAAGGTTACTGAAGGAGATAAGGAAAAAGATGCAGATACTCAGGACAATAATGAAAACACCAAGACAAATAATGCAAAGGAAACCAATGAAGGAGACAACCCAAAAGATGGTACTCTTGAGAAAATAGACAAGAGTGCTACTGATGATGTTAAGGTGAATGTGGAGATGTATCCAGACACCTGACAAGTTGAAACCAATGCCAAGCAACAGAAAGAAGCACAACAGGTCACTTCATTGAGAACAACAGAAAAGGCTGAGAAATTGGCAATGGTGTTACATTCTACAGAGTCATAGAAGTAGAAGAAAAAGAAAAAGAAGAGAAAGTTGGAGGTTACATTGGATGAAATAATTAAAATACCGAAGTGTGACCCCTCTACACTTGACTTTAATGCATTAGAGGAATATGGAGAGATATGCCAGAGGAAGGCATTACAAGAGAAGCTGAAGAAACAACATAGGGACTCTATGGTACTGGAGACAACATGGGACATACTACATCAAATTGTACCCAATGTTGATATTTATTAAAACAAGCCTATACTTGATCAATTAGCTACCCTCACTGATACAATCATAACTCAGAATATTGATGTTGAAAAGGAAATTGAGGAGAGAGTTGAAATGAAGTACCAATAGAAGCTCATAGAGAATATTAGCCAAGAAGTGGCACTAAACAAGGTAAAGCTATCCAAATTCATATCTAAATTAGATCCCATCATATCTAAAGCTATAATCTTGATTCAAAAGCTAAGAACAATAGAGAAGTTCACTAAGGAAAATAGTGACAATATAGCAAAGGTAGATGTAGATCTAGCAAACAGTGCTAGTAGCTTAACCGCAGATGGAGACAATATAGTCAAACTGCATTATGAGAAGATAATTGAGGTAAAAAGGTTAAGGCAAGAGCTATGGGAAGCATAAACACATTTCAAGGAAGAAGTAATCGAGCTACAAGCTCAACTTTTGTCAAATCTTACATTGCTCCAACAACATATCAATTCTACAAGGCAACTGATAGGAACTCCCGAGATGTCTGTAGCAGACAACATCTATGATATGCATTCAAAGATCACACTTGAGTACATGGATCTGGAGAACCTCAAAGAGAAATGGGAGAAAATGATGGAGGACATGAAGTCTTTACATTCCCATATTTTTGATAAGCTCTAAGGTAAATGACCTTTGCCCTTAATTTTAAATAAAGGGGGAAATGATATAAGTACAAAATAAAAAGGGAAAATGTTATGTACATTCATTCAGATGGGAAAATGGTACATATGTGTATGTATATTAATAAATGGAAAATGACATGTAGAAGGAAAATATATCATATGTATAGATATACCGGCATATACATAGGGGGAGTCATTAAATGACTAATGATTATATATGTTGTATATACTTAACATTTTGTTAGTATTTTGCACATATCAATTTTTTGATACTAATGTCAAAGGGGGAGATTGATGAAATTAATTTGCCATTAGTATACAAACAACACTTTCGGTAAGCCTAAACTAAAAGATAGGAAAGAGAAAACTAAAGATTAGATTAAGAGATCACCAAAGATGACTAAGTACAGAGAGAAACGATGACATAAGTTAGTGTGTAAACTGAAAATCACAAATCAGAAAGATAAAGTGGAACCGGATAGAGAAACCTAAAATGCAAGTTGCAGTGTAGACCGAGAAGATAGATACAGTGCAACTGGTAGACAAAATTGAAGGACAGTCAAGCATGAGTGACAGATAGAACCGAAATTCAGTTACAACCCACAAAAAGTGGATCTGACTTCCATGTTAGATAAAGCAAGTGTATTCTATTTATAGGATATTTAATTGTTTTAAATCTATTTCTTTAGGGACAAGAAACATTAATGTAAGTGTTTCAATTAGTCTAACTGATTTAAAACACATAGACTAGGAGATGTAGGTATAAGTTGTAAACCTAAACTTAGAGTCAACATTTTTTTAATCAAAACTCGATGAAGTCAATCCATATATAAATAGATGATGTAATCATTCATTAGAATGTGTGTGTGAGAAGGAAAAAGAGAGAGGAGATCAGAACAAGCACATCTTTGGATTGGATTGAGAGTTTCAAGAACAAGAACAACAAAAGGAGGATTTGCTTAGCAGAACCAAGAACATAGGAAACTGATAATCAGAGGTATTAATAAATCATAATTAGGTGGTAATATTTTTTATGTAAACTATATTGGATATGTATTAGCAATAGTAGATTGCATTTACCAGGTCAATTTGTATTTTTCTGTCATTCTAACAAGTGGAGTAAAGTGTAAAAATCCTTTCAAGGAAGGTGGATTTAACAGTCCAACATCAAATTTCTTAATTGAGTGCACACTTAACAATTTTGCTAAAGCTCTTAATAGAGTAGAATTTAATAGGTCTCCACCGATACTCCTAACAGGGTAGATCATCATAAGTGATCAAATTGTAAGCCTTAACCGACCCCTTCTAATCTGTAGATAGTGAATTTTTGTGGGTGCCATCCCCGCTGCAGTTTTTACTTCCTAACAGGAGTTTTCCATGATATCATATCTTGTTTTATGTGTCAATTACTTACATGAATGTTTCTATGAATGGTTCACATTTTTACTAATGTTATGAATTGATATAACTCACATCAAGATAGTTTAGATCAGATTGAATGGACATGAAATTGATTACAAAGGTTAATTGATTAAAGGATACAAAAAGTTTTAGAGGTACTGATTCACCCCTCCCCTCTCAGTACATACTTCCCATTAATCCCAACAGATACTTGGTCTGCTTCTTTAGAGATAGCTAGAATCTTGCTATTCTCATAGGGAGCATACGTCCCCATAAAGAGCCAATGGTGGTACCCTAAATTTTGAGAATTTAGAAGTCCCAATCCATTATCAAGAAGAAACTTTCTCCATACTAAAAAAATCAAAGGAATCTTTATGACACAAATAAATAGAACTAACTAATCAAAGCCTTCAGAAAATGCTAGAATTTTAACTTGCTTCAAAGATGATGTCGACCGACGCTTAAGATGGTTGAATTTTAAAAATCTAAAAATGACCTAGTTTGGCAAATCAAATTTTCTATCTCCAGAAGAAATATTATCTTTTCACAAGGTGTTTTGTATTTTTGAATAAAGCCACATCCGAAAGTTAGGTAGTTATTTTTTAGTTATTTTATTGTTTTTTCAAAATAATTTGTAATAAGGGTTGTGTCTTTTCACCCTAAAGAGGTGTGAAAGCCACTCACACACACACACACACACACACATATATATACATAATTTAAAATCTAAAGAGACAATACAATACAACATAATACAATTTCACATATTTGGATAGTTTTGGATCAACAACTATAACATGGACCTATATGTACTTTAAAAAAAATCAATGAAGATAAGTCCTTTTTCTTCATATATGCAATTGTTTCATTAATGATTTTACAATTAGTCCCTTGGATAAATGAATAGAACTTCTTCAAAGTGATATTTTGATGTGCATGCTTCCTAATTTGATTCATAGTCTATATTTTCAATTGATTTTCTCATTTTGCATGGTTAAATTCTGTTGATTGAGGCCTCAGTCAATTGGTCTGTCATTTGAGAAGTAATATCCTTTTGAAATATCTCTAAACTTGTTTCAAGGTTGCATGTTCATTCCATAACACCTTTGAAGTGATAAGTTTTCTTGTAAAATTTTCTATGAGGTTGAACATAAGATTAGAATCATAGTGACTCTATTGCCCATGGTTGATTAAGGCACTGGTCTTTCTTGCTTATTTGGATTATAGATATTTAGTTCATTGTTTATAGTTTTGTGATATCTTATCTATCTTTTTATTTCAAATTACATATACATTTACTAAACATTCTTTTAATTACTTAAATTATTTCAATTTACAGTTCATGATATACTTCTTTCAGTTAGATTTCTTTCAAGTGCCTTGCCATACTTGAGAGAGAATGTTGAAGTGTTACTTATCTGCTATAAAAATCCTTGTAACTTGAAGGATAATTCAAGGTATAGGCCTACCAACCTTGGTTTTGCAGAGCTAGAATTGCAGAAGTTCAAAACTTGCCTTGGTTGTGACTTGTTAGTTGGCCAAATTCCTTCGAGTTTCCCAACATTGGATTGGCAAGTCCATAGGAAATCCAATCTGTTGATTTGAGCACCAACATGGCTATTGGTTGCAAACTAAGAAAAGATCATATATCTCTAGATACTAATCAAAAGAAGTATAGATATATGATTGGAGGTTTATTATCCAGGCTATCTATTTGTTTGTAATATTTTAGGCTAATATTAAGGAATCACATGTTTAGGAAATAAAGAGGATTTTCAAGTATCTCAAGGACTGATCTGAATTATGAAATCATATTACAATACCTGGTGTGATACCTACGATATTGTTAAGTTCAATGTAAAAACTAGAAGATTAACAATAGAATTGCAAGCCAAAAAGTGCCCATTTTATTAAAAATTATAGTTTATGCAAATTTGATGGATCCCAAGGGTCACTAGAACCCCTTGGAATGAAATGAAGAGTCATCATAATGTTTATTACAAATAAACTATTAAAAACTATAAAAAAATATCAAAAACTATATATAAAAATAGGCCCACTTGGAGAAGGCATAACATCCTAGTCCTAGCTCTAAATTGTGAACCATTTAATCCATTGAAAAGGTCTTCAATAAATCTCAAACCAAAATTTGGAGGGGCATGGAGGCCCCAAAATGCCTCAAAGACCTTCAAAATTGTAGTTTAATGAAACATAGAAAATACCCAAAAAAATAGATTTCAATATTTTCCCAATTCCATCCTAGACTATGGTCTAATAATTTGTCCCCCCTTGAGAGGGAATGAGCCCCATCGCACTAATATTCTACAATAGATAAGGAAATTATTGTTCAATTTTTTCCTTAGTTAACCACTTTCCTTGATGAGAATGTTGACCAGCTCGAACCACACGATAAAGAGGAATGTTCAGATTTCTCAGTCTTTACAATGACTTCAGTAACATGGTCACACCAGAGTCGAAAAGTAGTAGATGGATTTAATTCTGTAGCTTGAATGTGTTTAATTTCTTTGGAAATTTCCAACAAAGGAAGAAAATAGGGTCTCAATAATTACACATTAAAAACTGGATGCGGTCCCAAAAAGGATGGAAAATTAAGTTCAAAATAATTCTCACCAACTTGTTTCACAAGAGTATACAAGCCATAATGAAGAGGATGAAGCTTCCTTTTTGGTCTACGAAGGTGCTCTTTCTAAACATGTAACCATACCTTGTCACCAATCTAAAACTAATGAGTAGTTCTATGTTTATCATGCCTTTCCTTATAATTCTGATTACTCTACTCCAAAATCTCATGAACTTGTTGTTGTAGGTGTCTAATATTATCAATGAATTTTTTTTCTTTATCTACCTCCTTGTCAGCATTCAATAGACTATCAAATTTTATAACCGGTAGTGCTACATCCATAGGTGCCAATGGATAATACCCAAGACAAACCTCAAATGCACTATGCCTTATAGTACTGTGGAGTGCACGGTTTTAGCTGTATTGCATGTAGGGTAAGATTTCATCCCATGTGCAAGGATGTTTTTAATGATACATCTATAAGACATGAATGATCATTTGATTTTCTACTTTTGTCTACCCATCTATTTGGGGATGGAATGTTGTGGACTTTGTCAACTTTGTGTCCATTTTATCCCATAGTGCAGACCAAAATTTGTTGATGAACCTGCTATCCCTATCAGAAATAATGCTTTTTGGAAAACCAAAAAGAACTGAAACATGTTCAAAAAATAACTTGGTAGTCTCTTATGTAGAAATAATCTTTTAACATGCCACTATGATAGCCATTTTAGAAAACCTATCTACCAAAAAATATACACAATCATGGCCCCACTTGATAGTTGGAAGCCCAGACATAAAATCCATTGAAATAGACTTCTGTGGCTTATCAAGAATTGGTAACGGTAAATATAGACCCAACTTACATTTTTTTGTCTTTTCAATTGCACAGGTTTTGCACACTTTTATATATGAAATGATACCTTGCTTCATTTTTGGCCAATAGAAATAGTTTCAAAGGATATCAGTAGTCTTACCAATACCAAGATGTCCTACAACACAACTATAGTAAGTTTCCCATGTCATTTTCTTTTGTTCCTTGGTGGGTACACATATTTGACCAACATGGCAAAGCAAACCATCCTGAAAGTGAAAATTAGAGATAGACTTTCCTTATACCAAATTACTATAGATGTTAGCAAAATTAGGGTTAGTACCATATATTTGTTCCCATGTGGATGATTGATGACCACATGAATCCAACACCATTGTATAACTTGCAATTGGAGGCCTACTCAAACAATCTACCACTTTGTTACTGGTTCCTTTTTTATGAAGAATGTTGACGTGAAATTTTTGTAGATAGGTTGACCACCTTTGATGTCTATCATTCTAAAAATTCCCTTGTGTTTTCAAGAACTGAAGAGGTTTATGGTCTGTATATATAACAATTTACTTTTCCAATATATAATGTTTCTAGTGTTTGCAGGCCTAAACAATAACATATAAATCCTTTTCATAGGTGGGGTACCTAAATACTATATCAAAAAAAGTTTCACTATGATAGGCAATGGGATGCCCATGTTGTATGAGTACCACACCAAGAGCATAATCAGATGCATTAGTTTCTATCATGAATGATTGTTGCAGATAAGGGAGGACCAGTACTAGTGCTAAAGATAATGTTTTCTTTGATTCCTCAAATTCTCATTGCTTTGCCATGATATATGTGAGAAACCAAACACAAATCTATGATAGAAGTTGGCTAAGCCAAAGAAGCTGTGAAGCTCTGTGAAATTTTTAGGAGATGGCCAATTTATGATTATTTGAATCTTTTATGGGTCAACATGAACAACCTCACTATCAATGATATACCCTAAGTATTGAATACTCTGCATACCAAAAGAGTACTTAATGTTGGCATAAAGTTTGTGTTGTTGCAGAGTTGAAAGTACTTGTTCAACATGATGCAAATGCTAAGACCAGGTCTTTCTAAATATGAGTATGTCATCCAAATAAACAACCACAAAAGAATCAATGAATGGTCTAAGAACATCACTCATCAATCTCATAAATGTGGTTGGGTAATTTATTAGGCCAAAGGGCATAACCAACCATTCAAAAAAACCTTCCTTATATTTAAATGCACTCTTCCACACATCTGCTGGATCAATTGGTACTTGGTGATATCTAGACTTCAAGTCAATTATTGTAAAAAACTTATTCCTCCAAGTTGGTCCAATAAATCATCAATTTGAGGGATTGGATATCTATTTTTTACAGTGATTTTTTTCAATTCCCTATAATCAATACATAGTTTGTATGTCCCAACTTTCTTTTTAGCAAGGATAATTGGACTGCCACAGGGTGAAACACTTGGATGAATGTTTCCTTTATGAATCAACTCTTGAATTTGTCTCTTGATTTCATCATTTTACAAAACTAACCTCCTATATATTGGCTCATGTGGTAGTGGTGTGCCTGGGATTAAATCAATAGAGTGCTTGACTTGACAGTGTGTTGGAACTCTCACTTGTGGTTTAAACACACTATGATAATCTTTCAAAACTTTATCCATCTAATTTTGTTCATTTTCTATTGTGGTTACCTTAGCATGTGTATTAAGGACAACTAACTTTTTTTGTTCAGGGAAAATCATGAGTAGAACAAAAGCTCCAGTTTGAGCAATCAAGCGTTTACATTGTTTAGCACTAATTAAACAAGGAGTTTGTGTTGGACATACCTCTAGTATTCGATACCTCTTGCCACCAAGCTTGATTGTAACACTATGTGGCCTGGATTCATACACTCCATGCATCTAATACATGTATGGCTTCCCCAACAAGACATCACATACATCTAGAGGTACTATATCACATATCAATTCATCCTTGAAAGACTTGATTGAATATGACAGATAAAACTGTTGATTTATTTGATTATCTTGTCCCTCATTTACCCATCCCATAGATTATGATTGTGGGTGTCTTGTCACTTTCAAATTTAATCTTTTGACTGTCTCCCTAGAGATCAAATTCTTTTGGCTCCCACTGCCAACAATAAAATGTAGAGGTTTTCCATCAACCCACATCTGTGAATAAAAAAGTCTCTCTTCATCTTCATGAGGCAATACTTTATTAGTCACAACTATGGCATATGGGTTTGCTTCTATGATGGAATCATTCTCCTTTTTCTTAGAAGTATCTATTGGTGATGTTTCAGGTTCAACTTCCTCTCCTTGTATTTTTGTCATCATATATTTAATACTTCTACAATCCTTTATATTATGGGTTGGGAACTTATGCATCTCACACCACATGCATGTATCTATTTGTGTCTTTTTAGCAGCCCACCATGTGTTCTTAGGTGAATTTGAGTGAGGTACCTTGGTCACCTATTTCCTTGAAGATTTATTGCCACCTTCAACCCTTGGCTTATTATTTGAAAAGTAGTCCCTCTTCCCTTTCTTCTTGAATTTCTCTTCAATTTTTGTAGCATATTTATAGGCAGTTTCCAACATCTCAATATTAAAAAATTCCATCTTTGTTTGAATATACCTATGAAGTCCACTACAACATTTTAGAATTCAATGATTCTCTGAATCCTCAATACCAAGTTTTTCAAAAACTGAATGAAATGTATTGGTGTAATATTTTATAGACTCATCCCTCTTCTTTCGAATCAACTGCCATTCTATACATTTTTTTTCATATACATCTTTAGGAAAGTATGCTTCTTTTATGCATTCCACAAATTTTCCCCATGTGGGCTTCTTATCACGAGATATTCCCAAGTCGTCTTCATCAAATAATTCTCATTATTTGTTTGCTAATTTGGCTTCCCATGCTAATTTCACATGGGTTTCAGCTTTGAGGAGAGAAAATATTATTTTTTCTACATCTGAGAAATTATTTAAAGAAACGTATCTATCCAATTTTGCTAACCAGTTATCAATAGCTTCAACATAAACTTTTCCTTCAAAATATGGGATGTCAAAATTTACTTGTACTTTGGAAGGGGTATTTCCATGAAATGATGTTCCTAATCTAGAGGGTTTTTGATATTGTATAAGGCATGAAAATTGACTCATCATCTCCTCTCATTTCTTATTTAAAGCCTCTTCCACCAACTGCTTCATAGAATTGTCTGACATCTTCGATCATGTGCATCTCAAAGGTGGATATTTTAATAAATATTGTGTATCCAATCCTAATCTTTGGTAGGAGGACCTTGTGTAAATTGGTATAAAGGATTGTTCCCACTTTGATACCACTGATCTGAATTATGAAATCAGATTACAATACCTGGTGTGATACATGTGGTATTGTTAAGTTCAATGTAAAAACCAAAAGATTAACAATAGAATTGCAAGCAAAAAAGTGACCCATTCTATACAAAATTGGAGTTTATACAAATTTGATTTGCCAAAAATAGGTCCACTTGGAGAAGGCATAAATTTCTAGTCCTAGCTCTAAATTGCGAACCAATTACTCCATTGGAAAGGTCCTGAATAAATATTGAACCAAAGCTAAAGGCGTGGAGGCCCCAAAATGCCACTAAGACCTTCAAAATTGTAGTTTACTGAAACATATAAAATATTGAAAAATTGGATTTTAGTATTTTCCCAATTCTATCCTAGACTATGCTCTGATAAAGGACACTTAAGAATATGGTTTATGGTATAAGAAATATGGAGACTTAAATATTAGAGCTTACAAAGATGTTTATTAGGTTGGAATTATTGATGATTAAAAAGTACAAGTGGAGGAGAATTCTTCATAGGAAACAAATTGTTCTCTTAGGTGAGTAAGAAAAAGAACTTACTATCCTTGTCTACTATGGAAGTGGAATATATTAGTGCAACATCTTATTGCACTCAGATCATGTGGCGGATGTGGACACTTAGTAATATCAAGGTAATCTATGATAATGTTGTCCCTATAATATATGACAATAAAAGTGCTATAAACATTTCAAAGAATCTAGTGATGCATGCAAGGGTGAAACACATTTTGATCTTGTATCATTTGTTAAGAGAAAAATTTGTAGAGAAAGAAGTCATATTAGAATATATTTCTACAAAAGAAATAATTATACACATTTTCACTAAGGTGTTACCAAAGGAAATATTTTTATACCTTAAGGAGAAGTTAGTGGTCATTGCCTCTCCTTCTACCGACTAGAGATGCATAGAAGCGATGCATCTTCCCAAGGGGAGATTCAAAATATTTAACTTCTAATTCTTGGACTGGTGCAAGTTTTTATCTCAAGGTAAGTAGTAGAGTTTGGTATGGTACAAGATTGGCATATTTCCCTTTGCCCTTGATGTCAAAGGGTGAGAGGCTTTGTTGAGGTTTTTCTAAAGTTGATAAGTGCTGTCATCAATGGAGAGGGGAGATTTCTATAAATATGAAATGTTGGTTTTCATTGATGACAAACATCTTGGAAGGATAAAATATTAGTGATAAACATGTTAATTTGGTTGTGATAGGTTTGAATATATACAAAATTGATGAGAAATTTTCTGTTATTATTGAGGGTGATGAGATTAGGGTTCTATCAGAGTAATTCAAAATATCTTTGGTGTCCTATGGATATGTTGGAAATAATGTTATTAATCATGCTTGGTAATGTAGTATGTTTTCTGGAGATATTTGTGTTTTGCAAGTGAGCTTTGATGATCTATAGTTGATGTGTTCAGCTATGTGTGTTCAGATGCACTACCTTAAATGGAATCATTCTTTTGGTATAGATACACTTTACAATTGATGTTTGAATATATATTTGGGTCTCACCTTGGTGTGTGGGGATCCACATGCTTGAAGATTACTTAAAAAGATGTTTCTTGGTTGAATATTCTATAATATTTATTTTGTATCTATGCGTTTCATTTCAAAAATTAATTTGGTTGATGTGTAGACTATTGGATCCATCTTAAGAGGATATATTGTGATATATTTGGGTCCCAACTTTATCCTAGAGTGGACTACTTCATGTATCTTGGGTCGAGATGACCTATTTTATATAAGTATTATTTATCTTGGTTATGATTGACCTTCATTAAAGCCTTTAATGGCCTACCTTTGATGATCTATCTCCTATTTAAGGAGTACATTCAAAGTGGGTGAGTGGATGAGGAAAAATATAGGAAGGTGAAAGAGTGCATGGTGTGAAGGAAAGAAAAGAAAGGGTGTGAGAAAAATTTAGAACTTAAAGGAAATATATTTAGAGATAATATGTGGCTAAGTCATGTTCATGAGATTATTCTTCTTTCTATTTTGAGATTCATGTTGTTGTTAAATGACAGTGAATCCAATGGTAGTTTTGTATCTTGTCCTAAGATGATAAGTTTCAATTACACAAGTCCTTTGTATCTTTATCTACGATAGTGAGCCCTAGTTGTGTAAGTCTTGGAAGTGAACGTAAAACATTGTAGTTCAAGATTATCTATATTATGAGTTTGATTTTCATCAAGGTTTTTTCCAAACATGGATTTTTCATGTAAATATAGTGTTCTTGTGTTGATTATGGCTTTTTATTTATGGTTTCATTATATATTAGTTATTTTTGGTAATTTGATGTATATAAAAATTTGAATTAAAGTTATTGTTGACCTTTTCAGCCCACCATTAATCCCCTAGATTAATCTTATCATAGTGACTCAAATGGAGTAATATCTAAGAAGACAAAACATTCAAAACACTTCAGAGTTAGATTTTGGTGAAACATTCCTCATGTCTCACCAAAATGTACACCACGAGATTCTTTAATGTCCAAGTGTAGAATGTCAAACAGACACATGATATGGTTTTGTTGAAACCCAATGATTAGCATTTAGGAATTCAGGGCAAGATTTTGAAGAACCTCATTTTAGTTCTCTTGATGAATTAGTCATCAACAAGAGTCTTTCCAAAATACAATGGGTAGAGTTCATCAAAGCGCAGAATGACATCGGCAGGAGTCTTGTCGATATCAGGGTTCATTGAGCATTGGACAAAAATAAAAGGTGTTTCCCGATGGTTCATGTTTTACTGATGATGGAATTGACATGAGTCTTGTTGATATGTGACCTAGGTAGCTGCAATGGGCAATGCTTTTAGGTCTTTGGGTCTTGTCAAAATGGTCATTCTTCAGGTTTTACATCAGAAAAGATCTCACTAAAGCATATGTGGTTCACTATAGATAGACACTAGTGGGTTTCAATGAGATATACCTCTCATTCTATTGATGGGTGATTATCGATATAACTTGGCAGTCAGAAAAGTTTTTTAGCATCCCATCAAAATCATGAGGGCTTAACTTAGTGAACCTAAATCATAACACATGGATTCATGGCATACTAAAGAATGCCCCTATTTTCAAAAACTATTGCCTCAAACTCCTTTTTTTCACCCCCCTCCAATAGCCACTCAATACCCCCCACACCCATTTTCCTATATAAACCTCCCCNNNNCCCCCAAAAAAACACCCTCCCCCTATTTAGGAAATATATTGCCCCCTTTTTTTTTCCCCATTTTAAACCCCCCAATATGAATGCATGTGGTATTGTATTGCCCCTTTAGTGAAGACCTCATGATCGGCCTGCATCTCTCATCGATAAGGTTCATCAATGAGACTTCATTTTATCTCATTAATGAATATTTTTTCCATAGTTGGGCAATCTAACAAATATTTATGTGCTTCATTGAAGAGCCCACTTTCATCGATAGGTATGTTATTGATATAAGTCCCTTTCACTTTCACCAATGTGATCTTTTTGATAGGATTTGGAGATCTATCAAGCAACTTTTACTTTAATCGATGTGCTAACTTCCATTGATAAGGTCATCTCAGTATAGTATTCCAATTATTTCATCGATGATAGTTTTTAATATGAATGGAGCAATTAATGTGGTATTTTCATAGGTTTTTCATCCTATAAAAATTTTATTAAGATTTATATATCTCAATAATATTTCTTTCATTGATGAGATATTTTTACTGGATTAATTAATGTGGTATTTTCATAGGTTTTTCATCCTTTGATTGGGTTGGTTCTTCTGTATAACTCCTATTCACTTTAATCGACATATTCATTTTGATGGGAGCTTACTAATCTATGTAATGCAAAAGGGTCATGTCGATGTGACTGCTTTCATCGACCATGGGTTTCGATCAAGCATGGTGTGGTCTTATCGACTATTGTGGTAGATATGTATGCAGAATGTGAATGCAAACAAAAGACATAGATTTTTGCAAAGTAGCTGGTGTTCATCGATAGGGCACTCATCGATGGGTGGAGCAAAGTTTGATCACATTAATTTCTCCAAGCTACATTTAGTGACCTTTTTATTATTTTGACTGTCCATTGGATTCAGTTGTAGATTCATTCAAGCATACAATTTCTTTTGTATTCTCTTGTTCAATTCCTCCAATCATTTGGTGTTCATTTATGATTTTTGGTGGTCTTCTGGTGGTTCCATACCTATTGATTGTAGATTATTCTTGAAGCCATGTTTCTACTCCATCAAATATTTGATCATCATGTACTTACAGAGGGATGGGTCACTCTTTTGTTGTAGGAGAATTCATTTGACCTCCTTTTTGTCACTTTTGGGATGATCTACTTATGTATAGAGATTAGATTTTTGATCTAATCTATTTTCCCCCTTCTGTAACTCAACCCTAGTTGAGGGTTTATACCTTAATGATGTAAATTTTTTCTATTTTTTTTACAGATTTATCTTCTTTAATCATATTTTTTCCTTATTCAATAAAAATTGTTGTTGTTGACCCATTCTTGACCCAAATAGCTTGTATATATTTTTTGCCTCATTATTTGGATGTATTTCATCATTTAGAGCATTATATGAGCACGTTAATTTAGGTTGATCAATCTTATTTTGTGAATACTTGTATTCCTTACAGGGTTGTATTGATTCTTAACTTTTATATTATTCTGAGGTTGATCAATATTCAATCTGGTGCATCATAAAATTTCCCTTTCAGTATATCATTCTCCTTTTTCCCTCAAAACTTAGTTTAGATGCATCCTAATTGTAAGGAAGTTTCCTTATCCAGATACTCAATCTCACATTTTAAGTCCCACACTTGGATATTATTTCCATGTTTCACAAGGTTGTTTAGGTCACTAACCACCACCTAAACAAGGGTGAAAACTTTTGTGACAACAATTTTTGGCACAACCAGTGGGACAAAGATGAAATATATTCAAGAAAATCCCCTAGTGGACCATATAAAGTTATCATTCATTGAGAATTTTGGGTTTTTTCTCAGTGATAGCAGCCTTTGGAGGAATTTCATTCAAACACCATGACGAATCCAAGTGCAAATCTACTAGTTTCATGAAGTCTTAGTGCTAGTATGTAATAAGACAAATCTGGTCTTTTATGTTTCTTTAGGATTTCTATAAAAGTATTTGTTTAAATGATTTAACATGGATCAGTTTCATAGAGACACCTCTCATTTTCCTCCATATGATGCAAATTCCACCCATTCACCCTCAGTATTTCCATCGCAATCAAAGTTGCAACCTAGTGTTGACCCATGTTTTCTTTCTCAATCTTTAGAATAAACCCACAACAATATTTATGATATGGGAGTTAGGAGATATTTTTGACCATTTAGACAACCTTGGATTTTCATTTGCATGCCTAGGGTTAACTTCTGATAATGTTCACAATCCAAATTCTGGTCTAGAAAATGGTGGATATGCTTATATAGAACTCCTTATGGTCATTTGGTTCAAAGAGATGTTTGAAATCAAGGAGAAATGGACATGTGATACACAAATGCATGAGATGGTATGTGAGGTAAATCATATATGTATAGAGGCTCAAAAAAGGTACCATGAGGAGAAGGATCACCAGGCCTATCTCAAAGAGAAAAAGGAAAGGGAAATAAAATAGAGGTAGTTTGATAATGATATTGCAAGAATATTATCTACAAAGGAAAATAAAGAAATGAAGCTCAGTCTTGCTCAATTCCAAACATCTGAGGCTACTAGGCATAATTTTTCTAGCTTTAGACAAGATAGAACCAATATCTTGCAATAATCTACACAAGAGGCAACCCCTCCTCTCAAATTTTCCATTCCAAGCTTCAGAGCCCCTTGTTTGGTTGTTACAACCTCATAACCTACACATCTCTAAGAGGAGAAGAAAGAGGAACTCCTACAAGAGGATATTGAGAAGTTTGTATAAGAAAATACATCTCTATAGATTGAGACGAAAATTGAAGTAGATGACCATGTCCTCTTATTTAAAGAGCTCCCCTCTTTTTTTTTAGGGGAAGAATGAGAGGATTCCAAGGGTAGTCCTGACCTTGAAAATATACACATGAGTATGTATGAGGTTTTCTCCCAACCTATACATAATGTGATAATAGAGAAAATAGTGTAAGAGGAGATCATGGATTATTTGACCCATCATGGAGGATGTTGTGACATGGTAAATCTACAAAGAATGAGGAACATTAACTGATATAAACTTGAAACATCATTTATTGATATTAAGCCATTATCTCCTAGATCTTCCCTACTACAAGAAAGAAATCCTCTGCAAGAGGATATGAGAAGATTGTACCATTGGAGGAATCTTTATAGATGGAGATTGAAGAAAAAGAAGAATTGCAACATGAGTTGATGCAACAAGAGGTTTCTCATTAAATAAAGGATAATCAAGGATATTTCAAGGATATTGTTATCCTTGACAAAGAGTGTGCTGATGTGCATGAGGTTTCCCTTCAACCTATGCACATTATTATAATAGACATGAAAGAGATTGATAATGATAATTATTTTCTTGAATAACTTGATGTCATCCACTCTTCCATTAATCTTGATCCACCATGTCCTACAATTGAAGACTATAAGATACGATAGCAATGATTGAAGATTAACATAACGTCAACCATACTATCAAAGCCACATTCCAGCCAACAAGATACAAATATTGTTGAGAAAAAAAGTGAGGTCAAAGTTGATAAATTAGATTGAGTGCCATCAAGAGGATGCCCCATAAGGTATCTATCTCTACAACACATCAGAAAGTTTTCCTTGGTCATGCTTGGTTCAATGCATGAGGGATATTATTACAAGGATAAGCAGTTTTGTCTTGCTCATAAAGACAATGTTCCAATATTAGAGAGCTTCTTTGTTCTTAATATTGGGAGAGCATTCCAAAGGGCAGTAACATGTCTGTCATAATTATTGTTCTATCTAATTTACCATATGTCTGAAAGGAGCAAAAAAATGATATGGAAGGGAAGCTACTTCAATAATCTAGTTAATATATTTTTTTGGCCTTTTTCAAGTGATTATCTATACATAGTAAGTTAGATATTTTAATCATTTCAAGAAGTGCTTGAGAATAAATATTTCTTCTAGAAATGGAAATTTTTTGATGTTATGATTAGTTACCAGGAGGTTGCAGATCTTTTTTTTTATAGTGACTCCATGCCCAATGGATTGTAAGACTACTAATCTGTATACATAGAAGGCATGTTTCCCCAAAAGTTGCCAAAATGTTGACCTTCTCAGCCCACCATAAATCCTCTCAATTAGTATTATCATAGGGACTCAAATGAAGCAGTGTCTATGAAGACAAATTGGTCAAAATACTTCAGAGTTAGATTTTGGTGAAACATTACTCATGTCTCACCAAAATGTACACCATGAGCTTATTTAATGTCCAAGTGCATAATATTGGTAGGACACATGATATAGTATTTTCAAAACCCAATGATTAGCATTTAGGAATTCAAGGAAGGATTTAGGAGAACCTTGTTTTAGTCCTCCCAATGGATCATTCATCAGAAAGATTATTTCCAAAATATAGTGGGTAGAGTTCACCAAAGAAAAAAATGGCATTGAAAGGATTCTTTCCAATATTAGGGTTCATCGGCTACACAATAGAAAAAAAAGGTGTTTCCCAATGGTGCATGTTTCCCCAATGATTGCATTGGCATGAGTCTCGCTTATATGTGGCTTGGACAGTTGTGATAGGTGATGTTTTTGGAAAGACATCTTTAGGTCTTTCCAAAATGGTCATTCTTCAGTTTTACAACACAAAGGTCTCACTGAATCATATGTGATTCACCATAGAGAGACAATGAGGGTTTTGATGAGATAGGTCTCTCGTTCTTTTGATGGGTGATTATCGATATAAATTGAGCGGTCATGGAAGTGTTTTAACATCCCATAGAAATGCATCTCTCATTGATAGGGTTCATTGATGAGACTTCCTTTTGTCTCATCAATGAATTTTTTTTTGCATAGATGGGAAATCTAAAAAATGTTTATGTTCTTCATTGATGTACCCACTTTCATCGATAAGGACGTTATCGATATAATTCCCTTTCACTTTCACCAATGTGATCTTTTCAATAGGATTTGGAGATCTATCAAGAGGATTTTACTTTCATCGAGGTGCTAACTTTAATAGATAAGGTCATTTTGGTATAGCCTTCCAAGTTTTTCATTGATGACAATTTTTTATGTAACTTGGAGTTCTATGAATGGTCTATAGGTTCCATCAATGAGATTGATGCAAGATCATCTAAGGATCTTGGCAATCTTTCATCAACCAAAAATAGTTTGTTTCCAGTTTATTTGTTGCTAATTTTCTTTCAACATTCTTTTAGTTTAGATATTTTATAGTTGTGCACCTTAGAGCGTATTCCTAGCATTATTTTGAACCTTTTCCTAGGTTCACATCTCATTTGGTTATTTTTTGTGTGAGATCTTACAGATTTCTTGGTAGGACTTAACTATTCTTCATGTTTCACAACCAGTTTGTGTTTTTCTAATCTCGTGAAGGATTTTTTTATTGGCAAAGCTTCAAGGCTCATATCTCAATGTTGTTACATTTGTGTCTGACCTACTTGAGGGATCATGATTCATGTTTCTTTTATTTGAGGGAGATCCCTATGATTTGGGTGTTGACCTATATTTTGTAATACATTTTTCTTCTCATTGGGAAATGTAATCTCTCTAGGTCAACTTGAGATTTGTGAAGGCTTTATAAGCTTATGAATTTATTCCTAAGGGGGAAGCTCCCATAAGATTATCTTTTTGTACCTTGAATCTAGGAGATTTGTACTTGGATATCCATTATATTTTATTTCTGGATGATAATAAAGAAGTTTATCTTGCACATCTCTCCATAATCTGTGTTATTTTTGTTGTGTGAATCTTGCTGCAAGGATTGGACTGACTTCTTTGAGGTTCCTCCCATCCTTGGTTGCACCAAGTTGTATCAAAGCTTGTTTTTTATTCTTTTGCTACAGATCATGGTTCCTAAGCTTGTGAAGTGTGAGGCCTCACCCCGACCCATCATAGCTCAGTTGATACACTTGTTTTGATGGATTATTATTTGATATTTTAGGACATTATATTTGATGGACTAGATATTATTAGTATTATTTATGTCACATGATTATTACTTTATTATACCTTATTGATGATGCTTATGATGTTTTGGGTATACGCATGCATTATGATGATTATTTCTGTATTTAAAATTCAAATGGAAAAATATGTTATGTTATTTTGATTATGCAATCAGTTATGGTTATCAGATGCATAAATGGAAAAAATATTATTAAATGAAAATGTAGAATGTTCAACCAGTTGATTATGCAATTTGATATGTGTGTGTGTGTGTGTGTGTGTCTATGTGATTTTATTGAGCTACTGATATTTAATTTAGTGTGTAGGAAAATTACCATAGAAATTATTGGAGAATTAGAAACCAACCATATGTGCAAACTGTAAAGCCAAGGTTGAATCTAATGAAGAGATTTGAACCTTGTTGTTAAGTGATTTAATTCGTGATCGTAAATTGTATGTATGTGTTAGTTTTTTCATTGTGTAATTAGTGACATGTCAATTTTGTATTATGTTATTTTACAGTGTCACTTGACACTTGTTATGTGTTTATGTAATGACATGTCTACTAAGGTTGGCAATGTAACCCAATTAGATTATTTAAATTTAAATTTTGTTCTAGTCACTTCTAGAGGCTAAAAAATGGTCCTAAGAATCAATTTTAGCAAAATCTAAATACCTTAGTGATAGGGGTATGGGTTAGGAACATTTCTAACACTTATAGAGCCCACTAGTGGCCTTTGTGACCCTCTTAATAACCTATTACTCACATGTTACGAAAATAGAGTGAGTCTTGACCTTTTACCCAAACCCACACTCCTTTCCAATCTCGCATTTATGATAGGGGACAAAGGATAGCCAAAAGACTTAATGGTCAATCCTAAATTTAATGTTGGTGGGTGGGTAGGAATTGGAGGCCTTTTTAGAGGCTCTTTGTAGAGTTAGAGGGTGTTCACCCACTCTCTACTTTTAGATACATTAGGGTTTTGGATTGAAGGAAGAAAAAAGGGATTGGGCTCTTCTCAAACATCATTTTACCATAACACTTGTGAAGGTTGGTTTCCAACATTGCCATGGAATTTTTCTTTATTTTGATGCAAATATATTAGCATGTATTTCATTCTCTTCCATATGTGATATATGTATTTTGTGTTGTTGTGATGTAAGGGAATGGTATTTTGGGTTTGATTTCATGCTTATTTTGTTTGTATTTGTTTGGATGAGGGAGTTTTGTGAGGGTTGTAATGGCATTACTCACCCTTGGATAGGGAAGAAGTGTCCATGTATGGGGGAAGGGGTTAGTTGGAATCCATGAATATGTAGAGTCTCTTCTCATGGAGAGAAGAGGGAAAAAATGCAAGGTGTATGGGCCCTTGCATGTCAATGAAGGTTATTGATCTTGATTTGGGGGAGATAAGGAGGAGAATGTATGGAAAAATGTGTGTGGATCGTAGCCTTAAAAAGACATGGTTATTGTATGTATTCATTTGGCAATCTCCTACATGGAAGTCCACCTTCACCCCTTATTATGGGTTCATGGTGTAACCACCTGAATTTGGTCTATCGCAACTATAGACTCTATTTTCCCTAAGTGTGATTATACCCTTGATTTATGTCCAAACAACCCTGTTACTGCTTGGCATAATTCTTTTAATCAATTTAATGTCCTAGGTGATTTTTATCACTGAGTTATATTAACTATTATAGCCATACAATTCAAATCAATTTCGACCAATCAGATCAAATCAAAATCAAACATGGCTATAGTATTTAATTATAAAGGAATTAAATAAATCCCTAAATCAAATATTCACTTGCAATCAACCCATTCCCCTAGCCTATTTAATTAAATTAAAATGGCTATAGTCCTCTAATTATTAAAATGCAATTTCATTGTTTAAATAATTAATTCCTATATTTCTAAATGAATTAAATAAGTTTATTTCATTTATTAATATTCCCCTAAACCCCAATCTAACCCATCTCAACCACTTCTACCCTGGGTTCTAAC
>MU226003.1:3203168-3213612 GCA_018584345.1 Thuja plicata | reverse complement strand
TCCTAATGTTGTCACATTCCATTAAGGAATGCTTAGCAACTCCACCCACTTGAGAAAGTCCACTTTCTCAAGCTTGACCTCCTTAAGGTCCACTTCCTCAAGCCATCTTCTTACACCCCCACATGCCTTATTAATGCCTTCATTAATATGAAGACCTTAAGCCCATGTCTCTCCCATGCCTTATTAATGCCTTAGGCATTAATAGCTCTTACATGTTCATTTATTGGGCCTCCTGATTCATAAATGAACCTTGTCCCCCTCTCTCTCTCTCTCCCATTCTTCTATAAATAGAAGCCTGTTTTGAGAGCAAATAAGACTTCACTTGAGATTAGAAATACATTTTTATGTTGCTAGATTATCTCTAGAATTATATTTCATGTTTCATCTCATGCTAGTTCATTGTTCTTATTTCATCTTTTGAAGCTAGTTTGCATGTTTTATCATCATTTAGCTTATTTTTAAATCAAATCCTTCATGCTAGGTTGTATTAGTCACTGATTCATAGCATATTCTGAGGGGTGATATGTTGTTAATCACACTCCTCCTAGTTAGCAGGCAATAAGTCAATTTTAGTGGGTTCTATATGCTTTTCATGTTTTTACTAACCCCTTGATGCTAATATAATGACTTATTGAGTGTTTGTGTTGATTCTGACAGGTACCCATTTACAAACACACACATGGTGAATCCCATAGTGCAAGCCTTGGAAGGGTGTTTATTTGTTGTGTTTATGTTGTGTAAATAGTGTGGACGTCACCCGTTGGTTACCGATTATCCTAGATTGGGGGTGGTCTCCTTGAGATCTAGGATGGGAGGTGAGCTCTCCATGGTTAGTTTTATGTTTTCTTTTGCAGATTTTGGATGGACCTTATGATATGGCCATTTTGGATTTGGAGCATGGAAGGTGTTCTTGATGTCATTGTGTTGGAGACTTCTCCATTGTTGTATCACCTATTGTATTGTGCTTCCATGTTGAAGATGGATTTTGTAATGGAATGGATAAAATGTTGTAGACTCTAATAATGTAAATGGAAATGTAGTCATTGTGAAAATGATCAAGTTTGTGTGTTCAAATTTTATTGGATTGCAAATCATAACTTGTATTCAAATGTATTGCTTGCATAATTTCAAGGTTAATACTTTTTATTCCTTCTTTGAAATCTAGGTTTTCATAACAATGTGATCAAAATATTATACCTTAAATTGAATATTGCATCCTCAAATCTTGTTGAGAAAATCATGATAGCAATGGATTATTAATCAAATTTTAACACTAAATAATAAACTACCTATGACCTATACTTTATAAACAATCCATTTAATTGAAAGCATAAACAATAATTCATGATACATATATTTAACTCTAAAAAAATGAAATACAATGTTAGAAAGGATGAGCAAATAAAAAAAATATAACTTTTCCAGTTCTATAAAGAAAATGTATAGGAAGAAGACTTAATTCCCATTTGACACAAAGAATATTCTCTATTTTATTCACTTATTAAGTATGGGATTAGAATACTAAACCCCCCTAATAACTCTTGTTAGTGTGAATACTATTATTAAAATTAATAATACTAACCTCATTATGTTGTTTTAAAATTTCAATATGGAGAAGGGACATCTCGTGGGCCCCACACCCATTTTATATTTACCTTTATAATCCTTCATAGAAGTGACATGCTTCTTGGTTTAAAAAGATAAGGGAGAAAACAATATTTAATGTTTACCTTGTCAAGCACTTTTCCCTGCCATGTGAAATCCTTTGCCCTACCATACGTACCATACTCTCCATGCTTCTTGGTCTCCCCACCTTTCCTAAAGTTTGGTTACTTATCTTTTCTTTTTTTTTTCTTTTTTTTTGAAATTACCTTGGTGCCCCCCGCCCCCACAAACTTAAGTATTAAGAAATCTACATTTACCTCCCCTTGGAATTCGAATTCCTCTTCATGCAACCCTCACTTTATGTCTAGTCATCCCTTCCCACTTGGCACATGGGCCATGGGATATGAGGTGGGTTGATTGGATAGAAAATAGGTTAGGGAGTAGGGTAAGGTAGTAGGGTAGGTTAGTTTAGAATTTGTTTAATAGATTTTAGTTAGTAATTTAATTGTATAGTTTAGTCTGTTTGTTTAAATTTAATTAATGATTAAAGTAATATGTTTTTTTATGTACTCAAGGGGTAGAATTTAAATAAATTTTATATTAGGAGATTAATGGTTTATGTAACATGTGCCTAGGATTAAGTGTTTAAAGTATAGTTAGGAGATAGGATAAATGTAATTTTTTTTGTAGTTAATTAGTTATTATTTATTTAAATAATGTGTGATTAAATGTAGTTTAGGATTTTATTTTCAAATAATAGAAGAATTTAATTATTATTGCCATGAATTAATTGAAAAATTATGATAGTTCTTTAAGAATTTTAAATGCATCTTTTCGTATTATAATTGGATAAAATTATTGTGTTGTGAGGACTTTATTTTAAATGTGTTAGGAAATCTAATGTGGAAAGAATAATTATATTGGATTTTGTTTAAAGGATTATAATGATGTCGGTTGGGGTTAATTAATTTGATTATTAATATGAAGGTTGATAGATTATCAAAATGGTTTATTTAGTCAACTTGGTTGTGACCTAGGATCATGTTTAAAAGATAGGCTGAATGTCGTAAATGGCTTAATGATGAAAGTGGGATATGTATTAGTTCTAAATGGATCATGTTATTATTAGGATTAAGGATTTAAGTATTGCTAGGTCAAACTTTAATGCAGTTTAGTACACCCATGTGAATCTTCTAGTAAAATGAAGTGAATATAAGAGTATCAATTCAACCTAACTTAGCTTATGTTCTTAACAAATGATTTACGATCATAGTGCCACACTTTGTTAAACATGAAACTATATTTTAACCCACCTGAGTCAAGTGTTCTTGTAGCACTAAACTATAGGGTCTCTAACCCATGTAACGAGTTGGAATACCAACTCTACATCCACTTTTATTGTGACCCAAACTCCATCTATGTCTAGACCTTGCAACTCGAAAAATAATCTCACCATGTCATCACCTTTCCGCAACGTATTCAGTATTAGTTATGTCATCATAGTTGTTTGTACTATTTTAAAAAAAATGTCTGTGTGTTTTTCCCTAGTTTTGGGCATGACATGAACTCTTGAGTTTATTTTTCATGGGGTGGCAGAGTGAGTATTTGACTTGCAATTGTAGAAGGATGGTTTGAAGATGGCTCGAAGAGGAAATGCTAGATGTGGAAGGAGAGATGCAAATATTGTTGTGTTGGATATGTTGAAATAGATTTTAGCTATTAGATGCTTTTGAAATGACCTAGAGAAGAGGTCGACATGTTGAAGAGTAAGAAATAAATGAAGAGATAGTTGAAGGAGGTGAAGAGAACCCTAAACCTAAACTTGAACAAGAAGATGATAGATTTATAAAAGCCCTAACTAGAGTTAATGTAAGACCACATTTCAACCCACCTAATTATCATGGTAACTTTTATTTCGATGACTTACTTGATTGGATCATAGAGATGGATAAGTACTTTGATTATGAAAGTACTGATGAAGAAAAAAAGGTGAAATATGCTTGCACAAAGTGGAGAGGACATGCATCTTTATGATGGAAATTTTTTAAGATCAATAGATAAATAAAGGGAAAAGAAAAAATCAGATCATGGGATCATATGGTGAACAAATTAAAAGCTAAGTTCTTACCTATTGATTACCAAGTTTGTTTAGGAAGTTGCAAAATTTGAAGCAAAGAGATCTTAGTGTGAAAGGTTATACTAAGGAATTATATAGGTTTGATATTAGATATGGATATACAAATGATGGTGTTGAAAGCATTTCAATATACCTAAATGGTTTGAGGACATATATTCAAGATGAGATTAGTTTGGTCAAATTGCAAAGTGTAGAGGAAGCTTATCAATATGTCCTACAAGATGAGGGGAAATTGAACAAAAGATATGAACAAAGAAAAAGAGGAAGAGGTGGAAGATCCTAGAGACGTAGATATTTTGGAGGAGGTAGATAGTATTCAGATCATAACAAAGGCAAGACAAAATTCAAGGAAGAGAACTCATACCGAAGGGATGACAAAAATTTTTAGAGAGTAAGTGGCTTAGGTAGCTACAAGAGATGATAAAATAATGTTTAAAGGGACTTTTTAAGTGTAATGGTGAAGGACACTGAGCTTTTGAATGTACCCAAGGAAATTCAAACAAGAAGACTAAGAATAGTGGCCAAAATGCTTATATGGAAGAAGAGTCTAGTGAGCTATTGAACCAAACATAAGATGGAGAAACCCTTGTGATAAGGAGATCCCTATGTCATGAAGAGACAGATCAAGATCTATTGTTGAGAAGAAGTTTGTTCAAGATAAGGTGAAAAGTTGAAGGAAAGTGTTGCAAAGTGATCATTTGACAGTGGTAGTTCAAATAACCTAGCCTTCGAGGAGTTGGTTAATAAGTTGAAGTTGTAGAGATTGAAATATATGAAGCCTTATCAAATTGAATGGATCAAGGATGATCATAAGGTACTGGTAAGTGAACAATGTTTTGTGAAATTGAAGGTAGGACCTTATCATGATGAAATTCTTTGTGATATTATGCCTATGGATGTTTGTCATTTTTTGTTGGGTAGACCATGGAAGTATGATTGAAAATATTTTTTTTATGGTATAAATAATATGTATACTATTGTGGATAATGGGATGAAAGGGTAAGTGCACCAAGATGGTGTGCAAAAAAGTGGCCACCCACCCAAAAACACAACAAAACATCCCTAACACAATTGCGTTACTTTAAATTCAAATAAATTAATTGGGCTTATGTTTGGTAAATTTAAAATCTAATAATGAGGCTAGTTCATAGGTCTACATAACAAGGTTTGGTCTTGGGAGCCTCATTTGCCTCCATTTACCTCCCTTTTCACATGTTTTGTTCTTCAAAACTGATTTATCAAATTCCTCATCATCGGGTTTACACATTATCAAGTGGGTATTTGTAAAATTACCACCATAATTTCACATGTCATTTGAGCTTTCTAACCATATAAATTTTTCAATTTTTTGGGTCTAACATTAGCATACTAAAGTTTAATTTTCTTTACCAATGTCTTGGCAGTCCTCATAGACATATGTCTACCATTTTTTTAATAAATCCTACTTCACCAAATTTTAAAAAAATTGCATATTACTATTCTACACTACATTCTATACACTTTAAAAAAAATTTGAATTTTTTGATTATTTTGATGCAAGTTATGCCCAGCGCATGAACAGGTACTAGATTTTCAGGATGCGATAACTTTGAAAAATCATAAACAAAAAATACTCAATAGAAAATTACAAAAAATTCAAAACTTATAGATCTCACTCTTACATATCATCCTATCAAAGGGTTTTGAAAAATATGAAATCTAACTATATATATTGTGAAGCACACGGAAACAACTATGTTATGTTTTTTCTAAAATTATCAGGAATAGTTTCGTGCGTGAGAGGTTTGACCCTCTTGATCTTATCCATTTTTAAAAAAAAATAGTGGTTTAGAAACTAGATTCAGAGTACTACAATTATTGTTATTTTCACATCTTCTAATTTTGAGTGCATGACTCCCTAATTACATAACTTATGTTCTACTTGACCAAATTCAAAACAAATTGCATATTACTATTCGACACTAGATTCTATACACTTTAAATTTTTTTTTTGCATTTGTTATTATTTTGATGCAAGTTATGGCCAACACATGAAGATGTACCAAATTTTTAGGATGTGGTCACTTCAAAAAATCATAAATAAAAAATACTTAACAAAAAATTACAAAAAAAATACACAACTTCTAGATTTCACTCTTACCTATCATCCTACCAAAGGGTTTTGGGAAATGCAAAATCTAACTATATATATTGTGAAGCACATGGAAACAACAATGTTATGTTTTTCTGAAACAATCAGGAACATTTTTTGTGCGCGAGAGGTTTGACCCTCTTAATCTTATCACTTTTTAAAAAGATTTAGTAGTTTAGAAACCAGATTTAGAGTAATACAATTATTGGTATTTTCTCATCTTCTAATTTTGAGTGCATGAATCTCAAATTTCTCTTCAAATTTTTGGTTTACTTGATTCCAGAAAAGAAAAAAAGTGGCCACTTATACTCCCCTTTTGTACACTATCTTGGTGCACTTACCCAAAACAAGTATTCTTACCTGAAAGAAATAATAAAGAGAGAAAGGAACTATAAACAATCCAAGTGAGCTAGACTAGGGAGAAAAAGTTTCCATGAGAAAACTATAATCTAGGAGCATTCACCATGCAAGCCAAAGGCAGAGGAGACAAGACATTTTGAATGGAGGAAAGCAAAGAAAACCCCCTTGTGATATATATATATATATATATAGAGAGAGAGAGAGAGAGATGCTCATATTGCATCACATAGAAATGAAAGAGGAGCATCTCTTAAATAGAGATGAAGAGATGAGTTAATATGTAACTCCCAAGTCTATGAATGCCACCATTCAAAAGGTGTGTGCCAAATGTCAAAATCCTCTTAAGGAGGGTAGACTAAATAGGGTAACTACATAAAATGAGTTGTCCTCCCACTTGGACTAGAGGACAAATTACATGTAGGGATTCCATAAGAATATCCTAATTAAAATTAATAAATACAAGTAAAGATTAATCTTATAACACCCCCCTTTTTATCTTTACTTGGCAAGTTTACAACAAGGGGTATCAAACCCAACTTTTACAAAAATCTGCAACTTGATCTCCAATGTCATGGTAAAAAGGTACATTTTATTGTGTTCAAGTGGAGGGATATCCACATCTTCAAGTAGTCTTCTTAAGTAATAGGACATGCATAGATGGATTGATACCTTGATTGGGTCTTGATGATTCACCTGAGTCAACGAAACACAAAAACAAGAAACAAAGAAACTATACACAAGTCTAATGTCATATGATATTCAAGGTAGTATATCCTTTGAAATTTTTAAATTAGAAAATATTTTTAAAGAAATGCTTTATAGTTTAAAATAAGGTAGAAGGATAGAGATAAATGCATGAGATTTCATCAAAAGTGCAATGGAGCTAACATGATATCAAGATAAACCAAATACTAAAAGTTCCAAAATGAACAAGTGAGGAACAAGAAACATTATCAATGCTCTCATAAAAGAAATATACTAATGCAAAAATGACCATAGACAATGCCAACTAATGAGACCTTCGTCAATCACATTGATATAGACATTCCACTAATGAGTCATCCCATTGCAATTGAATGGGTCACGAATCCACCACCTACATGACCCACAATCTAAGCAATGAAGTATGCAGTGCATTATCACATTAGTAGATTTTTAAGGAAATATGAGAGAGATGATGATAAATTAGTAGAACATGTGACTCAATCACCAAATCAACCCATGATTCAATTTTCAAAGCATGTTTACCGTCATGAACCATAAACAAAGGGTTAAGAGTGATAAAACATATTTCCTTCAAATAAGAAATCTAAAAAAGTGCAAGAAGGATTTTAAGAGCGTCATCCTTACCATAAGGAAAAAGATCAAGATGAGTCATATCAACTGAAAATAGAGGAAAACTCCATGAATAACATCCTCTTTATGAGGAACAAAATGGAGGGAAACTCTATATAAGGTAAGTGCACACAAATTGTAGGATGGAGGGATACTCCATGGGTCCCTTTGTAGAATAAGGAAACTATGAGTTAGTTATAACTGATGGATCCTCCATAGTTAACCTTGAAAATTGGGCTCCCAAAGCAACTAAACAAAAATGCAATAAAATGTATATCAATAAATGGTATAAAATCATAAAATGTCACCATGTGCATATAAAGAGATGTAAAAGCATAAAATTGCAACTATGTGCATATCAATAGATCATATAGAAATTGATGCTAATCAATGAATAATGAAGGCAATTGAATAAGATACCTCATAAACCTTGAACAAACTTAAGATAGATGCATTGATAACTGAGGAACACTGAGCAACATTATAGATATCAGTTATAAAATCTATTGAATGTAAACATAAATACGGCTTTTTTAAACAAGAGAGGAACTGTAGTTACTTCCTTGGAAACAAACTTTTACTTGAGAGTTATCATTCATTTGTAGAAAAAGAATATTAAATATCTAATCTTTTTTTTGAATTAAACAAATAATATAAAAAAGAATTTGGGTCAAAATATTAAGTTTGAACACTATCAGACTGAAAACAGTAAATAATATAGGAAAATAAATAATGTATTAAAGTTTAACTAAATGTTCAACAAGATGATAAGCGAGAAGCTTAATGTTTTTAAAAAAAATGTTAAAAATTTCAAATAACTTAATTGAAGTTATTAACATGAAATTAAATTGATATTAAACTATGAAAAGGTTAAAGAAACACTGTATTAACCTTGAATAAGTGTGAATTAAACAATTATATTAAGAGTGTAAGTGAAAACAAGATTAAAGCATATAAATAACTATATTAAAAAAAAACAAATTTAATTAAACTATATAAAAAATGTAAATTAAATTATTTGAAAATAGTCAACATAATTAAAAACATTCAAACCTTAAACAAATGATGACAGAAGGTTACAAAAGAGGTTGAGATGAAAAAATCTTATTGGCTGACAAGAACCGTAACTACCACATATAGGAAATGCTCAGAGAAAATCTACAAAATTAATAGTGCAATGAAAGGAAAGAGTGCGTATGAATGATTCTAACTACAGATATGGTAGAGTTGGCTATTGGATGGTAGTGAAGAGCATAAATGAAAGGCAGAGAGAACCAAAACTACACCAACATGTAACTTTAGCTGAGAAAAGATAGAGAAAGAGACTATGAAAAATATGGAATGAAACAGTGATGGAGGAAATTTGGAGGCTGATTGGCCAAGATAATGTTGAAATGGCATGGAGTGACAGTAAGATATAAAATTACTATAACAAAAAATTTCTATGTTTGGAGTACAATGGAGAGAGTACCAGTCTACGTAGCAAAGGGAGAAGTAATGACAACAATTGAAAACTATCTTTGGCGCTAAATGCAGTGTTTTGAACTTTTACAATGAAAGAGCAAGGAGTTTGATAAAGAGTAAAAGATAGGCAGTGTTTGGAGTCTTAAGATAGATAAAGGATAGGATTGCACAGGAAAATGATATGAAATGGTTTGAACAACAATGGTTGCAGAAATGATGACTATAAACAAGCTAAAATATAGAGATTGGTGTCCCCACGTTGCAAGGAAGGGAGAAGATGGTTATATCAAAGATTTTAAAGGATTCAAGCATTACAATTGATACATTTAAATTGAAGTTTATTTTTCAGGTGTTTCCCCCTCTATAAATATCTTCATTAATCATTGTCACCCAACATAGATGTCTTAAAAGAATAAATTCAATTATATGAAACAATTAAAAAAAGTGTGAAGTTAACCTGGAATCATACACCCCTCAATCAAGTAATCACTTATGATTTGGTTTGCATTTGAATTGGCAGTGAAAAGATGCCTAAATTAGATCAGTATAAAATATCCAGTAATGGTTTGATGGTGCCAAAGAAACGGTGTTCAGAATGTACATTCTAGTATTCAACATTGCCACTTATGCATTCCTACTGTTGGGGTCTTTCCTTAGAGTATAATTTTTATGTAACAAGATATTAATACTATTCTTTGCATCGAACACACAATGTTGAAAGAATAATTAACCACCTAAAGTCACTATTTCTAGTCTCCATTGATAAGTTGGTCTAATCAAACATGGGAGTATAAATATTCTAATAGATAGTTAAGGTTGATTTTGTGAAATTTAGAAGACAACATCTTTGTAGTCTCGTTGCTATTTTTAATAAACTATAGAGTATTAAACATAAGTATTGTATATAGAATAAAACCAATAGAGATACAAATGATGATTGTATTTTGATGTTGATTGCAAGTAACAAGAGGAGCAAAATAGATGAATTACATACCAATAAATTTGTGAGTCAGAATTCTTATTTTGGTATGGAAGTTCCCCATATCGGGTGCCTATGTAAGACATTATTTTTTAGTTTCATTCAAAGTAATGTATAGAGAATTTGAAGGATCCATCTGAAGCATAATCAGGGAGGGGGTGCTCATAGCACCAATAAGCATCTATCACTCCCAGGTAGTTGGAGTGTTCCTATTTGATCTGATTATGGATCTAGACAATTATTTGTGAAGTGACTTTTTTTAACGTGAACATGATGAAAGAAAAAGAATTTGATGAAGGGTGCTCCCACATAACATAAACAGAGAAACAACAACAATATGCAAGAACAGAAAATTGGCTTCTTATTATCTCCACAAATGTGGAATTACAAACTTTCAGAATTACAATATGCAAAGCCACATGGGCATTCCCTT
>MU226003.1:3165445-3197887 GCA_018584345.1 Thuja plicata | reverse complement strand
AAGCCACATGGGCATTCCCTTACAATATTCTGTAGGACAAAGCCTCAAATTATTACCCAGATCTGCTACCCAGAACTATTCTGAACTGCCTAAGACAATAATACAACCTTCCTTATATAGGCAATTTTCCACCTCCTGGGAAGGTTCCAGAATAAGGCTGACCAAACTTAGAATTATTTTATTTTACATTTTATTACATCATAGTCGGCTCAAGATAACCTTTGAAATCCGAATAGAAATTTTGAAGAAAATTATTTTCTGCCAATTCAGGTGGCCCAACTTCCGAAGACCATAAGTCATCACCAATTGACCCGATCGGCTATTATAACCCCATTTTGAAAATGCCACAAAGTTCTCTACAGGCTTGACTCGCGCAAGCGCCGGTCACCCAAATTTTTGACCTCATCCGGGGCCTCTAAAGCCTTCAAAACTGAGTTCAAAGTTTCTTTACCCTGCTTCCAATACCAAAAATTTTCAATATCTTCCAATATACACTTGATCTGGCAATGAAACTTTACTGGCAGACTTATATGACCAAAATGAACCTCCAAGAAAGAAATCAGATCATTCTGAGCACATACGAAAAATTACCAAAAATAGTAACTTTCCATAAATAGAAGCTCTGCACAAAATAGCCTTATTGAATATAAAAACAAAAATATTTTTGGGTGATGCAAGATTGCTCTTACACCCAGGATGCTCCTGCATCATAATTTAAAGGAGATATTCAAAACCCAATATGTAACTTCAATTCATCAAACACTAATCCCCGATTAGTTATTTTTACTTAACCACTTCAACTTAGTTCAATGCAGAATAAAGAATTGTAAATAATAGTTAAGTAAAACTAATAATACATAAGTTAAACAAAGACAATAGAGAGAGTTTGATAACAGAGTTCACCAGACTTTGGCCATGTCTTCATATTTTCTTTAATATGAATAATTCTATTCCTTCTACAAAATCATGGGACCTTCTCACAAGCATTACAAATTTTTTTGTATTTACCTTAACCAAGGGTTCAAGAAAAGAAAAACACACTTATGAACCTACTCCATACAGTAGAGGAATAAAAGTTTCACTTGGATCACTATTGGATCATACTTCGATCTCTCTCTTGAAGACTTAGGTCTCTTGGATCACCTTTGAATCCTCTCTCCTCCTTTAAAAAATTGATAAAGCACCTTTTATACATAAAAATATTCTAATTTAGGGGTTCAAATAATAATATTTCCAAATCCCCTAAAATAAACCATCTAATAATATGATAATCATATCTCCCTTTTTACAAACAAAACAATAACAAATATGATAGTTCGTACATCTTGATTTCAGCATTTTTAGTGTTTATATAAATGAAGGTTTCAAAATATAATGGGGCTCAATGTTTTAAACAAACTTACAAAGTTTGTTTTATAATGGAGGCTATATTTAGTGGGTTTAATTAACCACCAAACCTCTTCTTTTCCACTTTATTCCAATGAACATACTAATTAAGTAAAATACTAACCAAAATTATCCCAAGTTTGTCGGATGGTCTAGTTGTGGGTAAGGAAAGTAGAAAATAGGAGGTTATGCAAAACCAAATGTTGTTAATGCAAAACTGCTTATGCCACTGAGATGCCATGAGGCACCCAATTATTGGGTCACATCTTCACACTCACATGTGTCAGCTCCAGAGCCTTCCATGTCATCACACAGTATCACATACACTTCCATGTGTCAGCCTTAGGTGATGCCACATCAATGTCCTTTTCCATGTCATTCTGACATCATCATTGGTCTACTTTCAACCTTTGACCGTAGAACTTTGATTGGTTGTAACTTTCACATACAAACTCCATTTTTAACGAATGAACATCATTAGAAATATCTTAATGAGCTCTTTAATTTGGGACAAAGTTTGACCAATTTTTGAGATCATCAAATTTTCACCTTTTGTGATTGGCCTTTGTACCCGATTTGACAAAAACTTTAACTAGAGATAACTTGCATGTACAAACTCTGATTGGCGCAAAACGAAAAAGTGTCAGAATCATCTTAATGAGCACTCTATAGTGATGTCACTTTCTTCCAATTAGGAGATGATCAATTTTTCATCCTTGTCAAGACTTGTGCCCGGGTTTGACAAAAATTTTGACCGACCATAACTTGAGAAAATGAACTCATTTTGAGCTCGTTCAAGTTGTGTCGGGTCCATTTTAACAAGTTCTTTGATCTATCACAATTTTTGGAAGATTTTGGGATACTTTAATTTTAAAAGGTCCCATCATATTTTAGAAGGAATAGAATGATTCATAATAAAGTGAATCTAGAGACATAGCCAGAGTCTAGTAAACTATGTTATCAAACTCTCTCTATTGTCTTTATTTTTTATGTGCTATTAGTTTTACTTGACTATCATTTATAGTTCTTTATTCTGCATTGAACTAAGTTGAAGTGGTTAAGTAAAACACACTAATCAAAGATGAGTGTTTGACTAATTGAAATTGTATATTGGGTTTTGAATCACTCCCTTAAATTATTTTCCTTTCATCATGTTCACGTTCTGTAAAAAAATCACATAGCAAATAATTGTCTAGATTCGAAATCAGATCGAGTGGTATCAGAGCTAGTTAGGAAAATTTTGTTAAAATTGATTGTAGGTGAAATTTTTGGTATGGCCTCAGAAAAGGAAGAATCTTCCAAGGTGATATTATCTCCATCTATGGTGAATAACATTAACTCCAGAAAAGGGATGATTGAAGTACTTTTCCAAGACTCCAAAGAAGAGGCTAATAGATTCTGAAAGTTGGAGGAGGCCAATCAATGACTTCTATCAGAGAATGTAGAGCTTCAAATACTTTTGGAAGAATATAATAGGGATAAGGAAGGAATGCATGAGATGTTGTGGAAGGAGAAGAATAGAAGCAGTCCTCTTAGATTTGAAATTTTTGGCATGTTCTTTTTTCCCACATTCAAAGGGAACTTACTCTCACTAACTCCACCTGGTAGCTTGGATGCATCATGTGCAGTAAAGTCCTCAACCAAGAGTCCTAAGTCAATATTTTCATGTGGTCATGGAAAGTGGTCCAACTGTGGCTCAAACCAAGAGGATGCCAACCAATTTTATTAAATTGCAAACATATGGAGTACCTGAAATAGTTCCATGTCTCTAGTAACCAAAGTGGTTGGATAGAGGAATCTTCTACATCAGAGTGGAAGCAAGAAACTGCACATAACTCTATTGGAGGATTTGAGAAGAACACTAAAGGTATCAGCAAGAATCTGATGACTAAAATGGGTTACAGTGGAAAAGACCTTGGAATCCATGAACAAGGTATTATCCATCCTATAGAGGCAAATCAGAGGCCTCAAAAACAAAGTCTGGGATCTAGAACAACCAGTGAGACCTTTGAATCCTTGAAGAAGGAAATTTTAACTATACACACTCTTGACCATGATGATGGTGGTGAAGTTGAGTCTTCCCCGAAGAATAAGATGAAAGAGTAGGATATTATCCAGAACTATTGCACCTAGTGCTAGATAAGTGGGCACTGGATTGAAAATTTTTGGAAGCTACATCTGGAACTTCGTCACTCACATAGGTTTTTTGCAGAATCTAGTCAATAGAAATTTGTTGAGTCAAGAGCGGAGGTGGTACCTGAAACAACAATACCAAACACAAAGATAGATATTTCCATTGGTTTCCACCACCCCTGAGACATTCCAAGAGGAAGTGCAATAGAAGACTGGATAACTTGAGAAGAGAAGTTTCTTTGAATAGCTCTGTAAGAGATGGGAACACTTTACCTTTAACTAGCAGTGTCAATTTTTTTTGTATTACCATTGAAGAATAGGTTAAATTATTTCTTGATCTTAAGCTAGTATGGGTTGGAGTATGTAACGCTAAATAAAATTATTTGCATGAAGTTTTATAACCCTTTGGTTAAGATTTTGTAAGGCTATTGAAAGTTGTGTCTCTTATAATCTAGAAAGGAGTATGATTTGTAACTTCTTATTGAAAATTTTATTTGGTGAAAGATTATTCAAGAAGAAGCACTTGTTGTAGTTAGTGGATAGATCCAATGGTCAAACAAAAGAGTGAATCTGAGTTGCATTAAACAACTATGTGATGCCTTGAAGTTTTTTTCTTGAAGACTCAATCCAAATTGATTAGTTGATGACCAATGCTCATGAAGGTCTTTTGTCATGAACTTAGTGCTTATGCAAACATATATGGAGCTTTATGGTGAAGCCTTTAAATAGTCATTCTGAAGTACAAAGATGAAGGAATATTTTCAAAGTTGAGGCATAGTTGCCAATGCTCATGCAGTTTACAAGAAAGAAGGAGCATCAAAATGATGCCTAAGAAGTTGGCTAGGATGGAATACAAATGTGAACCACCACCATAAGAAGCACCGAGAGACAAGTTTACCATGCTCATTTTTTCTTCTTGCTTTATGGTTTTCAAGTTCCATTTGAACTACATCCTTTTTAAGTCCTAGTGTGGCCAAAGTATAAGTCCTCTAAAGGATAGAGATAGTCACAGGTATGTTGACCATGCATTGTTGAAATGTAAGACCCTAGCAGGTGGATATGGAATTGCATGCTTTCTTGATATTGTCAAAGTATAATACCCCAAAAGGGAAAAGTGGATAGTATAGGGGCATAGTCAGATGGAATCATGACCAAAGTTAGAATTAGTTGTCAAAGGTAAAGCCAGCAGTAGCACTACAGTGAAGCTTTGAAGGTGGCAACAAAGTAAGATCTATGGCAAGGGAGATAAAGGTTCTACTAGATATATTTTGGAGGACCAGAAGAATTTTAGTGGGGAGGCTTGATCCAGGTGCATCTCTCACTAAAAATTAAAGTGTCCCAAATTCTCCCAAAAATTGTGTCAGATCGAAGAACTTTTTAAAATGGACCTGACACAACTTGAACGGGCTCAAAAGGAGTTCATTTTCTCAATTTATGGTTGGTCAAAATCAAGCACAGGTTCTGACAAGGCTCAAGAATTGATCATCTCCTAAGTGGAATAAATTGACATCACTATGGAGTTCTCATCAACATTATTCTGATGCTTTTTTGTTTTGTGTCAATCAGAGTCTGTATGTGTAAGTTATCTTCAATTAAAATTTGGTCAAACCATGTATAGAGGCCAATCAGAAAAGGTGAAAATTTGATGATCTCAAAATCAGTCAAACTTGGTCCCAAATTAAAGAGCTCATCAAGATCTTTACAAAAACATTAATTTTGTCAAAATAGAATTTTTATGTGAAAGTTATGACAAGTCAAGGTTCTATCATCAAAGGTTAACCAAATAGATCAATAATGATCTCAACATGACATGGCAAAAGACACCGATGTGGCATTACCTCAAGATGACACATGGAAGCATTTGTGGCACTATGTGATGACACGGCATGCTTTGGAGCTAACATGTTGTAGGTGAGTGTGCAGGCGTGGCCCAATAATTGTGCTCCATGAGGCATTACGGTGGCATAAGCAATTTTGCATTAACAAAATTTGGATATGGGTTTCAAACCCATAACCTCCTTTTTTTTTTTTCCTTACCCACCACTATATCATCCAACAAACTTGGGATAATTTTGGTTATTAATTTACATAATTAGTATGTTCGTCGAAATAAAGTGAAAATAAAAGATTTTGTGGTTAATTAAACGCACCAAATATACCCTTTGTTTTAAAACAAACTATGTGATTTTATTTAAAATAATGAACCCCCTTATATTTTGAAACCTTTATTTATATAAACACTAAAATGCCCAAATCAAGACGTATGAACTATCATATTTGTTATTGTTTTGTTTTTAAAAAGAGAGATAGATTATTGTATTGTTATATGGTTTATTTTAGGGGATTTGGAAATATTATTCTTTGTACACCTTAATTATAATATTTGTATGTATCAAAGGGGCTTTATGGATTTTGTAAAGGGGGCAAGAGGATACAAACATGATCCAAGAGACCCAATTCTTCAAGAGAGAGATTAAAGTATGATCCAATAATGATCCAAGTGACACTTTTATTCCTCTAATGTCTAGAGTAGGTTCATAAGTGCATTTTTCCATCTTGAACACTTGTTTAAGGTGAAGGTATAACTTTTTGTAACACTTGTGAGAAGGTCCTAACATTTTGCTGAAGGAATAGAATGATTCATATTTAAAATAATTTGGAGACGTAGCCAGAGTTTGGTGAACTCCGTTATCAAACTCTCTCTATTGTCTTTGTTTTTTTATGTTCTATTAGTTTTACTTGACTATCATTTATAGTTCTTTATTCCCCATTGAACTAAGTTGAAGCAGTTAAGTAAAAAGCACTAATCATGGATTAGTGTTTGATGAATTGAACCTATATATTGGGTTTTCAATCACTCTTTTAAAGTTTTTTCCTTTCATCATGTTCATGTTTTGAAAAAAACAATCACTTAAAAAATAATTTTCTAGATCCATAATCAAATCACCGTCAAACTTGTATGACCTATTTCCCTGAATATGAGACAATAATAGCAATAGCTCAAAGATGTGTGAATGAAACATTTGTGACTCTACCTATTTTGGATAGAGAAATAAGAAAATATGACATGCATGAACTGAGCTCATGGGTGAGAGGGATTATCACTCAACCTTATCTCATGTGTCCATTCATATATTGGATTTTGGACTTGAATTTGAAGCTTGTTTATCTGGAATATTGCATGATGCTTTGCTAAAAGAAGATAACACAAGTAGGTTGTGAATATAAATATATTTTGTGAACCTATTTTAATCATTAGTAATTTTTCTTGCATGCAATGAATAATGTACTCAATAAAATTATATTTTATTGGTTCTTTTTCACAATGAATATGAAAAATCATTTCAAGAATACTGGCACCCACTTCTTTGTTACTATCCAATCCCAAAAACAATTCTAGCAAGAAAATACTATCCTGAACCCGTTGCACAAAAATATAAAGATCATAAGGAGGCTTATGATCTAGATCCAAAGATTCCTAACTAGAACTGCTTGTTATTCCTTTGATATATGAATCTTTCTGTATTGCATCTATTTTTTCATAATTCTTTGCCAGCTTTCCTAGGTCAATGTGCACGTTTGAGTTTTGTGCTTCAAACCCTAGGTCCAACAGACTAGCAAATTTAGTCTCAGTTATCAACAAAATTTCCTCCTGAGTATATTTATTGACAATTGCTTTTCTATTTTCATCATAATTTTTGGCGCAAACCATGAAAATTCCAGGATAGGGGAATACTTGAGGTAACGCCATGCGAGATGACCAAGCAACCCACGGTGCAATTTTATTTGTCGTTGCCGTCAAAATGACGTTAAATGGATAATATTTTGTATCCTTCTTTGGACCTTTCCACTTATTTTCAATTGAAAATCTAATTTCCATGATTCCCTTATTTCCTTGGATAAAAAGATCATCAATATCATGGAATTCATTAATAAAACCTAGTGTTTTAACCAGTTTGTGCAAGTCTACTATCTCTATATCATGTCTTTTCCTTTTACTCATAGTCTTGGTATTTTTTTTCCTATTGTGGACTATGGTACTACTATTTAATTGCAGGAAAATTCAAATAATTCTACATAGGTGACAACTATAATTTACAGGCGTGATTGAAAATTCAACCCTAATTCTATGACTACAATCTAAACAGTAAACCACTATATTTGAAAAATGTAAAGGACGGGACATAGGTGTTCAGGATTTTACCATAGATTCAATTTGTATAGGATGCAAGTGGGAGGAGAGACTACAGACTCTATTGAATTCCTCAATCCTCAACCTAGAAGCCATAACCCCTTTCTAAATCTCCAATACAGTATACTAGTAAGAACTAAAAATTTAAAAACTTAGGTTAAAATAGTATAATCGTGAGTATTGAGTCGTCATTCGTGACTCATTTGAATTTTAATGCTTCTTTATGAAGATATATATCTAAGGTCACTAGGACATGTATCACTTAATTATTTGACATTACAAATTTACAACTTTAGCCAGAGAGCCGAAATTGAGCTTATTGCTTATTAAACGTTACATTACTATTTTACTCCAGTTTTGATTTTAATTACACTTAGTTGAGTGTTAATTCATGAGATGTGCCCTGTTTCTAGGGGAAATTTGCAAAAAGAAGTGACCATTCCCCAAATAGGCCCAAAATATACCTTGGGTCGTTGATCATTTCTCATCCACTGGTCACTGGAAGTCACTATCAAATGTCGCAGGTCCCATTTACTTTTGGCTTGTCACTTGTCAGTAGTAAAGTATGTCATACCTAGACTCATAGTCTCGTAGACTCCTAGTCACCTATTCACCTCACACATCATCATTGAATGACACTGATTGTCTGAGTCGATACATGTCATTATTCTGGAATAGGTTTGCAAAAATAGGGTTTATTTTCCCTTTTGGCCCAAAATACACTGCGCATCATTGATTTATGCTCATCTAACGGTCATGACTCACCGGAAATCACTATGATGTGTCATGGATCCCATTAAATTTTGGTTTCACTTGTCAGTAGTACATTACCTCACACATAGTCACCTCACACGTCATTATTGAATGGAACTGATTCTGTGAGTGAACATTGTCATGATTCCTCAATAAGATTGCAAAAATGGGGTTTCTTTTCACTTTTGGCCTGAAATACAATGTACATCATTGATCTCTGCTCATCCAATAGTTGTGATAAATATAGTTACACCATACGCCAAAAATTTATTAAATTAAAATTTAATTAAATATTGAAACTGTCTAATATAAAAGCAACTAATTAAAATATTGCAATCACAAATAAATGTCTAATTACTGCCCATAAAATGCAAACTGATAAATGTCTAATTATTAATACCCATAAAATGCAAACTGATAATTCCACTTTAATTTTTGACAATTCCAAAGTCGCACACATGACACATTGACATGGAAAAGGTAAGTTATTACTCTTAAATCAAATCACACACATACATTAAACATCATTACATTTTTTTGGTTCATATGATATCACACATCGATATGGAAATGGGCATATAATTTATTATTTATTATTTATCAATATATTACTATTAGTCTTTAGATTTATTTACAAAATTACAATTATACAAAATTACACGGACAATCTATTATCTCACAAACTGACACGTGTCTCATTTCTAGAGGAAGATAGAAAATTACAATAATTATGCAATTGCATTTATACATTTAAACAAAATTACAGAGTCTGGAGTCTAGACAATCATTATCATTTATTAAGAATAAACCAAATTTTTAACTTTCATTAAGGGTAAACTAGAAAGTTAAATCGAATGTTAATTGGTTGAAGTCTAAGAGAAAATTTTTCATTAATTATTTCAAAAATTTACATCACTAATATTATAATATACTTTATAATTATAGATCCTAGACTATAGTCACACCCCTGGGGCCTGACCCCTACAAAAATATGATTGTGAATGACTGAATAGGAAGTATCCCTAAAAAATAGTTACAAAATTTGTTTCCACAAGGGCAGTGGTTGATCATATAACAAAAAAAAAAAAAAACACAACGAACTGTGAAAACCCTCCGTTACAAGAATACTAACACTAAGGGTTTTCCTCTCCATCCTTGTCCAAGAAGAATCATTTGGTGAGGATAATATTCATGAATTCTTCAAGCCAAGTTTAGTTCATCTCTACCCCATCATCGAGGTGAAACCACTTCCGTAGGAAGTCCCTCCCCAACCCACCCGCTTCTGATGTCACATTAGTTGCCTTTCATTAAGGTTCAATAGAAAGGGTTCCCTCTCCACATTGCTACCTCTCTGGATAATATTTTAAATTTCATCAGTCCAAGGGATCCCCAACCCCGGTTGTGTGAAGACAATGACTTGGACATCATTAATCAGAAATTATTCCTTGAAAAAATGTTAGACAAACATAAGCATGTCTACCTTCTCTCCTTCAAGGTTGAGAAGAGACACCAAGAAGTGAGACGAAGTGTTCGTGCTGACGTGGTATCTCTTCTTGTTGTGAATGAACTCATGGCCGAGCACCATCAACACAACATTGTTAATGAAAGTGCCCACTTCCTTGCAAATAGAAGTGAGAACTTTGTCTGGTATCATGCCCAAAAAGGGCTTCTTATCATTACTGGATGTGGTTCTCAACCTAACTGGTGTGTCAATCTCTACTTGCATAGCCTCGATACCCTAAACTAAAAACCTAAATCTTAAAACTACACATAGAAAATTGAAATTCTACGAATCTACAGATCTAAAACTTTAAAACCAGAGGGCAAAGGCTGAAAGACAAAAGATAATTGAAATTGATGAAGAAGCAAGAAAAAATGTCTATAAATAGTCATGTTCCATATCTTCAGGTAAATCATTCCCATTAATGCACGAGTGTGGGAAATTACTAATATAGTGACTATACTAATAACTATAGTCTATACTAGTACAATTTTGGAAACTGTGTGACTTGCATGATGACTAATGAGTGGATCATTGTAGTTAAAGAATGTCACTGTCACTCTAACAAGACATTCATTTCTTGCAAGTTATCATGTCAACCTTGTGACGTGTATCCATTCCACAGACTTCTTGCAAAAATTAGTTTCTTTCAAGAAACTAGGCCTGAGATAAAACTCCAGCCATTGATCTATGAACAATCAACGGTCTCGATTAATACATTTACAATTTATGGTTCTAAACAAATAGGTTTAAGGTACGTGTCAATGGTATCCATACTCATGGTACAATGTACATACCATGTGTAGTTGTCAGTGATGGTGGACAACTCGGAAACCAAAGAGACAATATTAACTCAACGAGAATCAGGATATTGTAATTATTAGAGGTTTTATGAATTTCCATTTGGCATTGGCCTAGAGTGCACACAACACTGACTAGTCATCACATCAATAAAATTTGTTATGCTAACTTTAGATTTTAGTTTTAATTTAAAGTTTAAAGAATAAATGAATACTTTAAACTTTAAAGTTATTACAGTTAAATAAATAACACACATACATTAACATTTGTTTGGTTCATTTTTAAATTCAAAAATTATAAAATCACATATGTCACATACAAATTTTAAATTTAAATCCATAAAAACAAATTGAAATGAAGTTGCAAAGTTTTCATTAATATTTCTACAAATTTACAATATTCGGACATGGAGACTTGAAGTTCCTACAAAAATTTAAAGACAAAATGAAGGAGGTTGCGAGGAAGTGGCAAAAAAACCTACTATAGTCAAAATTTCAAAATTTTAGGCCATAGGGACACAACACTAAGTATTTTCCCCTCCGTCTAAGTAGAACTCTTTAGAGATGATAAGCTCTGTGAATTCATACAACCAACCGTAGTCCACGAAGTCATCTAACAGAAAAAATTTGTGAAGAAAATCCCTACCAATTTGCGCCCATTTCCTATGGTGCATCAACTACTGAACATCTAGGTTCAAAAGAAAAGGATGCACGGCCACATTTTGGTTTTTCTTGAGAATCTTGTGTGAATCACTTGCCCAACAGATCCCCATCTTGAATTGTGCAAAAATGGAAACCTGAACAGTGTCACCCAGGAATTCATGTTTGAATACCTTCCTTAAAAAAAGGAGCATATCCACCTTCTCTCCCCCAAGGTCCATAAGAGAAGCCAAAAAATGGGACGTAATGTCCATTTTAACTCAGTATGTATCGACATTTTCCAAAAATTCATGGCCCAACACCATCCTCACAGCCTCATTTGTTAAGGATCAAAACTCCTTGCAATCTGATTCAAGGGTTTGGTTTGAGACCAGGCCCAAAAGGCCTTTTGTTCCTCCACAGGTGTGCTTATCAAATGTATAGGAGTGTCCATCTTAAAAAAATAGCTACCAGAATATTAAAAATTATATAGCCTAAAGACCTAAACCAGAGACAATCTTTCAAGCACTAGCAAAGGTAGACCAAAACCAAAGGAGAATTGAAAAAGAAAGAAGCGTAGATCAACTATAAATAGTCCTCAATTCTTTCTCTAACCTTATTAATTCATTTGTCCTTCAAAATTTTGTAAATCTTTCATATTAAACGCACGAGTGTGTGAAATTAGAAATAGCTAGATTTAGTGTCAGTGATAAAACATTTCTTTTATTAACAGCAACTGTGATACATTATCAACTGTCCACGCAAACAGATGTAAGACTTGCTACATGTAATACATTATGGAATTACGTGATATTGCATTAATTAGATAATGGTTATGGTGCAGATTAATTTGATACGTGTCATTATTCTGATAACTTCCTAGAGAACTTTGTTTCCTTAAAGAAATTGGGGCCGAAATTAAACTTGAGTCATTGATCTAGGATCATCAAACGGTCTCAAATAATACATTTAACATTATAAAATGATGGATTTTATTTTTATGTTACGTGTCAATGTAACCTTTTGTGCTTATTGATACCAATTTGTTTAATCTGCAAACAAGTTCTTAGCTGGTTACAAAAGGTTACAAAAGAGGTTGAGATGAAAAAATGCTATTGGATGACAAGAACTGTAACTACCACATATAGGAAAGGATCATAGAAAATATACAAAATTAATAGTGCAATGAAAGGAAAGAGTGTGTATGAATGATTCTAACTATAGATATGGTAGAGTTGTCTATTAGATGAGAGTGAAGAGCAGAAATGAAAGATAGAGAGAACCAAAACTACACCAACATGTAACATTGACTAAGAAAAGATAGAGAAAGAGACTATGAAAAAGATGGAATGAAACAATGATGGAGAAAAGTTGGAGGCTAATTGGCCAATATAATGTTGAAATGGCATGGAGTGATAGTAAGATACGAAATTACTATAAAAAAAAATTTCTACGTTTGGAGTGTGATGGAGAGAGGACCAGTCTACGTAGCAAAGGGAGAAGTAATGACAACAATTGAAAACTATCTCTAGCGCTAAATGCAGTGTTCTAAAATTTCATAGTGAAAGAGGAAGGAGTTTGATAAAGAGAAAAAGCTAGGTAGTTTTTGGAGTCTTAAGACAGATAAAAGATAGGATTGCACAGGAAAATGATATGAAACTGTTTGAACAACAATAGTTGCAGAAATGGTGACTATAAAAAGGATAAAATATAGAGATTGGTGTCCCCACGTTGAAAGGAAGGGATCATATGGTTATATCAAATATTTTAAAATATTTATGCATTATAATTGATACATTTAAACTAAAGTTTATTTTTTAGGCATTTCCCCCTCTGTAAATATTTTCATTAATCATAGTCACCCAGCATAGATGTCTTACAAGAATACATTCAATTATATGAAAAAATTAAAAAAAGTGTGAAGTTAACTTGGAATCATACACCCCTCAATCAAGTAATGAGATATACTTTGGCTTTCATTTGAATTAGTACTGAAAAGACTCTTGAATTAGATTAGTAGAAAATGTCTAGTAATAGTTTTATGGTGCCAAAGAAATGATGTTCAGAATGCACATTCTAGCATTCAACATTGCCACTTATGCTTGACTCTTGTTGGGGTTTTTCCTTAGAGTATAATTTTTATGTAACAAGATATTAATACTATTCTTTACATCGAACACACAATGTTGAAAAAATAATTGACCATCCTAAATTCGCTATTTCTACTCTGCATTGATAAGTTGGTCTAATCAAACACGAGAGTATAAATATTCTAATAGATAGTTAGGGTTGATTTTGTCAAATTTAGAAGACAACATCTTTGTAGTCTCGTTGTTATTTTTAATAGACTATAGAGTATCAAACATAAGTATTGCATATAGAATAAAACCAATAGAGATAAAAATGATGATTGTATTTTGATGTTGATTGTAGGTAAAAAAGAGGAGTAGAATACATGAATTATAGACCAATAAATTTGTGATTCAAAATTATTATTTCGATATGGAAGTTCCCCATATAGGGTGCATATGTAAGACATTATTTTTTAGTCTCATTTGAAGTAATTTCTAGAGAAGTTGAAGGAGTCATCCGAAACATAATCAGGGAGGGGGTGGTCATTTCATGAGCACCAATGAGCATTTATCACTCCCAGGTAGTTGGAGTGTTCCTATCTAATATGATTATGGATCTAGATAATTATTTGCGAAGTGACTATTTTTTTAACGTGAACACGGTGAAAGGAAAATAATTTAAAGGAGTTATTCAAAACCTAATATGTAAGTTTAATTTATCAAATACTAATGTATGATTAGTGATTTTTACTTAACCACTTTAACTTAGTTCAATACAGAATAAAGAATTGTAAATGATACTTAAGTAAAATTAATAACACATAAATAAAACAAAGACAATAGAGAGATTTTGGTAACAGAGTTCACCAGACTTTGGCTATGTCTTCAGATTTACTTGAATATGAATCATTCTATTCCTTCTACAAAATGTTGGGACCTTCTCACAAGCATTGCAAAAAATTTTGCATTTTCCTTAACCAAGGGTTCAAGAAAATAAAAACACACTTATGAACCTACTCCATACATTAGAGGAATAAAAGTGTTACTTGGATCACTATCAGATCATACTTCAATCTCTCTCTTGGAGACTTAGGTCTTTTGGATCACCTTTGGATCCTCTCTCCTCCTTTGAAAAAGCCATAAAGCCCCTTTTATACATAACAATATTCTAATTTAGGGGTTCAAAGAATAATATTTCCAAATCCCCTAAAATAAACCATCTAATAATATGATAATCATATATCTCTTTTTACTAAAAAAAAAATAACAAATATTATAGTTCAAACATCTTGATTTTGACATTTTTAGTGTTTATATAAATGGAGGTTTCAAAATATAAGGGGGCTTGTTGTTTTAAACAAACTCACAAAGTCTGTTTTAAAATGGAGGCTATATTTGGTGGGTTTAATTAACCACCAAACCTCTTCTTTTCCACTTTATTCCAATGAACATACTAATTAAGTAAAATACCAACCAAAATTATCCCAATTTTGTCGGATGGTCTAGTGGTGAGTAAGGAAAGTAGAAAATAGGAGGTTATGCAAAAACAAATGTTGATAATGCAAAATTTCTTATTCCACTGAGATTCCATGAGGCACCCAGTTATTGGGTCACGTCTACACACTCACCTACCACATGTCAGCTCCATAGCCTTCCATGTCATCACACAGTACCACATACACTTCCATGTGTCAGCCTTAGGTGATGCCACATCAATGTCCTTTTCCATGTCCTTCTGACATCATCATTGGTCTACTTTCAACCTTTGACCACACAACTTTGACTGGCCATAACTTTCACATATGAACTCCATCTTTGATGAATGAACATCATTGGAAAGCTCTCAATGAGCTATTTAATTTGGGATCAATTTTGACCAATTTTGAGATCATCAAATTTTCACCTTTTTTGACTGGCCTCTGTACCCAGTTTGACCAAAACTTTAACTAAAGATAATTTGCATGTACAACTTTGATTGGCGTGAAACAAAAAAGTGTCAGAATCATCTTAATGAGCACTCTATAGTGATGTAACTTTCTTCCACTTAGGAGATGATCAATTTTTCATCCTTGTCAGGACTTGTGCCTAGGTTTCTCCAAAATTTTGACCGGCCATAACTTTAGAAAATGAACTCCTTTTGAGTCCGTTCAAGTTGTGTTGGGTCCATTTTAACAAGTTATTTGATCTGGCACTATTTTGGAAGATTTTGAGATAGGTTAATTTTAAGAGGTCCCATCATTTTTTAGAAGGAATAGAATGATTCATATTCAAGTGAATCCAGAGATGTAGCCAGAGTTTGGTAAAATCTGCTATCAAACTCTCTCTATTATGCTTTTTTTATGTGTTATTAGTTTTACTTAACTATCATTTGCAGTTCTTTATTCTGCATTGAACTAAGTTGAAGTGGCTAAGTAAAACATACTAATTAGAGATCAGTGTTTGATTAATTGAAATTGTATATTGGGTTTTGAATCACTCCCTTAAATTATTTTCCTTTCATCATGTTCACATTCTGAAAAAAAATCACATAGAAAATAATTGTCTAGATCCAAAATCAGATCGAGTGGTATCAGAGATAGTTAGGCAAATTTTGTTGAAAGCGTTTGTAGGTAAACTTTTTGGAATGGCCTCAGAAAAGGAAGAATCTTCCAAGGTGATATTATCTCCATCTATGGTGAATAAAATTCACTCCATAAAAGGGACAATTGAAGTACTTTTCCAAGACTGTGAAGAAGAGGCTAATAGATTTTGAAAGTTGGAGGAGGCCAATCAACGCCTTCTATTGGAGAATGTAGAGCTTCAAAGACTTTTGGAAGAATCTAATAGGGAAAAGAAAGGAATGTATGAGATTTTTTGGAAGGAGAAGAATAGAAGAAGTCCTCTTAGATCTGAAAGTTTTGGCATGTTCTTTTTTCCCACATTCAAAGGGAACTTACTCTCACTCACTCCAATTGGTAGCTTGGATGCATCATGTGTAGTAAAGTCCTCAACCAAGATTCCTAAGTGAATACTTGCATATGGTCATGTAAAGTGGTCCAACTATAGCTCAAACTAGGAGGATGCCGACCAAATTTATTTTTGCAAACATATGGAGTACCTGAAATAGTTCCATGTCTCTAGTAACCAAAGTGGTTGGATAGAGGAATATTCTACATAAGAGTGGAAGAAAGAAACTAAACATAACTCTATTTGAGGCTTTGAGAAGCACACTAAAGGTATCAGAAAGAATCTAATGACTAAAATGGGTTACAGTGAAAAAGGCCTTAGAATCCATAAACAAGTCCTAATCCATCCTGTAGAGGCAAAGCAGAGGCCTCAAAAATGAAGTCTAGGATATGGAGAAACTAGTGAGACCTTTGAATCCTTGAAGAAGGAAAATTCAACTGTACACACTCTTGACCATGATGATGGTGGTGAAGTTGAGACTTTCCCAAAGAAGAAGGTGAAAGAGTAGGAGAAGATCCAAAACTATTGCACCCACTGCCAAATAAGTGGGCATTGGATTGAAAAGTGTTGGAAGCTACATACAGAACTTCGTTGCTCACATATTTTTGTTGCAAAATTTAGTCAATAGAAATTTGTTGAGTCAAGGGTGAAGGTGGTACCTGAAACCACAATACCAAACATAGAGAAAAATAGTACCAGTGGTTGCCACCACTCCTAAGATAGTCCAAGAGGAAGTGCAACAGAAGACTGGAAACCTGAGAAGAGAAGTTTCTTTGAACAACTCCATAAGAGCTGGGAACACTTTACCTTTAACTAGCAATGCCAACTTTTTGTGTATTTTTTATTAAGGTAAATATAGGTTTTGAATGGACCCTAAAACCATTTACATTAAATTACTAGAGATAAGCATCTACAACCCTTACAAACAATGATAGCCCACTACAAACAAAAAGTAGGACCCCGGCAAACCCCCATTAATCCAAAAAAGGAAAACAAAAAGCTGCCAAAGAATAGTTACCAGCACAACTTCCAGTCTAGTTTCCAGCATAGAATAGAAATAAAAATTATTAATAATACATTAAATTATAGGTTATTCAACTTTTGGTGTGTTACTTGTTAATAATAGGTTAAATTATTTCTTGATCTTAAGCTAGTATGGGTTGGATTATGTAACTCTAAATAAAATTATTTGCATGAAGTTGTATAACCCTTTGGTTAAGATTTTGTAAGGCTATTGAAAGTTGTATCTCTTATAATATAGAAAGGAGTATGATTTGTAACTTATTATTGTAGATTGCATTTGGTGCAAGCTTCTTCAAGAAGAAGCACTTGTTGTAGTTAGTGAATAGATCCAATGGTTATACCACAGAGTGACTCTGAGTTGCAGTGAACAACTATGTGATGCCTTGAACTTTTTTAATTGAAAACTCAATCCAAATTGATTAGTTGATGCCAATGTTCCTGACGGTCTTTCCTCTTGAACTTAGTTCTTATGTGAACATATATGGAGCTTTATGGTGAAGCCTTTAAATAGCCATTCTGAAGTACAAAGTTGAAGGAATATTTTCAAAGTTGAGGCATAGTTTCCAATGCTCATGTAGTTTACAAGAAAGAAGGATCATAAGAATGATTCCTAAGAAGTTGGCTATGATGGAATGCAAATGTGAACCACCAGCATATGAAGTACCGAGAGATAGGTTTACCATGCTCAACTTTTCTTCTTTCTTTATGGTTTTCAAGTTCCATTTGAACTGCATCCTTTTTAACTCCTAGTATGGCCAAATTATAAGTCCTCTGGAGGATAGAGATGGTCATAGGTATGTTGACCATGCATTGCTGAAATGTAAGACCCTAGCAGGTGGATATGGCATTGCATGCTTTCTTGATATTTTCAAAGTATAAGACCCCAAAAGGGAAAAGTGGATAGTATCAAGGCTTTTGTAAAGTGGAGAGAGGATCTAGAGGTGATCCAAGAGACCCTAGTCTTCAAGAGAGAGATAAAATTACGATCCAATAATGATCCAAGTGACACATTTATTCCTCTAATGTCTAGAGTAGGTTCATAAGCACGTTTTGCATTCTTGAACACTTATTTAAGGTGAAGGTAGAACTTTTTGTAACGCTTGTGAGAAGGTCCCAACATTTTGCAGAAGGAATAGAATTATTCATATTCAAAATAATTTGGAGACATAGCCAGAGTTTTGTGAACTCCGTTATCAAACTCTCTCTATTGTCTTTTTTTATGTTCTATTAGTTTTACTTAACTATCATTTATAGTTCTTTATTCTACATTGAACTAAGTTGAAGTGGTTAAGTAAAAAGCACTAATTGGGGATTAGTGTTTGATGAATTCAACCTGTATATTGGGTTTTGAATCACTCTTTAAAATTATTTTCCTTTCATCATGTTCATGTTTTGAAAAAAAAATCACTTAAAAATAATTTTCTAGATCTGTAATCAAATCACTGTCAAACTTGTATGACCTATTGCCTGAATATGAGACAATAATAGTGATAGCTCAGATATGCATGAAGGAAACATTCATGACTCTACCTATTTTGGATAGAGAAATAAGAAAATATGACTTGCATGAAATGAGCACATGGGTGGGAGGGATTATCCCAATCCAAGAGTTAGAAAGGAACTTGGTAATGGTACAATTATTAGACATAATTAAGATTGGATTATCTCAGAGAGATCAAGATTACCTCTACCTAGAGATGACACACATAGCCAATATGCTTATAAAAGAGGTCATGGATGAAGTATTAACTATATTTGACGTTGTTATACTTCTGATACAATATTGTACTGATGGACCAGTTCTAAACCTAGGTGAGTTTTCATCTGAAGGTGACAACTTTGAAATAATATAGATAGATACCAGTTCCAAAGAGTCAGCTAGATGAAAGCAGATTAGGAATGAAAAGAATGTAAAAGTTTGAAATTAAAAAATCATAGCTAGATAATTGATTTAGAGCTTATTAGAAAAAAATTGCATTTTGATTAGATAGAGAATGACATTTATCAAAATTTAATGTAATGTAAGGTTAAAAGTTAATATCAAGAGTGTGTTTTTTTTTGTGCAAATAAAATTATAAAAATGAGCCACTTTATTTTAATTGTAAAAATAAATATATAAAGTAGATAGAAATCTGAATTAAGTGTTAAACATATAGATCACATGTGAGAACACACAACAAGTATTATGAGTCTTGCAGAAAGATAGAATAAGATGTAGAACCTGAACCCTTGGAGTTACCTGAAAGAAGGTAGATTCAGATGCAGATTTAAAAAAAGAAACTAATACAATTAACACCATTAGTAATTAGCTTTCTCAAAAAAGGACATATAAAGGGTTTGGCTGTAAACCAACCAAACGAGAAAAAAAAATCTAACTCAACTCTCTGGCGACAAGCCATCCAAAGACAGTTAGTGAACTAAATGGAGATATATAATAAAAAACCTACAATCATAGATATTAAAAAAAATGGATGAGTTATGTAATAGCATGCAAGTTTCTCTCTTCAAAGAAGAGAAAATTCAATAGATATAATAATCTAATATATAAAACCACAAATGAGATATGTAAAGTGTATTAAATATTCTCTTTTCAATAAAAAGTGTACAAACAAGGAATTCTCCAGTGAATGGTAACCTCTAACACCTTTTTACTCAAAACAAGGATTAGTAACCTGCTCTAATACCATGAAATAAATAATAAAGAAAGGAAAAATAAACAATCCAAGTGAGGTAGGTGAAGGAGAAAGAGTTACGATGAGAAAATTATAATCTAGGAGAATTCACTAGGCGAGCCAAAGGAAAAGGAGACAAAACATTTTGAAATGGGAAAAGAAAAGAAAAACCCCTTGTGATATTATAAATGAAGTCATAGCAGAGAGAGAGAGAGAGAGAGAGAGAGAGAGAGAGAGAGAGAGAGAGAGAGAGAGAGAGATGCTCATTACAATAACTTCATCACATACAAATGAGAGAGGATCATCTATTAAACAAAGATGAGGAGAGGCGTTACTATGTAAACTCCCAAGTCTATGAATGCCACCATTCAAGATAGGCATGCCAAGTGTCACAATCCTCTTAAGGAGGGTAGACTAAATAGATTAATTACATAAAATAAGTTTTCCTCCCACTTGGACTAGAGAAAAAATTACATTAAGGAATTCCATACGAATCTCCTAATTACAATTAATAAATACAATTAAAGATTAATCTTCTAACATTACCCTTAGTTGAGGTTACGAAGAATGAGAATTATACTAGTGTCAAGATTTGTTTGGTTGAAGGAAGGTAGTTCTTGGATGGTTTGAAAAGTAATAATACATGTTATGCTTTGATTCCTCAGAAGTCTGATTTAGAATCCGAAGGAGAACATCTTATGAAAGTGAAATAATTATTGACAGAATATGAAGACATAATATTATATAATGTACTTGATGGATTACTGCCTATGGGGAGTATTATTCATTGCATAGATCTAATCCTTGGATCTAGTTTTCCTAATAAAGAAACACACTCAATGATACCAGTAGAGAATGAGGAATTGAATAGGCAAGTGCAAGAGTTGTTGAGGAAAGGCTTGATCAGAGAAAGTTTGAGTCCTTGTATAGTACCAATAGTGTTAGCACCTAAGAAGAATGGAGAATGAAGAATGGTTACTGATTCCAAGGCTATTAATAGGATCACAGTGAAGTATAAGTTTCCTTTGCCTATAATGGATGATATAAGGGATTTCTTGAGTGGAGTGGAGTATTTTACAAAGATAGATTTGAAGAGTTGTTATCATCAAATCAGAATCAAAGAAGGGGATGAATGGAAGATAATGTTCAAGAAAAATGAAGGATTGTATGAATGGTTGGCGATGCCTTTTGGATTGAGTAATGCATTGAGTAGTTTCATGAGGCCGATGAATGAGGTATTGAAGAAATTAGTGGGGAAGTTTATGATTTTTAACCTTGACAACATTCTAATTTTCATTAAGAGTAAAGTGGGTCATTTGTTACATCTGAGACAAGTATTGTAGATATTAAGGGAAGAAAAAATTGTTAGAAGATTAATCTTTAATTATATTTATTAATTGTAATTAGGAGATTCCTATGAAATCCCTAAATTTAATTTTTCCTCTAGTCCAAGTGGGAGGACAACTTATTTTATGTAATTACTCTATTTAGTCTATCATCCTTAAGAGGATTGTGACAGTTGTCACACACCTATTATGAATGGTGGAATTCATAGACTTGGGAGTTACACAGTAACTCCTCTGCTCATCTCTATTTAAGAGATGCTCCTCTCTCATTTCTATGAAGATGAAGTTATTGTAATCTCTCTCTCTCTCTCTCTCTCTCTCTCTATGACCTCATTCATAATATCACAAGGGGTTTTTCTTTTCTTTTCCCCTTTCAAAACATCTTGTCTCCTTTTCCTTTGGTTCGCTTGGTGAATGCTCCTAGATTATAATTTTCTCATGGTAATTCTTTCTCCCTCATCTATCTCACTTGGATTGTTGATTTTTCCTTTCTCTCTTCATTATTTATTTCATGGTATTAGAGTAGGTTACTAATCCTTATTTTGAGTAAAAGGGTGTTGAAGGTAATCATTCATTGGAGTAATGTCCTTATTTGGAGACCTTTTAATGAAAATAGAGGATTTAATACTCTTTACATATCTCATTCATGGTTTTGCAGATTTGATTATTGTATCTATTAATTTTTATATTCTTTGAAGAGAGAAGCTCGAATGCCATTAGATAACTCATCCATTTTTTAAAATCTGTGATTTTAGGTTTTTAATTATATATCTCTATTTAGTTCACTAACCCTATTTGGATGGCTTCTCACCAGAGAGTTAAATTTAATTTTTTTTTCTCATTTGGTTGGTTTACATCCAAACCCTTTCCATGTCCTTATTTGAGGAAGCTATTTCTAATGATGTTGATTATATTAGTTTCTTTTTTTTATTAAATCCACATCTGAATCTACCCTCTATCAAGTAACTACAAGTGTTTAGATTCTTCATCTTATGTTATCTTACTGTAGGACTCATAATACTTATTGTGTGTTCTCACATGTGATTTGTATAATTAACATTTGATTCAAATTTTTATCTACTTTATTTTGTTTGACAACTAAAATAAAGGAACTCATTTTTAATATAATTTTACACTCTTGATATTAACTTTCAATCTCAAATTCCATTTTGATAAAAGTTACTTTGTACATAATCAAAAAGCAAATTTTTTATACTAAGCTCTAAATCCATTGTCTAGCTTAACTTCAAAATTTTCATTCATTTCATTCCTAATCTACTTTCATGTAGTCGCCTCTTCCAAACTGATCTTTATCTCTTGTTCCAAATTTGTCACCTTCGGATGAAAACTTGTAAGAAATAATAATGGAAGAAAAAATAAATTTAAACAATCCAAGAGAGCTAGGTAAGGCAGAAATGTTACCACGAGAAAACCAAATCCAAGAGCATTCATCAAAAGAGCCAAAGACAAAGGAGACAAGATATTTTATAAGGGGAAAAGAAAAGAAAAACTCCTTTGTGATATTATGAATGAGGTCATAGCCTAAAGAGAGAGAGGAAGAGAGAAAGATGCACATTACAATAACTTCATCTACTAGAAATGAGAGAGGAGAATCTCTTAAATAGAGATGAGGGAGAAGAGTTAGAATGTAACTCCCAAGTCTATGAATGTGACCATTCATAAGTGTGTGTGTGTGTGTGTGTGTGTGTGTGTGTGTGTGTGTGTGACAAGTGTCGATGTCTTCTTAAGGAGGAATAAACTAATTTCCTTAGTAAAGGAATTACATAAAATGAGTTGTCCTCCCAAAGGACAAAATACATTTTAGGATACCTTTTGACTTATCCAAATTTAAATAATATACCAAGGAAATATTATTAATTATAGCACCCCCCCTTTAATATTTACTTGGGGTGTTTAAAACAAGGGGTATGAAACCCAATTTTAAAAAAAAATTGCAACTTGATCTTGAATATAAGAAAGAAATTGTATTGTCTTCAAGTTTGCAAGTGGTTTCTAGAAACATGATATACAAACAACTTTGGTAGACCAAGATAAGTGGATGATTCCTTTAAATGTGTTGAAGTGGAATTATATGGAAATCTTTAAGTATTCTTGTGATTCATAGGACATGTGTAATTGAATTAATGTTTTTAATGTGCATATATGGATAACCTAAAATAAGAATAAGAAAACAAGAAACAAGGCAACTATCCACAAGTAGAATTCCATCTCGTATTCAAGTTAGTATATCTTTTGAAATTTGTAACATCATAAGATAATTTTAAGAAAATTCTCATAGATTAAACTAAGATAAAGGGTTAAGGATAAATGCAATTGTTCACCAAAATGCAATGGAGCTAACACAATATATAGATAAGCTAAATGCTCAAAGTTTCAAAATGAACAAGTTAGGTACGAAAGTATTTATCAATGATCCCATGAAAGAAATATGATAATATACAAATGACCATAGACAAGGTCAAATAATGAAACCTACATCAACATTGCATCAATCACATGGATATAAAGAGTCCACTAATGATTCATCCTACTACAAGTGAATGGGTCTCGACTCCATCACTTGCATGACCCACAATCTAAGCAATGAAGAATGTACTGAATTATCATGTTAGTACATATATTTATCAAATAAATATGAGAGAGAAAAAGATAAATCATTAGAATAGGTGACTCAAGCGCCAGATCAACTCAAGATCATGATTTTCCAAGAATGTTTACCATTGTGTACCATAAGACGGGATTATGAGAAGTAATAATATATTTCCTTCTAGTAAATATGAAACCAGAGGGAAACTCCATGAAAATCATCCTCTCAATGAGGAACAAAATGGAGGGAAACTCTAGAAAAAATCATCCTCTCACTGAGGAACATAATGGAGGGAAACACCATAAAAATCCTCTCATTGAGAAACAGAATGGAGGGAAACTTCATAAAAAAAAATCCTCTCACCAAGGAATAGAATGGAGGGAAACTCCATAAAAAATCATCCTCTCACTGAAGAAAAGAAATGTAAGTGCATATCATTAATAAGATAGAGGGATACTCCATGGGTCCCTTTGAAGAATGAGGTAAATAGGAGTAAGCTATAACAGATGGGGCCTCCACACTATGGGTCAGGTATAACTGATGAGTCCTTCACAGTTAACTGTGATTATTGGGTACCCTGATGCAAATTACAACATGAAATATAAATGAATGGTATAAATCCATAAAATGAAGCTATGTGCATAAATAGATGGTATAAAACCATATAATTGAAACTCTATGCAAATAGATTGATAGCAATTCAATCTCATAAAAGAAAATCAATAATGATACTCCTGAAGGCAATAGTGTAAGTTTATCTCATAAACCCGAATAATGAAGATAGCTAAAGTGATAATTTAAGAGCAACATTAAGTTATGGATATCAGTTAGATACTCCATTGAAGGTGAACATGAGAATAACATAATACTAAGATCTATGAGTGAAGAATAATGAACAATTTGAAATGAAAATAAATTAGAAATGAGTAAAGTAGAGAATAAATAGTTAACATTAAATAGAATTACAAGGTGAAGTTCAGACAAATATAAAGGCATTATGAGTGATTGGTGATGAAATTATTTTGAATGATTTTAGTGTTCTGTCCATGATTCCATATTTTCCATGCATATCTACGAGCACAATTACAACCTTAAAAGCCCCATTGTCAAACTGTTCATGTGCTTTGATAGTGCCTCCTTGTTTTCCCATGCATGGTGATTGTGAAGAAACAATACAAAAAAGGTGAAGAAACAATTTTAAATATAGTTCAGCGCACCATGAAAGACCAAAAACACCAGAATTCTGAGTTATAATAGGCTTAAACAATGATTAAAAAAAAGTCAGAGAAATGGTGAAGAGATTAATCATAGCTAAAGGAATAATAACTTGTGTAGACAAAGGATAGGTTTGTGTAGGAACTGGTAAAAATGTTACACTGTGATTAGTAGAAAAGGAGAAAGAAACCTTTGCGCAAGGAATGGCAGAACCTTTCAGAAAAAAGATAAGAAAAAATAAAGAATAACATTGAGAATAGCTTTGACTGCAATGTTCCTAAGTAGTTGTGCAGGGGTCTCCAATATTATCTAAGATACTAAGCTTTTCTTTTACAAAAAAGAATGATTACAACTTTTGAAAGTTATAATATTAAAGCTATAGATGTGGTTTGTAACATTTTACTTGCTTAGTGTTTTATATACTGCACATAAATTATATACCCTATGCTGAGAAATACCATAAGACCAATGAAAGAGGAGAGGGTATGCACCGAGTGAAAAAGGAAATATGCTAAGATAAGGGAGAAGGAAATGAAGAGATAAAGGAAAGGTTGTGAAAAGCTAAGCAAGGGAGGAGCAATGCATCAAGGTTGAAGCTGCACGGGGAGAGAGATTGAGAGTAGATTACAAGTTTGAGGTTGTCAGTTCCCTTCTATATTATTTGATTGTTCCGCATTATTGTCTCATTGTGCTAATGTTTTTTTTTTGTTTATTTATTTTTGGACATCCTCTACAAAATAACTTATTAATTCTTCTTTTCAATTCAATCTTACAACACAAGCGTAATAGGAAGAAATGAACTTAATAAGCTAAATCTGAATATAAGATTTGGTTATGAAAAGCTAAAATAAATAAAAATCTGACAATAAAGGTACTGATATGATGTTGATGATCGTAGGTAGCAGGATGAGCGTAAGGATGGATTATTGACCAAAGAGCCTGTGAATCAAAGTATTGATGACGATGTGGGAAGTCCTCATATTAGGAGCCTATTTACGACATTTTTTTAGAGTACCTTTTAAAGAAATGTCGAGAGAGGTTGAAGCTTCAGTCTAAATAGTAATCAGAGAGGGGGTGCTCATCCTACGAGTGCCCAAAAGTATTTATCACTCCCAAGTGGTGGGATTTTTCCTTTCAAACCTATATGATCTCCTGCTAGAGTATGAGACAATGATGGCAATAGCATAGAGGTGTGTGAAGAAAGATTTCATGATGAAGCTGATATTAGACAGAGAAATAAGTATGAATTGCATGGGTCAAGGGCATGGTTGGGAGGTATAATCCCAATCCATGAGTTAGACAAGAACATGGCGATGATCCAGTTACTAGACATAATGAAGATCAAATTAGCCAATATAGATCGAGGCTACCTTTTACTCAAAATAACACACATTTCCTACATGCTTACACCTAAGATGATAGCATAAGTATTAATGGTCTTTAATGCTATCGTAATGTTGATACAATATTGTACCGAAGCACCAGTAATGGAGCCAAGTGGGTATTTGTTATAATTAATAATCTTTCCTTGGTGTATTATTTAAATATTGATAAGCCAAGGTATCCTAAAATGTAATTTTTCCTCTATTCCTAGTGGGAGGAGAACTCATTTCTTTTATTTCCTTCATTAAGGAAATTAGCTTATTCCTCTGTGAGAGAATTTTAACACTTGAAACACACTTAATATGAATGTGTAATTCATAGAACATGAGAGTTACATTCTAACTTCATCACTCATCTCTATTTAAGAGATGCTTCTCCACACACTTTAACAACAATTTTTTTCATTTCTACTATTTTTTCCTCTCATTCTCAACTCTTTCTCTCTCATTTCTGTAGTGAGCTTCTTGCTCACATTCTCTCTTTCTCTAGGATTTTTTCCCTCGTTCATAATATATACATAAGGGGTTTTTTCTTAGTTTTTCCCCTTTCAAAATACTTGTTTCATTGTGTTGATTTTGGAGTATCTTGATGATTTTGGTGATAGATCTTGAAGAAATCACTTTTTTATTGTGTTTATGGTAAAATATTTCCTTTAACTTTACTCACTTGGATTCTTTCCTTTATCTCTTTTCATTTTCATATTTTTCTTACAGTATTTATGTGGAGTGGAAAACTTCATAGTAGTAGAGATTGAAGAATCAGAGGCATGAAGGTGGATTAAACATAAAAACCTAGATAAATAGAATTAGAACTAGAATGCAAAGTTGCATTTTGATTTTAGAGAAGCGATAATTTTAGTGGTGATTATTTGCCATTTGGCAAATGTCGCCCATTGGCTATTGGGGATTTGACAAATATATTGCATCCATTGGGTTTTCCCAAATGCCTAAACATTATAAATATTGGGTCAAATGCTTGGCCCATCACCTCTCATTTTATTTAATTTTCTCTATTTATTTTACAATATCGCCATTCGAATCTATTTTTTGGACACGATAAATTTTAAAAATTCACCTATAATTTCAAAGTGGTCCCAAATCGATGACCTATATTCACTAATGGTTTTATACATATATATTTATAGGTGGCCCCAAATTTTCTTGGCATTTGGCAGACACGTGTCTCAAACCGACGCATTTTCACCAACTGTATTAATCATAGCAAGTTATTAGGCAACCCATAATTGCCTCAGAAATAACATAAGATGTATTCTAATTACATGGGCTTCACCAAATATTTGTATAAGTAATATGTCCCGCCAAATTTTCCAAAAAGGATTGGTATACATACATTCATAGATTAGGGTTATTATACACAATTTGGTTTGGTTGGTTCTGATATCTCTATTTGATCGATAGCATAGTTTCAGACTATTGAGTGCATTGGAAAATACAATTGTAGAAAATATAAGTGATTATTAGTTTGATTCCTGATTTCACATGAGGTTTCTCCTCTATCTATCTGTGAATCTACAATTTTGAGTTCATTCTTATTTAGTGGGGACCTGTTAGTGGTCATTGGTTAGTGTTGTCAACTATGGTCACTAGGGAGACCTCAGACATATTTTTACGGTCAATGAATCATATTTATATATATTATAGTCTATTGTCACTTCTTCAATAGGTAAACATTTTTTTGGGAACTTTTATTTTGTTAGATATGTCAAACAAGAATAAGAGTAAGGATCCTGGATGGGGGGAAAGCCAAGAGAGGCCACTCAGGCCAGTAAAATGCAGAACCTTATCATTGTAGTTTGGTGTTGGAAACATTTCTGGCCAAAATCAGGAAGCTACTTCATCACAATTAGATTTACAAGATTCACAACTTGAACCTACATGACATATTGAAAAATTTAGTGAACCTAATATCTCAGATCACGAAGAACTTGAAGAAGATTTTGAGGTAAATACCCAAAGTAGTCATAATGATATAATCGACTTGGATGAGGCTAAGAGTGCCAAAGATGATGATGGTTTAGGGAAGAAGAAAAGAAAATACAATTCAAAAAAGGATAGAGAATAAAAAAATATTGGATGTGGGATATGTCGAGGAATTTTCAAATAGAACAGGTGTCAAAGTATCCATTAATTGAACTAGTGGACAATCCAATTGAAGGTGAGCCTCCGGTAGAATGCAAATGAAATATTTTCACAAAGATAAATAAGAAGTAAAAGAGGTTGCAGCTAAAAATAGACACCATAGAGAAGCTTATGGGTAAAGTTTACAAAAATAAAACCATAGATGGAGTTGAAAAATGAGTGATAAGATGGAAAACAAAGGAGGAATCTCAACATGTTAGGAATGCAGAATTATTTGAATTTTAGTAGAATATACAGATGAATCTTGCTAAAGTTAAAGGCTCCATTGAATCTTTTTTTGGAAGAGGAAGGGAAGTAGAAAAAATGGGAAAATTTGTTCAGTTAAGCGTTGTCTTTTATATTTTGAGCAGGGAATCCTATGACAGACTACTCATCATTGAGTGCTTTACTACACTTTCTAAAAGTTTGTAACTATCCTAACAGTCATTGGTCAATAAAAAAAGGATGGGAATGGGCAAGTTATCTTTTCAAGGTTGAAAAAGAGGATATAAAGGCAAAAATTGAAGAGTCAAACTTTATTGCATTGTATTTAGAGGAGGTTACATGAGTAGATAATACTTCCAAGGTATGCATGCATGTTTATATTGTACATAATTTTCTTTGCCAACATCATCTACTAACTGTTGCTAAAATGAAGGATAATGTGATAGCAGAAAATTTATTTGAACTAGTTAAGAGTTCACTAATTGAATATGGAGGTATAGATGAAATGATGATTGCCAAAAATTTTGTGTGTTGGAGCAGATGGAGCTTCAGTAATGCAAGGCCATAGGGATGGTCTTTGCACAAAGATATAAACTTCTTGTGCACCCTACATTACTACCATTCACTGCATGGCCCACAGAATGAATCTAGCCTTTGGAGTTGTCAGCAAGCATGCTCCAGTACAAAAAATTGAAGTTTTAGTCAAAGAGATCTACCAATACTTCTGTCAAAGTCTGAAATGATTCAGATAATTTCAATGCTTTGTTGAAGGACTAACTGATAGGAACAAGCTTCTTAATGATCATCATACTAGATGGATCTCCTTGGATGGATCAACACATCAAGTTTTTCCAGAATATAAATCATTGCTTGGTCTAATGAACTCAAGTCATGAAGAATCAGGGCAAGAAAAATTTATTGAGCTACTACGAAGGTTAATTAATCTAGAGACACTCTTAACATTAGCAAGTCTTCTCTCCATGCTAGAGGAAATGAGAAATATAATGAACAAGGCCCAACAAAGAGCTATGTATATTGAAAAATATGTTGTGCTGCATAAATTGACATGCATGACGCTCAATAATATCTATCGATCATGTGATGATTTAAAATTTGCCAGCTAGCTCAAAATCACAGATTTGGACAATCCTGATAACTTTTTAAAGATCAATGCAAATGGGGAGTTATGTGTAGAAGTAAATATATTTGAGATACCAATGCACTAATTTTCTAGGGTCAATTCTGAGGAACCAAGAAAGAACCCCAAGAAGTGAATATCAAGTTGTATAGTCAGAAAATGGAAGCACTTCCATTGTAGACTAGTTTAGCCTTCCAAGTAAGTGGTTTGGGGTCATGTCAAGCAACTTGAATGGGTCTCTAACTTGGATCTATCTTTTTCCCCTGTTCTGCCCCATTTCCCACTTTTCTCTAGCCTGTTTCTGGCACCCTAAAATTGCAAATTGGGATTTTTGACCTCAGGGTCAAAATCGACCTTTCTGGGTCAAAGTTGACCTCAACCTTGACCTAGGTCAAGGTTGACCTTGACCTTGGTCAAGGTCGACCTTGACCTTGACCTAGGTTAGAATTGACCTTTTTCTGGCCCAAGGTCTAGATTTCAAGTTTTTGCGGTTTTCGGATGTCAGGCTTCAAAAAGAATTAATTTCTGCTTCCAATTTGGCTGGTTCGGTCTTTGGAGAAACAATTCTTAAATTATAATTAATATAGGTCCTCTTATAGGGATATAGGTCTATTTGTAATTTAATTCTCCTATGTAGGCCTCTCTAGAAGATTGTGCCCCAGATTCATATATAAGGAAGTCTTTTCCTCTCATTTTATCTAAGACTGAAGAACCATCTACTTAAGAAGTGAAATCTAAGGGTGAAGAAGCAAGATTTGAAGCAAGATAAATATCCATTGAAGCATTCATTTAATCTCAAGCATCCAATAATTTAAGCACTTTTCAAGCATTCAATTCATCAAGGACATCCATTATTAGCCATTGAAGGATTCAAGCTCTATGGAGCCCTCTTGTTCAAGATTTCTCCATCCACATTCCTCCAATCCTCTTCCTATTCGAAGATCCATTCAAGATTGGTGTTGAAGATCTACAAGAAATTTATTTGAGACATCTTACATTATACTTTCTACATTCTACATCCATTTGGTGCATACATACTTGTGGACCCATAGATTCAAATCCGTCACAAGGGTTTCTTTTCATGCAAGGTGAATTTGTTTATTTACTTTGTTTCTTTTATGAAATTTCAATTATACTTTAAGGTTAATTCCTATAACAATATAAAAATAATGTGTGGAAATAATGAAGGATGGGTTTTGGTTTATTTTAATTAATTGTACATATAAAAATTTAAAGGGGTTTGAAGTAGAGATATGTTTATTAAGAACATGTAATGTATTAAGAAGGGTTGATTGATTATCTTTGAAATGTAATGTATTGATATGTAAATTATCCTTTAAGTTGCCTAGATTGTATTGGATTCTTTTAACCTTGACTAAATTGAATTGATTGAGTATTTCAATTTTTATTAGGGAGAAGATAAGATGTTTCTCTTTTATTCCCAAATTCACAAATGGGAGATCTAAGTTGATCAACCCCAAGGAAGGGCTAATGCACAAATGAATCAACTATTTGGAAAGGAGAATAACAAGAGAGATACCTTAAATTCTGTTAACTATATGTATAGAAATGACATATGACAATAATTTAAGAGATAGAATAAATGTACTAACCTTGAAATATTGTAGATCAAAGAATGCTATTTTTTGAGGTTTGTATTGAGTTTCTGGAAAAACTGACAGTTGATCCCAAACCGGAACACAGAGATGAACAAAACCCAGAAACCATTTTCTATTCTAATGTCAACTTATGAAAAAGGTTGACCTTGACCCACAAATGTCAACCTTGACCCAATAATGTCGACCCTGACCTGCACAGATCCGAAAGTGACTCTGTTCGCCGATCTCAGAAGTTTTTCGAAAAGGGTATCTAGATCTGGTCTCAAATCAACTATTTTGTACCTATACCTGCAAGAAAAAGGAGATTGTTTATTGTGGGGGGAGGATTTTTCCTTATTAAAACCCTAATTTAGGAATTAACCTTGAAATAAATAAAGTATAGAATTCTAACAAGTAGTAGAATTGAATCTAGTAATGAAGCAATGATAGTCAATAGATATGTAATTGTTTTTCAAATGTATGCAAGTATGAAAGTATGAAAGCATGAACTCAATAAGAACCATAAAACTCCATGATTGTATGCTTGAAATCCACTTTGAAGAGATGATGAAAGAGTCTTGAGGATGCACAAAGGATCTTGAAGGAAGATCACACCACCATGATGGCTAGATCTAGGGTTTGAATGATGAATCTTGAATGTTTGCACCTAATCC
>MU226003.1:3152673-3162778 GCA_018584345.1 Thuja plicata | reverse complement strand
AGAAGTTTCTTTGGATTTCCCTTTATTATCACCATGGATAGGATAAGAAGGAGAAGGTAAATCTAGAAATTCTTGCACATCCTCATTTTGTACCATAGTTTGAGCCTTAACAAAAGTATGAGAAGAAATAGGGTTGAAAGATGGAAGAATAGGAGTGGTATTGTTAGAAATGATTGGATTAGGAAGGTTTAGATTAGGATTAGGAAGATTAGGTAATGAATTATCATCTACCAAATTCTTCACATAATCTAAAAGAACAATAAGTCCACTACACAAATCCTTAACTAAAGTTTTGAAAGTAGGGACATTAGTATTGGTCAATCTTAGAATAGCATAAGAAAGTGAAACATGAAGATTAATAAACATGATAAAGTGGATAACACTCTCATACACATCAAAGGTACTATAAAGAGATGCTAAAAGAAGTATAATGAGAAAAATTTCCATACACCAAAAGAATTTCATGATGAAAATGCAAGAAGTGTTTTTGTATATTTTATAAGTATTTTGTAAATTCTAATCTAATATGTAAATATAACACCAAAGAGAGGGAGTTTTCTATCGCGGGTTCACCAAAATGTAACATATGAAATGGATAGTTTTGATTGATTGTTTATTAAGAATTGATTATGTTACTAAAATGTAAGATATGAAAAATGGGTAATTTGTTGATTTGTTATGATTATTGATTGGGATGTGATCTATATGTAAATTGTTCTTTGAATTACCTAGATTGTATTGGATTCTTTTAACCTTGATTAAATTGAATTGATTGTGTATTGCAATTGTGATTAGGGAGAAGATAAGATGTTTCTCTTTTATTCCCAAATTCACAAATGGAAGATCCAAGTTGATCAACCCCAAGGAAGGGCTAATGCACAAATGAATCAACTATTTGGAAAGGAGAATAACAAGAGAGACACCTTAAATTCTGTTAACTATATGTATAGAAATGACATATGACAATAATTGAAGAGATAGAAGAAATTTACTAACCTTGAAATATTACAGATCAAAGAATGCTATTTTCTAAGGTCTGTATTGAGTTTTTGGAAAAACTGACAGTTGATGCCAAACTAGAATGCAGAGACGAATAAAACCCGCTGATGTTGTCTTATGAAAAAGGTTGAACTTGACCCAAAAATGTCAACCCTAACCCAATAATGTTGACCCTGACCTGCACAGATCTGAAAGTGACTTTGTTCGCGGATCTTGAAAGTTTGCCAAAAAGGGTATCCAGATCTGGTCTCAAATCAACTATTTTGTACCTGTACTTGCAAGAAAAAGGAGATTGTTTATTGTGGGGGGAGGGGTTTGATTTATTCAAACCCCAATTTAGGAATTAACCTTGAAATCAATAAATTATAGAATGTTAACAAGTAGTAGAATTGAATCTAATAATGAAGCAATGATAGTCAATAGATATGTAATTGTTTTTCAAATGTATGCAAGTATGAAAGCATGAACTCAATAAGAACCATAAACCTCCATGATTGTATGCTTGAAATCCACTTTTAAGAGATGATTAAAGAGTATTGAGGATGCCCAAAGGATCTTGAAGGAAGATCACACCACCATGGTGGCTAGATCTAGGGTTTGAATGATGAATCTTGAATGTTTGCACCTAATCCCTTCAAAGGCTTGAGAGCTTGAATCCTTAATCTTAAATGGAGAACTTGAATTCTTGAGAGGAATAATTGAACACCTTGAGAGCTTGGAAATGGATTCTTGAACCTTTTTCTTCTTGACAAAATCTTGATTAGAGCTTTTTGCACTTAGAAGGCTTAGAGGAAATGAGAGAAAGAGGCTTCCTTTTATATGAAATTAGGGTGCAATCTTCTATGGAGGCCAACATAGGATAATTAAATTATAATTAGACCCATGCCCCTATAAAATGACCTATATTAAATATAATTTAGGATTCAATTCTTCAGAACCCAAAACAGCTGACCCAGAAGCGGGAAAACTAAATTTTTGATGAGCCTCGGCAGCCAACAAGTTTCCTGATTTGAAAGGGGGACCCAGGTTAGGGTCGAGGTCGACCCTGACCCAGGGGGTCAAAACTCTTGGAATATATTCCAAGTGGGGTAGGAGGTTCCCGAAGAGACCCAATCAGGGTCCTAAACAAGCACAAAAGCAAGAGATGATGCAGAAATGGGAGGATGATATGGTAGAGGTCAAAAATGTCTCCTAAGGAGGGCTAAATGCTCTTAATATGGAAGTGCTTCCATTTTAAGATGATACAATTCCAAAAATGAGGTTTGACCAAGGCAAACCCCTCCCCCCCAAAAAACAAACCATATTTTCTTGTAGGCACAGGTTTGGAACAACAATTTGGAGTGAAAATTTGGATACCCTTTTTGGAAAACTATCAGGATCTGGAAATAAATTTTTTGTGAGATAATTTAGGTCAGAATCAGAGGTTGATTCTATCTTAGGTCAAAATTGGAAATTCTGGGTCAAAGGTGACATTGACTTTAGGGTCAAAATCAAAATTGAGTCAGATCAAAAAAAGATTTATGGATTTTGTTTGTCTCTACATTTTTGTTCTAGATCCGATTGCAGATTTTCTAGAAATTGAGTGCAAACCCCCAAAAAAAACATTCTTCATATCTGTAGAATTTTGAAGTTAGTACTTTTCTTCAATTCATTTCAATTAAAGTTTTTAATCTTCCCAAATCTTTCACACATTCTTTTCTATAAAACAAAATTTAAGATCTTCCTCTTTACTCTCATTTCCAATCGATTGATTCATTTATGCATTGATCCTTCCTTTGGGGTTAATCAATTTGGATCCTTCCTTTGTGTATTTGAGGTTAAAAGGAACATCTTATCTTCCCCACATTTCATATCATACATATTTTTCAATTTTTAATGTTACATTTTGGTGAACCTGCGATAGACAACTCTTTCTTTTTGGTGTTAGATTTAAATTTTTATGTTAGATCTTGCATGCATATTAGATTAGCTTTCTTTTATGTTCTTTCAATTACATTTCAAAAATTATAAATCAAAATCTTGTGTTTCCTAAATTAGTTCATTCGCATTGCATCGGTGTATGAGCTTTACTACTTTTTGTCCTACTTATAGTATCCCGATTAGAAGAAGTCATAGACTTATGCGTTCCTTTGAGCCTGAGTCTTCCTCTCCTTTCCTTAGGATTTCAGATGAAAATTTGACCACTCATGATTCCAATCCTTATCTAGAGCATAAATATTCTCACTCATCTCATGATGAGGATGATTCTTTAAGAGTTCCTCCTGAACAAGTCCAAAAACTTTCAATAGAACTTGATAAAATGGGGAATTGGCTTATTCAAGAAAACCATAATCAAGATTCCATCCAAGCTATAGAGGCTCTTACAAAATTCCTTTTGTGATAGTGATCAAGGTGTTAATCTCTTGTGTGGTATCACTCATCTTGTGCATTTTAATATTAAACTTTTAGCTCAAGAGGCTCATGATCTAGGATTCACTCCTCCTATAACTAGTGAGGGAATTTCTTCCATTCCTTTACCTAGCATTCCTACTTACACTCCTCCTTTAATGAATACATCTCTGCCAATTTCATCTATTCCTATGAGTGTTCCACCAGTATCTCAACCTACCTCACAACCTTCATATCATAGTGTACCTTTTAATTATTTTAATCCCCTTCCAACTGTAGTTCCAAGTGTTCCATTGGTTGTGTCTTCCATTTCTCCCACTTCCTACACTTTTCCTAGTGTTCCTAATATTTCTATGCCACGTATTTCTTCTAATGATTCCACAATCATTAGTTTGGCTCAAACTGTGTCATCTTTACAACAAAAACTTGCATCTTTAGCCCAATCCAAGTTTAGCATTCCTACATGTGACATGGGTAGTCCTTTATTCGTAGAAATTATTTGTGCTATTGTCCCTCAGCAAGTTGATATGCCTCATCTTGAGAATTACAATGATAAAGGAGGTCATGTTACTCATGTTAAAACATTTCAAATCCTTTGTAGTGATTATGCTCATGACCATAGGATTTTATCTAAGTTGTTTGCTATAAATTTTCATGATAAGGCTTTGCAATGGTATTTTTCTTTACCTCCTTATTATATTAATTCTTTTCCTAAACTTTCTAATACCTTTATCCAACAATTTCAAAATAATATTGGTCTACAAGTTTCCTTAACTGATCTAATGTGTTGTAAACAAAACATTAAGAAAAATTAAGTGATTTTATTGGTAGATTTAAGAATTTCTATGCTCATATTTCTTATCATGTTCCTGATATTGATATTCAACATATGTTTATTTTAAATTTACAAAAGGATATTAGAGATAAGATTTTTCTTATTGAATTTACCTCTTTTCAACAACTTTGTGCAGCACTTCATCATTATCAATTACAAGTGAGTCAATTTCAGAGCAACACTCCAATGGCTCCTATTCCAGTTGATAAGAGTGACAATGCTCCTAATCCTAATAAGTTTCATAAACCTAACAACTGTATCAAGATTGATAGATAGATGCATGCAGTCACTGATCAAGTTGTTGTTGCATCCAACAATGTCACTTCTGCATCCACTACTTTCCGTCTAAATCGTATGTTTACTCCTCTCTCTGAGTCTTTACATTCTATTATGAGTAGGTTGTTAAGTGCTAACATGATTACCTTTCCTCCTATTCAACCTCTTCTCCCTATCACGATGGCATCAAAATCCTTTGATTCTAAAGCTTTTTGTCAATACCATCGACAGAATGGCCATGATACTGAAAATTTTTATTCTTTAAAGCATAAGGTTCAAGACTTAATCGATTCTAATGCTTTATCCGTTGATAATTTCATGGTAGTGGGAAAAAATTTGTCTCTCCTCTTAATCAATACCTTCAAATCTATACAAATTCTTTACCTACACATGATACTAATACCATCGCTCAACCATCTTCTATGGATATTGTTTACAATTCAAAGATGGATGAGCTCAATCACATTGTTAATCATGTGGAGTGTGTTGTTTCATCTCAACCTACTGTTCAAGATCATTCACCTCCACTTAAACTTCAAGTTCCACCTAAACCTCAGAAACAAACTAAGGATAAACAACTTAGGGAACTCTTAATCACCTTTGATGATTTTGAGACTATTAAGGCTCCCGATGGTCCCCATTATATTTATGCTAGGATCGCTAAGATACCTACGCGTGGTTGTCTTATTGATCCCACATCTTTAATAAATGTCATTACTGAGGAAAACCTTTTTATGAAAAACCTACAACGTGATTATTATGATACATATGATGTATGGATCCAAACTTGTAATGTTTTTCTCTATCCTTCACTTAGTTCTATTAACTTACCTGTTGAACTTTGTGGTGAAGTTGTAGATACTACCTTCATTGTCATTCCTACTTTTGATAAATTCAAAGTCAAATTTGGTTTTCCTTGGATAACTTCTATGCATGTTGTTGCTTCTCCTATTCATAAATGTATTAATTTCATTCATAATGAATAGGTGAAAATGATTAATCATAGTTTGTATCAACCTTCTAGGCCTAGAGATTTTGCTACTTATTTTGGCCTTCATTACCTAATTCATGTCCTCCTCGCTCTGATAACCTTTTCCATTCATATCAAGCTTATAAACATTGCAAGAATGTCGAGTTAAGCATGCCTCAAATAGATCTTAACCGTGTTTTTTTTCCCACTCCTTCTATACCTCCTTTATCCATTACTACTAGCTCTATTACTCAACCTCCAAGTGTCGCTTCTCAGCCTACTATGAATCCTACCAATCCTCTTATAGAACCTGTGAAGGAACTAGTTGTCATTCCTCATAATCCTCAACATGTGTCAAACAAAGATAAATGTAACAAATCTTCTAATGATCATTGTAAGAAGCGTAGGGCTAATGCTAGGGCCTATGCCTCTATTCTTCAAAATTGTTTACCTTCTTTTGACCAACCTATGCCCGATGTGTTAGAAGAAGTTAATGTTCATAATGATGTTAAGAAGAATGATTATGATGATTATATTCGCATCTTAGATCCTATTTTAATTAATCTTAATGAGGAGGATACTCTTGATGGTCCTAGGGACCCTAGTGATGAATATGAGACCATTAATATTGATACTGATTTACCTCATATGCTTTCAACTCAATTGATAATTATAGCTAGTATCGAACAACGTGATTCTCAAGAGGATCCTTGTTTGGAACTAGCTATTATTCGTATTTTATTGGATATATTCCCTCTTGTGAGTTTCCCACCTTCCCTAAATGATATAAACCAAGATAGGGAGAGTACACGATGTGCTTGATTGGCTTGTCCTTCATGGTAACCCTTTTTGTGTTTGCATGTTGTATTGTGATTCTCCCATGATGTGTTTGCTAAATGTTTGTTAGATTATTTTATATGACCCTTGTTACTTTGTTGGTGCAAGGTGATAAAGGAATCAAACCTATTGTACAATTCCTCTATATGTATTTGTACTATGCTATATGTTGTTTTCATGTTATGTTGTACTTGTGCTATTTTTCATAAATGTTTTCCTTGTGTAGTCTGCTTGGATCTGTGACATGGTAGCAGTGATTCTTTTTGGTCTCCATGTTGTGTTCCAAAAAGACTCTTCTTCGTAACTCTTGAGTTTTTCTTTCCTCCATTGTAATTATAGTTCTACTTTCTTTGGGGAATGATGTCAATTAATTTGCAATAATATCATATCTATATATACATATTATCTTATGATCATACTGACCCCACAGTAGGTACATCCCTTTCTATGTTCTTTGTATGTTTATGTGGTATTTCCCTTGATTTGTCTTCATTTGGGGGCATCTCGTAGTGGAAATATAATCAATAGAGTTGTTTATGTTTTCGTTAAAGCCATTTCTATTGTTAAAGTGTTAGAAATGACTTTAACATGGGAGCATATGCTTCACTCACTTTTTGCACACACACACTTTCAAAATATTTTCAAACTTAAAATTTTTTCCCTTTATGGATTAAAGACTAATCCTTAAAGCATGGATTTTTACCTTATAGGATCTCTTGATCCCTCCAGTTTCAATTTACAATGTTTTGATCCCTTAAGGTCGGAAGGTTTCCTTAAGACCGGATCTCCCTGATGGGTTGACTAGTGAGTGGCCACATTCACTAGGCGGTTCAACTCCATCTTTCTAGTTGCATTGTTTTCTTGTGTGGTTCACAATGGGACATAAGTTCTCATTGGGTGGGGTAATCACACCCTTTCTCTCTCTCTTTAACTGGTGATGTCTCTCTTATTGTGATCTAAGAGTTGATAAAGAATTAATTCCCTGGGGGCTTGAGGATTTCTTTGTCCCTTTTTTATTTCAATAAGATTATTCAGAAAATGTATATTCAGAAAATAAGATACTCTTCCTAAAGTGGGGGCTAAATGTATATTCAGAAAATGGAAGCACTTCCATTGTAAACTAGTTTAGCCTTCTGAGTAAGTGGTTTTGGGTCATGTAAAGTGCCTTGAATGGGTCTCTAACTTGGATCTAGCTTTTTCCCTTGTTCTGCCCCATTTCCCACTTTTCTCCATCCTGTTTCTGGCACCCTAAAACTACAAATTGGGTTTTTTGACCTCAGGGTCAAAATCAACCTTTATGGGTCAAGGTTGACCTTGACCTTGACCTAGGTTAGAATTGACCTTTTTCTAGCCCAAGGTCTAGATTTCAAGTTTCTGGGGTTTCCATATGTCAGGCTTTGGAAAGAATTGATTCCCACTTTCGGGTCGGTTATTTCAGTCTTCGGAACAACAATTATTAAATTATATTTAATATAGGCCCTCTTCTAGGGATATAGGTCTAATTTAAATTTAATTATCCTATGTATGCCTCTCTAGAAGATTGTGCCCTAGATTCATATATAAGGAAGCCTTCTCCCCTCATTTTCTCTAAGACTGAAGAACCATCTAATACTTAAAAAGTAAAATCTAAGGGTGAAGAAGAAAGATTTGAAGCAATCTAAATATCCATTGAAGCATTCATCTACTCTCAAGCATCCAAGCATTCAAGAAATTTTCAAGCATTCAATTCATCAAGGAGATCCATTGGTAGCCATTAAAGGATTCAAGCTCTATGGAGCCCTCTTGTTGAAGATTTCTCCATCCACATTCCTTCAAGCCTCTTCCTATTCCAAGATCCATTAAATATTGGTGTTCAAGATCTAAAAGAAATTTATTTGAGACATCTTACATTGTACATTCTACATTCTACATCCATTTGGTGCATACATACTTGTGGATCCACGGATTCAAATCCACCACAAGGGTTTCTATACATGCAAGGTGAATTTGTTTATTTACTTTGTTTGTTTTATGTAATTTCAATTATACTCTAAGGTTAATTCAAAAATCAGGGCTTGACCAAGGAAAACCCCTCCCCCCAAATAAACAAACCATTTTTCTTGTAGGGATAGGTTCATAACAAAGATTTGGAGTGCATATTGGGATACCCTTTTTGGAAAACTATCAGTATATGGAAATAGATTTACTATCAGATATTTTAAGTCAAAATCAAAAATTTTAGGTCAAAGGTGACATTGACTTTAGGGTCAAATTTAGAACTGAGCCAGATCAGAAAATGATTTATGGGTTTTGTTCGTCTCTACGTTTCTGTTCCAGATCCGATTGGAGATTTTCCAAAAAATGAGTACAAATCTTGAAAACAAAATTCTTCAGATCTGTAGCATTTTGAGGTCAGTACTTTTCTTCAATTCATTTCAATTAAATTTTTTAATCTTCCAAAATATATCATACATTCTTTTCTATAACATAGAATCTAAGATCTTCCTCTTTACTCTCATTTCCAATCGATTGATTCATTTATGAATTGATCCTTCCTTTGGGGTTAATCAATTTGGATCCTTCCTTTGTGTAGTTGAGGTTAAAAGGAACATCTTATCTTCCCCATATTTTATATCATACATATTTTTCAATTTCTTATCTTACACAAGTGTTAAAAGGAAAAACTTTACCAAGATCATTGAGTCTGTAACTGCATCTGTGAAGCACATTGCCTATGATCTTTTCTCATAGATTAGAGAAAGATTCTCTCTAGTAAAACTACTTGAATCCATGGCTATTGTGTTTCCTCGATATTGGAGTATCAACAATTCAAAATATTTTCAAAATAAGCTACTAACTTTGATAGATCATTTTTGCAAAACCAAAGAGTTCAATGAAGTAACTCTAAATGGAATTTTAGATGAATCTTGATTGAGAGAGAAATTAGGAAATTTATGGTGTATGGGCTTCATGAAGTCATTTGTATTTGGACATGTCATTTGTGAATGTGATGTATATTTTGTTTGGTGTCACTTGACACTTGTGTTGTCCATGTGGATATTGACATGTCATTTAGGGCTTGGGAAAGAATCACTTAACCTTATATGACATTATATTATCACTTGCATATAGATGCCTTGTAGGGATCCTATCATGTTGAAACTCGGATTTGAACCTTAGGGGTACTTTGGAGGGGTTAAAAGTGACCCTAGAGTGTATTTTTGACCAAAATTAGTTAACCCTAAGTGGGTACCTTGGGTTAGGGTTAGTTTTAACCTATGGGAGAAACCTAGGTCACCATTATGACTCTCCAAAATGCCCACTTTTCAAAAGTGGTGAAAGTAGAGATGGTCTTATGCACCTAACTTGTCCCACACTTCTTGCTAACCTCACAATTATGAGGGGAGACAAAAAGGCTAGTTGTCATATCTCATGATGGCTAGTTCTTGAGTGCACTTTTGGAGGTCTTTTTAGAGGGTTTTGGGAGACTTAGTGGGTGTTCACCCACTCTCTAATTTTAGAGAAAATTAGGGTTTTGGAAGGAAAAAAGATTTTAGCTCTTCTCAAAATTCATTGTCATAACACTTGTGAAGGTTGGTTACTCATTTCCATGGAAGTTTTCTTATTTGATCCATTAGATTATCATGTTTTTCTTGCTCTCTCTTGCTTATGTAAAATGTTGTTTGTATCATTATTTTGTATGGGATGGGATTTGGGTTTTGAATTCATGTTTATGGTTTTATTTTTTCTTGAATGAGGGAGTTCTTGTTCATGGGAGTGAGGCATTACTCACCCTTTGGGAAGGGAAGAAGTGGCCTTGG
>MU226003.1:3138519-3150822 GCA_018584345.1 Thuja plicata | reverse complement strand
TCAAATCAATGGGGTAGTTTTAATTATCAACTACATAACCTTAAGTGTTTTGATGATGGATGAGATTGTTAATAGTTTTCTAATTTCTAATTTGTATTAGATCCACTCAATAATATAATGATTGATCATTTTTAATGGTTATGTAACATTAGTTGTTTAGGTTAATTTATAATTGCGAGATTTACGTATCTAATTATTAGGGATTTTGTCTTAAGTATCGAGTAGTCTATAGAGAGAGAGAGATTTGTTCATCTGATTTAATTGTTTAGATGACATTAAAATTTTTATTCCTTATCAATGTAAGGGGGGGATTATTATTGCTCTTGTGATCTATTTAGGGGTTATGCTCAATTTTTAATAAAAAGTAAATTTAAATGTTGAATTAGGAGATATTTCTAATGTCTAAATGAAAAGGTTAAATTTAAGTCGTATGTTAGAAATTGATGGATTAGAAAAGCATGTTGTTTCATCATAGGAAAATAATTTTATTAATGATGTTAGTAGGGTAGGAAATCAGATTTGATTTTAGCTATTGGACTTCAATTAATAGTTGATTGATATAGTGAAATAGTTATTCAATCTTAATCTTGTCAATATCTAAATGTCTAATGTTAACTAGAATTAAACTTGGATGGATTAGTTGCAATCTAGGGTTAAGGTTAAGTAAGGGAAACCCAGATCAACATATGTACCTGAACCACTAACTACCATCATGATTTTAATCAAGAAATCAGAGTTAGATAAACCTAAGTTGAGCATTCAGATAACCCATGGAACAAGTTGATGCCCAATTTTGCATTTGTTTGTGGCTTGACCCTTAATCAGTCTGCGCTTATACCTTGAAATTTGAAGGTTAACTTTACCTTGTTGTTACCTTTCCAACTCTACCCCTGTTAGTTGTACGTTCTTAGGTGCTTAAAAAAAAAAATTATGTGTGTGTTTTGCCCTAGTTTTGGGCATGACAGATCCTGAAAACATAATTCTTTAGATCTATAGAATTTTGAGGTTAGTACTTTTCTTCAATTCATTTCAATTAAATTTTTTAATCTTCCCAAATCTATCATACATTCTTTTCTATAAAATAGAATCTAAGATCTTCCTCTTTACTCTCATTTCCAATCGATTGATTCATTTATGCATTGATCCTTCCTTTGGGGTTAATCAATTTGGATCCTTCCTTTGTGTATTTGAGGTTAAAAGGAACATATTATCTTCCCCACATTTTATATCATACACATTTTTCAATTTCTTATCTTACACAAGTGTTAAAAAAAAGACTTTACCAAGATCATTGAGTCTGTAACTGCATCTGTGAAGCACATTGCCTATGATCTTTTCTCATAGATTAGAGAAATATTCTCTCTAGTAAAACTACTTGAATTCATGGCTATTGTGTTTCCTTGATATTGGAGTATCAACAATTCAAAAGATTTTCAAAATAAGCTACTAACTTTGATAGATCATTTTTGCAAAACCAAAGAGTTCAATGAAGTAACTCTAAATGGAATTTTAGATGAATCTCGATTGAGAGAGAAATTAGGAAATTTATCACAGACAATGAGGGAACAATATAATATTATGCAGAACCCCCACGAAGATGGATTGGTAACAAGGATATGGAAAAATCTAGCTCAAAGAAAAATGTTGATTGATTCAATATCAAAAATTTTCAAGCTTGTTGATTTATGTCTGACCATGATATTGGGATTGACGGAGGATGAGAGATTTTTCAGTGCTTTGGGGTTCCTAAAGTCAAAGCTAAGAAACAAACTAGACAACAATTTGCAAAATTTCTTGAGGCTCTATACATCCAGGTATGATGTCAATAATTTTCCTTACAATAGGTAAATGGAATTGTGGAGGAAGAAATGTATGAGAAGAGGGTTGGGAAACATTTCAAGACAAAGTGGGAGTGCCAAAGACAATGATGTCAGTGACTCATGTAATCATACTAGTACTGGCAGCATTGAACTTCATTTAAGTAGAGGTATGAAGAGTGAAGAAAACAAGCGAAGAACCAAGGAAACTATGATGTTGATGGTGATGAATCTAAGGATCCCAATAATGAGATGATGTGGAAACTTGAATCATTGTTGAAGTATCAGGTCCTAGGAATTTATTAAACTTATTGTTGTAGTATACTGTCATTTTTTGTATCTCATCATCAATCATGCATAATAGCATATTCCAATGTCAAAAACATGAATGTGGTTGATAATGTTGTCAATTCTATAATTAATAATAGTTTACATTTGCATTATTCAGCTCATATGGTACAATTCTACAATTAATAATGATTTTCATTTGCATTAATCAGCTCATATGGTACAATTCTTGAATATTTTCATTATTTTTTTGAAAATATAGCAATTTATATGATATAATTCATAGAGATTCTCATTAATTTATTTACAAATATGATACAATGTAACAATTCATTCATTACTAGTAGTAAGTACACAACTCTGTGTGATTCTATTTTCAAAAGACAATGACTCAATAGATCAATACCCAATTTAAATTTCATTACCCTTAGAAAATGACCCTAACTTCCCTTTTATAGAAAAAAAGGGAGCAACAATAGCTTCAGGTCAATTTGCCTCATGTGAAGCCTCAAAATAAAAATAAAAAATCAATAAGACAAGTACAACATCTCTGCAACTATACATCTCTGCATTTGACGGGTTGGTTTAGTAAATTAGCAATAGCATATGATCTACTACATTAATCATGTTCAAAAAATAAAGTCCAAACTTTAAACTCATTTGAAGCCATTAGAAATAAAATATAGATGATTTAAAGTACATTCACATACTATGAATGATGAGATAAATATGACAATTTGTTTAGATTTCTCCATTCTACGTCATTTTCAAGGTTAAAAATATTCAATTGATAGTAAATGACTTGCAACCTCATCAGTAATCCATACTTGGAAGATTGAATTGAAAGCAATAGTCCATCCAATACTACATTCAAATTTGTCAATGGTTTGATGCAATTTTCAATGCCTTCATTAGTTGTGTCCTAAGGAAGCTTGCCTAAATCAGACATCACTGTGTCCTCCAACTTTTTTTGTAAGCTTCTCTTCCAATGAATTTCATTGATGACTTACTAGGACCAGGAAAAGGATTTGGCAAACCAAGACGTGTCATTTTGGTTTTTTTTTATGCATCTTGGTGAGCTTTCTCCCATATAAGGTCACAATTTCCTCTCCTTCCCTTAGTTTTTGACTTTTTTGAAAGACAAATGTTTCCAATATTGTTGTGAACACGTTCATTAATTCCCTTGCTTGCTAAATGTTTGTCAGTGGTTGTGTTGATTTTTTACAATATTCTCTCTCTGACAAAGATATTTGTTCTTCTCAATGTGCTCTTTGAGGTTCCCAAAAGCATCTCTAAGAATTTCATTCAATTCAAACCAATCACAAAAATTATCACCACTCACCTTTATTCTCCCCAAAATGTCTTATTTTATTTTCTTGACTGTATTTTTTTACTTTTTTGTTCAAGCTATTTTCGTAAGTTTTAATTGGATTATTTTCCTTCTTTATCTCTTCTCTCAATTCTGACAACTGGTGATCACTGTGTTTTCTTATTTCCTCTGTTTTCTCTTCCCACTATTTTTCTTTTACCCTCTCATCATCCAATTCCTTTTTTAAGTTATTGTTTTCCTTTGTCGTATTCTCCACGCTTTTGTATAAATGTACTAAAGAGTTTTTTCATCCTCAAATTTTTTATTGCTCTCTTCCAATTTGTCCCTTAGAATTTCCAGTTCTACGTCCATATTTTCTTGCCAAGCAATTGCTTCATTGGAGAAATAATTTTTTGTCCTTTGCTATAATTCTTTGCACCTGTTATCTGTTGCTTTCTCCTTTGCCTTTTGATTTTCTAGGTCTACCTGTAACTTTTCTATTTTTCCCAGAAGCTTTCCTTTCTCTCTCTCCAACTTCATCACTTAACTGTAAACCACTTGGTTGGCCATTTTCAACACATTTATCTTTTCCACATTTTTAATTTTGGAAAAATCTATTTGGAGGGTGCTAACGTGAAATTCAAATGGATCTAACTGACTCTCTAGTGGATTATTATCTCTAGTTGGGGGCATAACAACCATGAAATCCATCATTTTTTTTTTGGTTCATATGTGGGAAATAACCTATTTGATGCAGGTTCTGCATAATGAGTTGTAGTATTTTTTCTATTCATATTTTTTGTTTGTTCAAACTTAGTTACAAAATCATTGAAATGAAAATCAGGGTTTTCTGACAAAATTGTATGTTTGAAAGCTGAAATAGAACTTGCAGTGATTTACAAGCTTCCACTTGTGGTTCTAATAATTGCACCATGAGGATTAGCAATAATAACACCCTGACCCATTACAAGTGGATATTTTAGACTGTTCAAAGGGTTTTGTTATGAAGGTGTGGCAATTGTTGGGTTGACTGTCACAGACACCATTGGCATTGTTTTCATAACCTTTTGCTTCTTTACACCACCTTGATCTCTGGGATCCACTAATTTCATATCTAGTGGTAATTTCCTTTTTAGACCACTAGTACTACCCATGCCATCCCCACCAATGGGAGTTGCACTTAATTTAGATTGAATCTGAGTGCTTCGCAAAGGCAAAACTAGATTTGAAGCTGGAACAAATGAAGGTGCAAGGGTATGAGACTGAGTAGTACCTTTTTCTGATGAACCTCCAAGGACTGGTATCTCACCATGTTTTGGTGGAGCAGGTGTGGCAAGTGGAAATTAACGCTCTTTTCCTATGGGACCTAGACCACCTCAACCTAGAAAAACCATTTTTTCTATAATATCTGCCCCTTTTTTGATATTTTCCTTTTGTGGACACATCAACTCCACTAACAATAGAATATACATCAATAGATGTGGGATTCACACAATCTCCCTCATACTCACATCTTGATGATCATCATCGATGTGATATACTTCAACTGGATGCTCCTCATTCCATAAATTGCTAAATATTTGATCCTCTTCCACTTCATAAAGATCTACAGAGGTCTTTGGCTCACTGGGATTCTTCCTCATTTCCCAAAAATCAGAAATTTTGGTTTGAGTCCAACTACCATGTTTACATTGACCTACTAGGTCTTTTGGAATAACTTTTCTAGATGGTTCAATAGCTTTTTGGTAGAAATTATAGGATATCTTGTGCTGCACTTTTCCTTTTTGTTTATGCAATGTCATAATTTGTGATGATAATTCTTGTATTGAAATATTATTTTCAGTGGCGTATTTCTCTATCTCTTTTTTTACCTCATCCTAGGACTCCATGTTTTTAAAAATTTCTATCAATGACATACTCTCATGTTGACATTTTCTTGTGGAGTTCCCATTCTCTCTAAGTTTTGTTCCAATTATGTTGAGTGGATCATACTACCACTGCTTGTCAACAACAAAGTGAAAAATTGTAAAAAAGGTTTGTGCCACTTTAAATCCTCTTCTCTCAAATGCGAACCCTCCAAATGAGAAAGGAAAGGAAGGAAACATCATTTTATTTTGCTGACCATTGAAGAGTACATTTGTGCTCTCCATCTACCATACATATTCCAATTCAAATACCCTCTCTATAACATGTGTTGGAAGTTTGTAGGGTTCTACCACTGAACTGTAAAACCTTAACACAGTGTATTCTTCCATGAAGTACCAATCAGCCAATTGTATTTGACTTTTGAGTTGAATGCAATCTTTACAAGACACAAGAAATCTAGGAATTGGAATGCCTGTAATTTTATGATACATTGGTACCAAAAATAAGTCTACAAAATTATTATAGTTCCTTCTATTATCACTCATCCTTATCTCATGTGTCCATTCATATATTGGATTTTGGACTTGAATTTGATGCTTGTTTTTCTGGAATATTGCACAATGCTTCGCTAAAACAAGATAGCACAAATAGGTTGTGAATATAAATGTCTTTTGTGAGCCTCTTTTAATTATTAGCAATTGTTCTTACATGCAATGAACAATGTACTTAATAAAATTATATTTTACTGTATATTTTTCATAATGAATATAAAAAATCATTTCAAGAATATTGACACCCACTTCTTTGTTACTATCCAATACCAAAAAATATTCAAGAAAGAAAATACTATCTTGAACCCATTGCAAAAAAATATCAAGATCATAAGGAGGCTTATGATCTGGATCCAGAGATTCCTGACTAGAACTGCTTGTTATTCTTGTGATATACGAATCTTTCTGTATTGCATCTTTTTTTTCATAATTCTCTGCCAGCTTTCACAGGTCAATGTGCACATTTGATTTTTGTGCTTCAAAACTTAGGTCCAATAGACTAGCAAATTGAGTCTCGGTTATCAACAAAATTTCCTCATGAGTATTTTTATTGACAATTGCTTTTCTATTTTCATCATAATTTTTAGCGCAGACCATGAAAATTTTAGGACAGGGGAATACCTGAGGTAACACCATGTGTGATGACCTAGCAACCCAAGGTGCAATTTTATTTTCCATTGCCTTTAAATTAATGTTAAATGTATAATATTTTGCATTCTTCTTTGGATCTTTCCACTTATTTTCAATTACAAATCTAATTTCCATGATTCCATTATTTCCTTGGATAACATGATCATAAATATCATGGAATTCATCAGTAATACTTGGTGTTTTTATGACATGTAACTGATTGAATGTTTGATAATGTTAAGTTGAAGATAATGCAAGGCATTAAATCAGTTAATGGTTTGTATTTTCATTAATGTCAAATTGATTTCATCTGTACGGTCATGTAGGTAATGCCAAAGAATTCAGAGAATCAATTGATCAAAGGTTATGCTTTTAGCAATGCATAAAAGTTAAGTATTCACTAAGTGACAGATAACACCGATGGAGTGCACACCATCGGTAAAGGCAAAGAAGAAAGTCACAGTGATACCCAATAAATAGAAGATAGTGTTTCCTGACAAAGAAAAAAACCAAAAGATGCCCGATGAGCTGAAAATAGTGTTGTCTGACGAGTAAAAATCCAATGATGCCCGACAGACGGAGATCCCAAAGCTAACTGGAGGCACACCGACGGAACTGTCAGTTGTCACTGACAACTAACTGAAGAGTTGACCAATGGAATAGAGAGTTCAGAAAATGATAAAATATCTAGTTGGCAAGAGCTAAAGATAGACTTAACTGGTTGTTTTCATTGTTTTATTTGACCAAATTTAAGTAATTGATTTAAAGAAGATTTGTACAGTTGGCAAGAAGATAACTATGAGATAAATCAAGAGTTATGCTTTAAATCAAATTGGCTGGATTGTTTTTCATGCCAAGAATCAAGAATCAAGAAACAGTGAATATCATGTCTATATAAAAGACAAGCTTAATTCATTTTCGTATCACATGAAAAGGGGATTAAGGGGAGTGAATAGAAAGAGGATGTTGAAGAGAAACAGATGATGAATTACTTCATACAGTCCTGATCAATCAAGCTGAAGGAGAGCTAAAGAATTATGTAGACACTAATAAACAGTGAAGCACAACATCATAGAGAAGAAAGTATGGAGCACAAAGAATTGAATTGATACATTGATCAGAGAGGTAATGTACTTAAATAGATCTAAAAATCTGCAATTCAAAGATGCATTACAAATAGGTCATAGTGTTTCACTTTAACCATTGAAGCATCAAGTCTCTTCATAGAGTAGGACTTAACAATCTTCTATATATTGAGGTACATCCCAAGGAGTGCCAAAAAGGTTTATTCATGAAAGTAGCATTGGATTTTCCTGATACCTATTGACAGTCTAAGAAGGAGGCTGATTCAAGGATGGTAGCAATAGATTCCTGATACTAAGTGACAACCTCTATGTATAAAATCCTCTAACAAGGTTGCACTTAATGGTGTGTTTGTAACCTTTAATAGGGTTGGCTCCTAATAAGGCTCACTTCAGAAGAGTGAAAATTTGGAGTACCAGTCCTAGTGGTTTTTTCCCTTAACAGGGTTTCCAGGTTAAAAATTCATGTGTTATGTGTGTATGATTCATTTCTTTATTGTTTTGTATCTGACATAGTTAACATTGGGTTGATCGGTATACTCTACTTATTTACTGAGTTTTGGGAAATAGTTATTCTACTTATCAGTAATCAAGGAGAATAGGGATAGACAAGGAAAACTAACAGACAGTAAAACATTATAAGTATTTCATGGCATGCATCTTGTAGGGACTTAATAATCTGAGGTTTATTTAATTGGTGGTTAATGTTTGAAGAATAAATTTTTGAGGCCACTAATTCACCCCCCCCCTTAGTTATTACTAAAAATTGGTATCAGAGCTTGTGTGCTTAGAAAGGAAGGTTTCAAGACCTAAGTCAAGATCACAAGATGAACAGAAGAGATGTGCCCAAGTTGAACAAAGACAAATTTGCTTCATGGCTAAGCAGGCTAATACTCCACTTATCAGGTATTGGTAATGATGTTACTCAATTCGTAGATACTAAATATGTGTTTCCTATAGGAGTATTGATAGTAGATCAATTGAGATAGAAGCATGAACACAACTGCATGGTTATAGAGCTTTCTTCCTCACTCTTTGATGTTGAATTTGAAGATGTCAAGGATTGCAAAACTACAAAGAAGATGTGGGACAAAGTGAAGCTTGTACATGGAGTTGATACAAATGTTCTGAGAGCCAAGGCATAAATCCTTAGAGGAAAATTTGATGATCTCATAATGAAAGAAGGAGAAAACATCACACAGTACAACACAAGAGTAAAAGAAGTAGTCAAGTCTATACAAGGAGTTGGAGGTACACTTGAAGAGGAGACAGTGATAAGTAAAATCTTAAGAACCTTATTGCCTTTATATGCTATTAGAGTTTTTTCCATTCAAGAAATGAGAGAAGTAGCAAACAATACAGTTACTCTTGGTAGTTTAATTGGTAGACTAATTTCATTTGAGATGAACAACATTGATAATAGTGTCTTACCAAACTTAGAGTCTGCATTTAAGTCTTCTATGAGAATAACCAAATCAAGTCATAGACACACATCTAGAAGAGATAGTGAAAGTGAAAGTGAAGAAGAAGATCTAGATGAAATAAAAGCACTTATGGATAGAAAAATGCAGAGAGGCAAAGGTAAATACAAAGGCAAGTTACCACTTGTATGCCTTAATTGTAAAGAGATTGGAGAATTTGCTACAAGATGTCCTAACAGAAGAAAAGATGACAGAATTAATGAAAGATATTTTGAGAAGAAATATGATAGAGGTGATAACAAAGATTATAGATGTTACCGATAATTAGAAAGAAGAGATACCTAAGACTACAAGGACAAAGGCAAGAAGGCTAGCTACTTATCTGCTTACAAAGATGAAGATACTGACACTGAACATGATGAAGACATCAAGATGGTATTTGTAGATGTGAAGGATGATTCAGATGATGATGAAAGGTATGTAGAAACTGCACTCATATCTAAGGTTAGCAAGAATGACATCTAGATTATAGATAGTGGCTACACTCACCACATGACCAGTGATAAAGAAAATTTTAAAACTTTTGAGTATTATAATGGTGGTACAGTGAGAACGGGTAATGATACACCTTGTCTAGTTGAAGGTAAAGGAACCATAATACTAAATAACCTGATTAAATGTGAAAATGCTTATTGGGTAAAAGGATTGAATTATAATATGTTGAGTGTTTCTCAGCTGAATAATTTAGGTCACAGAGTAGATTTTGAGAATAAGAAGGCAAAGATCTTCAATGAATCAGGAAAACTGATTGGTACTGGTGAACAAACTAAAGGTAACTTATTCTATCTGAATGATACTAACACCACTTGCTTAATGACTAGAAAAAAAGACATATGGTTGTGGCACAAAATATTGTGTCATGTGAATTTTGACAACATGATGAAAATAACCAGAAGGAGAAATGTAAGAGGCTTACCGACGATGACAAAGCCAGACAACATCATGTGCAAAAATTGTCAAAAAGGTAAAATGACTAAGTCTAGTTTTAAAAGTAAAACCCATACATCTGATGAAATTCTAGAATTAGTCCATACTGATTTATGTGGACCAATGAGGACAAAGAGTTATTATGGAGATAGATATTTTATTCTCTTTGTTGATGATTACTGGTGCAGAGCACCCTAGGGTTTTTCGCTCCAAGCCCTAGTAATGGTCAGAGTGATCAATGGAGAAAATCACGGTTATCCAAAACCATAACAGTCCTTAACTCCTAGTGCAAGAATAGGCCAGTGACATTATTCTTGTCACAAAGTCACAGATGCTCAGTGGTCAACATAAAACATTGTATCACGAAGTCGGAAGGAAACTGGTGGTTAACAGGAAGTGGCTACGACAAGGCGATAACAACGAATCGCGAAGTCGGCGATTTAACGGTGGTTAGTGTGAAACGGGTGCGATGGTGCGATGACAAGTATCAAAAAGTCACAGAATGATTGGTGGTTAAGTCAATAAGTGTGTGAGTGAGAAACAACCAATGTATCGCGTGATCACAGAGAACAGACAGTTAGTTTTCTGAGAGTGTGAGCGCGCGACTGCAATGAATCGCAAGGTCACAGAACAAAAGGCAGCTCATTTAGAAGTGTTGCAAGCGCGTGACTACAAGGCATCATAGAGTCACAAGGTAATTGATAGTCAGTGTTTGAGTGTTGCGAGGACATGACGAGGGATCATCGCACAGTCGCAAGGTAATCGGCAGCTAAGGAAAATAGTTTGTGATGACGCGACAATGCTTATCGCACAGTCGCAAGGTGAACCGGCAGTTAAGCTATAAGGGTCGCGATAACGTGATGACATTCTATCACCCAGTTGTAGATGAACCAGCAGGTAGGCTATAAGACTCACGAAACTGTGACAAAAAGGTTTCATCAATGTATCACGTACTCGCAAGGCAATCGGTAGATCGTCTATAAGAGGTGCGAGAGCGCGACAACAATGTATCGCGTACTCGCAGGGTAATCGTCAGCTCATCTCAAAGTGTTGCGAGAGCGCGACAATAGACTATTGCAAGGTCACAGGGTGAATGCATGCATAGTTTTTATGACTCGCGACTATGCGATTAAACATTGGGATGTAAAGTAAGCATCTGATCGAGCTGAGAAAGAACAACGATGCTGCGGTTAGAAAAAGAAAATAGGTTGACTGGTCAATACCGCCGAGGGAAGATAAAAATTCAGTGACATGGAGGAAAAGGATGTCCACGTCGACAACCATGTAGAGGATGATATCGATGATAGTTACAGGAGGAAGATGAAGAGCCAAGGCAGTTAGGATCCTCAGGCGGACAAGTAATCTAGAAACGGTTACAATCAAGAAGAGGTTGATTCATATATGGAGGAAGGAACCATTTTTTGAGAAGTTGGCGGAAGAAACTGGAATTGTGAAGGCTAGCAAAGAAGTTTTCTATGTGTGTGAATTGTAACTTTCTGATTTTCAATAAAGAAGGAATTTCGGTGTGTTCTGTGTAGATTTGTGTTGTGTACAGTTTTCTGTAGAGTAGGATCTTGAATTCAGTTCAGTTTAATGGATACCTTTTGACTCTCATAATCAGGATTATGGAGTGTGATCGTCAAAAGGTACCTAGTATGTATTCTTATTCTATTTTTGTGTCTATGTATGAGAAGTGGCTAGCCAGAATTGTAAACAAGTCCTAGGCGAGCTAAATGGTCCAGCTAGGGAACTTGTAGGAGAGAGAGATAGAAGGAGAAGGTGCATGACTGACTGTATTCAGTCATGAAGAGCAAGATAAGGTGAAGAGTGGAACTTTTTGGTGGGTAGGAAACCTAGGAGAGAGGGAGTGCAGGAAATCCTTTTGGTTAGGGTCTGAGAGTAACCCTAAGAGACTCAAGTGTGAGTCTAGAGGATCCTGGAGTGAATAGGATCCAAGGTAAGATTCCTAAAAGAGAGTAGGAGTCTAGGAGAGAAAGGTGACCTCCCCATCAGATTGGTATCAGAGCCTAGTTAAAGATATGGGTTTGAAATTTGTAGACGTTTCAAAGTACTGAGGAATCAGTAGGAGAATCAGCCATGGTGACAAATGTAGAGTTGGCTAAAGAGGTTAATGAGCAGAAGGAGAGAAATAGACTCCTTGAAGAAACTCTAGAGTTAATGAGAAAACAACTAGAGGATATTGTTGATAAAGTGACTGGAGAAGTAGAGAGTTCCAATAAAGGAAAAGCTATTGCAGAGGAGGATGTTATACCAGAACCAGATCCTCCTATGCCAGAAGAACCATTCTTGAAGGCTATCAAGGCTCTAGGTGGAAAGGCATTGGACGGAGTA
>MU226003.1:3088216-3134857 GCA_018584345.1 Thuja plicata | reverse complement strand
TGGAGATCTGGTAATGGTACATCTGAACAAAGCCAGATTACAGAAGGGGATTCCTACTAAGCTACAAATGAGGAGAATAGGTCCCTGCAAGATATTGGAGAAATATGGGCAGAATGCCTATAAAATTTATTTACCTAACAATTTGGAAATGTCACCTGTTTTTAATGTGCAGGATTTGATTCCATACAGAGGACCAGTGATACCTGAGACTACTCAAAAGATGGAAGTAGGAAAATATGTTCAAGATATACAGGTGAAGAATAAGTCCAAGTTGCAAGAAGAGAAAATCCTAGAATCATGAGTTCAGAAGACAACCAGACGAAGGGTATACAGAGAATACCTAGTCAAATGGTTAGGGTTACCAGAAGTAGAAGCAACATGGATGAACGAAGAAGACTGCAGAAAACAAGGGATTAGTTCGGCATTGCTGCCAACTAATTCAAACTAAATTCTTCCTTCTCAGAGGGGGGAGTATGGTGCAGATCACCCTAAGGTTTTTTTCTCCAAGCCCTAGTAATGGTCAGAGTGATCAATGGAGCAGATCACGGTGATCCAAAACCATAACAGTCCTTAACTCCTAGTGCAAGAACGGGCCAGTGACATTATTCTTGTCACAAAGTTGCAGATGCTCAGCGGTCAACATAAAACATTGTATCGTGAAGTCGGAAGGAAACTGGCGGTTAACAGGAAATGGCTGTGACAAGGCGATAACAGTGAATCGCGAAGTCGGCGGTTTAACGACGGTTAGTGTGAAACGGGTGCAACGGTGCGATGACAAGTATCGCAAAGTCACAGAATGATCGGTGATTAAGTCAATAAGTGTGCGAGTGAGTGATAACCAATGTATCACATGATCACAGAGAACATACAGTTAGTTTTCTAAGAGTGCGAGCGCGCGACTGCAATGAATCGCAAGGTCACAGAACAAAAGGCAGCTCGTTTAGAAGTGTTGCGAGCGCATGACTACAAGGCATCGCAGAGTCACAAGGTAACCAACAATCAGTGTTTGAGTGTTGTGAGGATGCGATGAGGGCTCATCGCACAGTCGCAAGGTAATCGGAGGCTAAGGAAAACTGTTTGTGATGACATGACAATGCTTATCGCACAGTCGCAAGGTGAACCGGCAGTTAAGCTATAAGGGTCGCGACAACGCGATGACAGTCTATCGCCCAGTCGCAGATGAACCGGTAGGTAGGCTATAAGACTCACAATGCTACAACAAAAAGGTTTCATCAATGTATCACGTACTCGCAAGGCAATCAGTAGCTCGTCTATAAGAGGTGCAAGAGCACGACAATAATGTATCGCGTACTCGCAGGGTAATCGTCAGCTCGTCTCAAAGTGTTGCGAGAGTGCGACAACAGACTATCGCAAGGTCACAGGGTGAAGGCATGCATAGTTTTTATGACTGGTGACTATGCGATTAAACATTGGGATGTAAAGTAAGCGTCTGATCGAGCCGAGAAAGAACAACGATGCCGCGGTTAGAAAAAGAAAATAGGTTGACTGGTCAATACCACCAAGGGAAGATAAAAAGTCAGTGACACGGAGGAAAAGGATGTCCACGTCGACAACCATGCAGAGGATGATATTGATGATAGTTACAGGAGGAAGATGAAGAGCCGAGGCAGTTAGGATCCTCAGGCGGACAGGTAACCTAGAAACAGTTACAATCAAGAAGAGGTCGATTCATATATGGAGGAAGGAACCATTTTTTGAGAAGTTGGCGGAAGAAACTAGAATTGTGAAGGCTAGCAAAGTAGTTTTCTATGTGTGTGAATTGTAAGTTTTTGATTTTCAATAAAGAAAGAATTTCGGTGTGTTCTGTGTAGATTTGTGTTGTGTACAATTTTCTGTAGAGTAGGATCTTGAATTGAGTTTAGTTCAATGGATACCTTTTGACTCTCATAATCAGGCTTATGGAGTGTGACCATCAAAAGATACCCAGTATGTATTTTTATTCTATTTTTGTGTCTGTGTCTGAGAAGTGGCTAGCCAGAATTGTAAACAAGTCCTAGGTGAGCTAAATGGTCCAGCTAGGGAACTTGTAGGAGAGAGAGATAGAAGGAGAAGGTGCATGACTGACTGTATTCAGTCATGAAGAGAAAGATAAGGTGAAGAGTGGAACTTTTCGGTGGGTAGGAAACCTAGGAGAGAGGGAGTGCAGGAAATCCTTCTGGTTAGTGTCTGAGAGTAACCCTAAGAGACTCAAGTGTGAGTCTAGAGGATCCTGAAGTGAATAGGATCCAAGGTAAGATTCCTAAAAGAGAGTAGGAGTATAGGAGAGAAAGGTGACCTCCCCATCAATTACTCTAGAATGATGACAGTCATGTTTCTAAAAGATAAATCTGAAGCATTCAAGATGTTTAAATGGTATAAGTATATGGTAGAGAAACAAAGTGGTAAGGATCTGAAATGTTTGAGATTAGATAGATGAGGAGAATTTATATCAGATGAATTCACTAATTTCTATAATGAGAATGGTATAAAAAGATAGGTTTCTGCACCAAGAACACCACAACAAAATGGGATCACTGAGAGAAGGAATAGATCAATAGTTGATTGTGCTAGAACACTAATGATAGAGAAAGGCATCACCCAAATATTTTGGAGGGAAGCTATCAGTATTGTTGTCTACACACTGAACATAGTATAATTGAAGAAGGACACAAAGAAGACACCTTATGAGCTATGGTATGGTAAAACACCCAATGTAAGTTATTTAAAAATATTTGGTAGTCAATGTTATGTCTTAAAGGATGATAGAAATGGAAAGATTGATGCCAAAAGTGATGAAGGTATTTTTTTGGGGTATTCTACCAAGAGCAAAGATTATAAATGTCTCATCAAGCTTCTAACAAAATTGTTGAAAGTGCAAATGTAAAGATAGATGAATTTGTAGAAAAGAATGAGCTGGAAAGAACAAAAGAACCAGAGGATTACAAAAAGTTTGTATACCGTGAAGGACTCCAGACTAAACCTGAGCAATAGTGCTTAATTCTAGAACAACAAAATGTTGCAACCGATGGTCAGGATGTTGTTACCGACGGTCAGGATAATAATCAGAATAATGTGCAAGGTGATGAAGAACAGAATGAAGATCAAAATAATGATCAAGCTGATACACAAAGAGTTGTACCTATACTTGAAAGATATGTAAGAAGGAACCATCCAGAGATCTAAATCATAGGAGATAAGAAAGCTGGTACAAGAACAAGAAGTAAGTCTTTAACCTCAAATTGTTTAATTTGTGAGTTTGAGCCAAAATCTATCAATGTTGCACTAGATAATGAGGAATGGATAAGTGATATGAATGATGAGATTGAACATATTGAGAAGAACAAGACATGGTCACTTGTGCCAAGACCAGATGACAAGAATGTCATTGGTACAAAATGGATATTCAGGAGTAAGTTGAACGAGAATGGAGAAGTCACAAGGAACAAAGCAAGACTCGTATGCAAGGGGTATGCACAAGAAGAAGGTATAGACTATAGAGAGACCTTTGCACCTATTTTTAGGCTAGAAGGAGTAAGAATACTAATTTCTTATGCTGCTTTTAAGGGATTCAAAGTATATCAAATGGATGTCAAGTCATCATTCCTAAATGGAATACTTGAAGAAGAGGTATGCATTGAGCAACCAGAAGGGTTTGTCGATCCAGACAAGAGAAACATGGTATGTAGACTTCACAAAGCCTTGTATGGATTGAAACAAGATCCTAGAGCCTGGTATGAATGACTTAATTCTTACCTTATAAGTATTGGATTTGTAAGGACTAGTGAAAACAACAATCTTTATTTGAAGGAAGATACTGATGCTAACACTTTGATTGCTGAAATATTTGTTGATGACATCATATTTGGAGGCAATGATATTCTATGCAAATCATTTTCTAATGAGATGAGAAAAGAGTTTGAGATGTATATGTTTGGAGAGATCAAGTTCTTTCTTGGTCTATAGATCATTCAACAAAGTGAAGGTATTTTCATTACACAGTCCAAATACATCAAAGAGGTCCTGAAAAATATTCAAGATGGAAGATTCCAAACTAGTTGGAACACCGGTGGCTACTAGATGTAAGTTAATGAAGGAGGAAAAGACAACAAAGGTACATCAGACTTTGTACAAATCAATGATTGGAAAACTCATGTATGGTGTACACACTAGACCAAATATTGCACATGCAGTAGGAATTATTGCTAGATTTTCTGCTAACCCTAGGGAATCACATATGACTGCCACGAAAAGAATTCTAAGATATCTAAAGAACACTGATGAATTTGGCTTATGGTATAGAAGAGAAGGTAAATTTGAACTTAAGGTGTTTACTGACACTGATTGGGATGGAAATCTTGATGACCGAAAGAGAACAACAACAAACTGCTCAAATATTGCATGGATCAAACAGTTGTTGGAAGGTATGCATATGAAGATCTCATAACTAGTAATTATCTATTGTGATAACACTAGTGCAAAAAACATTTCCAAGAATCCATTCATGCATGCCAAGACTAAACACATTGCCATCAAGTATCATTATTTCAAAGAACAAGTTCAAGAAAAAGAGGTGATACTTGAGTATGTGCAATCAAAAGAACAATTAGTTGATATCTTCACCAAGCCACTACACAAGGATACATTTGAGTACTTGAGAAAGAGACTAGGGGTCAAACCCTTGTCTACCAGTCAGTAATATGACTGAAGGTTGCATCAGCCTACATATTATCAGAATATCATTCATGTTGATGTAAGAAAATTGATGAACTTCAAAGATACATCTATATACAGATGGGTATATATCAGAACTGAGCACTAGAGCATATTGTTGTATTGCTAATTGATAAGGGAAATTCAAGGAATATATTATGGATGGAGAGAAAATATTATTTGACATGAATGTTAGATATCTGTGAGATATTTGTTTGGCATTATTGTCAAAGGGAGAGAGATTATCCATATTATCACATTCTTCTGAAAAAGGGAGAAAGACTATTCATTATCAGATTACTCCAACAGGGAGATATTATATCCAAAAGGAGAGAAAGTTGTATAAATCATTACACAAAGGGAGAGTTTCTGAAAAAGAGAAAAAGACATAACAAAAGAGAGAATAGTCAAAGGAGAGAAATTGACACAAGAAGAGGACTCAACACATCAGAAGACAAAGAGCTACAAGAATCAAATCTAAGCTACAACAAAGCTTACCGGAGATCAGACATTTATCGGTTATCAAACAAAAGATTGGTAGTTTGATGAATCTCAACTGTTGTATTTCATATTGTATTAGAAATAGTATAGTGTGATAATATAGTATGTTTCCATCAATGCCAAAGGGAGAGATTGATGACATGTAACTGATTGAATGTTTGATAATGTTAAGTTGAAGATAATGCAAGGCATTAAATCAGTTAATGGTTTGTATTGTCATTGATGTCTACTTGATATCATCTGTATGGTCATGTACATAATTCCAAAGACTTCAAAGAATCAATGGAACAAAGGTTATGCTTTCAGCAATGTATAAAAGTCAAGTATTCACTAAGTGACAGATAACATCGATGGAGTGCACACCATCGGTAAAGGAAAAGAAGAAAAGTTAGTGTTGCCCGATGAATCAAAACCACAGGATGCCTGATGAGCTGAAAATAGTGTTTCTCAATGAGTAAAAATCCAACGATGCCCGATGGATGGAGATCTCGAAGCTAACTGGAGTCACATCGATGGAATTGTTAGTTGTCACTGACAACTAACTGAAGAGTGGACCGACGGAATAGAGAGTTCAGAAAATGACAAAATATCTAGCTGGCAAGAGCTAAAGATAGACTTAACTGGTTGTTTTCTTTTTTTTATTTGACCAAAGTTAAGTAATTGATTTAAAGAAGATTTGTACAATTGGCCAGTGTAACACCCCAAAATTGGCACCTTACAATTCTAATCAATTTTGGTGCATTTTCTCATCATGAAAGTCCTATTGTACTAGGAAAATTATCGTTCCTAATTGTCTTTAATTGACTTAGTCTCAAATGCAGAAAACCTAAATTTGCATAAATCTTACACCATATTTAATTCCTAAATTGTCAAGATTTATTAGCTAAAAATCCCTATGATTAATTAATTTAATTCTAAAGTCCTAAGTGCTTTTAAACTAAATTATTCCCACCCCTTTAGCTAATATACATCAAGGGATTTAAATATTATTTGGTTATTTGAATGGATTATCCTCACTTGAATTTAATAATAAAAACAAAGTAAAAAGCCACCCATGTTGCAATAATTCATTTATTTAATTTAATAATTCCTTCATATTTGTCTCACCTTCCTCCATGAAGATGAAGAGTCAGTCATTTCTTCCCAAGAAACTCTTCATCCTCTCTTCAGGATTTTCTATATTATGGACCTTCTTTCCTTCATTTGGGAGAGCATTTTTTAGAGTACCAAAACTATAGTAAATTATTATCTCAATTCTCTCATATTTCCAAGCTTTTATTGCATATTTAGTGTAATCTCATTTAGCTTAATGGCATTCTCCATCTTAATTTAGTTTGTTTACTCATCAAATAGCTTAATTATGTTATCTTTTTCAAGTTTCTTAGCTTAAAATCTACATTTTCATTCCTAGATTACAATTGCATCTCTCATATAGATAAGTTTCATTTCAATTTTCAAAGCTTTCAAATCCTCCATTTCAACAATGGTCTATTGTTTTTGGCTCTCATTCTGAGATTAATTAAACACCACAACTAAATAGGAGGCAACAGGTTGATTCAATCGATATTGCAGAATGAACAATTCATGTTCATCTTCGTGATTCAACGATTGAGCAATGACTATATTGTGTTGTGGCTGATTTAGAGGTCAACATTTAGACACATACATTTTGGCACCCACCGTGGGGCAAAAAATTGATTTCTGACCTCAATCTCAAAAAAAAAATTAGACAAAATTTTGTACTATACCGTACGTCTATACTTCTCTGTGTATGGATTCTCGCACGAGAATTATGAGCATACCACACAAATTTTTTCTTTAATTAGCAATCTCTCATGTGAAAAAACACTTTCTCATGCTAGCTATTGCGTTTCCTCATGCAAATCCTTGTACTTCCTCGCGCGAGACTTGGTGACAATCTCTGGAATTTCATAGTTTCTGCAACTACTATTACTCTTTTCCTAGTTATTTTGACATGCTGTTGTTTTTATCTCTCTGATTTCTCTGATAGCATAACAGTGGGCTACAAATCACTTGACGAAGACATAAACTTGCTAACAATTTTCTTGTAGGACGGTTTTCGAAGATCATTTTAAAATGTTGTGCTTGTTTAGTGCTTTCATCACATAGTATAACTAGGGCCTTGTTAAAATTTCTTGGGAATCTTGATAGAAAAATAGGGGAATAGGCTCTTCATTACATGGAAGTGATGCCCATGGATGAATCCAAGACCCAGACATTGCTAACATGATGGAGACCTAGGGAAGAAATGAAAGTTAACAAACCTTTAGCACGTTCACTTGTCAGGGGATTATGCTCTTCTCTCTTTGAGAGAATCTAAAACCCAAAAGCTTGTGGATTGGTTGGAGGAGAGTTAGCTTAGTGATGAATATTTCTTGCATGTTTGGGTAAGGTGGAGAGGTAGAGAAGTATTCTCTTCTCTCTTTTAGAGAATCAAAAAATATGACCCTCGAATCTAAGCCAAGTCTTGTGTCACCTTTAGAGGGCCTGCCAAAAGTTGAACCTCCCAGAATGACCCAAGTGAGTACACACCTATCACCAATGATTCCACCTCACTATAATAAAGTATGCTTTGTTGAATCAAAATACTCCAAATCCATGGTAACTTCTTTCTCATGATTCTGACTATCATCTTGAGAAAGCCTTGTCTGTTGTACTTAGCGGCGCCGCTCCCAGCCCTCCTTACGGGGGTGTATGACTTTTAAGTGTTGATGTTGCTACGAGGCCCCAGCTTGTATCAGGGACAATGAAGGTTATTTTGAACAAAATCCCACTAAAAAATTTCTTAGTTAGTTTCCTACCCGGATCACCTCAAAAAGAAGACATAATCTTTGCGCAAGGAGGGGGAAGAATCTCTCCTCTAGATTCTCAACATAGATATGCACCTGGATGCTTGAAGTGGTCTATGACATTGGCCCCTGCTTTAAGGGTAACCTTCAAAAATATACTATTTAGTCCTTGGAAACACCAAAAACATGGGTGCCCTCCAGGGGGTGACACAGCTGTGTGACGTGCACACATACACATAAGTCTGTGAGGCACAAATTTTGTCTTCTCTACCATTTTTTTTGTAGGGATAACTAAGTGTTTGTTTCAAGTCTTAAATTTTCCAATAATTATTAAACAAAGACTCCCATGATTCTACCAAGTTGCCTTGTCTTTGGTAGACTTGTTTGCGACTACTTCTTGCATCACTATTGCTTGATAAAAACTTTGTGCTTGTTAATGATTGCTTGTCACATTCAAATTGAGATTGCTGATCTGAACTGTCATAAAACTATCCCAAATCTAGAAATTATGTTAGAGAACAGTCATAACTGTGTCTCAAAATCTGACTTTTGTCTTGAAAATTGAGTCGATCTATCAAAACTTGGAGTTTTCTCATGCAAGATTCTAGAAACTAAGCATTTCCTCATGTGAGATTTCATTTCCTCACACACAGTTAAGCATTTCCTCATGTGAACCAACACTTTCTAACGTGAATCTGTACCCTGGTGTCCCAAAACAATGAGCTATTTCCTGTTGACTGATGATTTTTTCACCTGATCTGATTTTTGTCTGAGATCTAATTCCTTGTTTCCCCGTTGTCTGCAGTCTGAAACTAATTGTCTTGAGTTGTGAGCTGACCGATTCTTGCTCAAACTTGTTTTGTCTCTTTTTTCTTGATCCTACCTTTCTATGATTTTGTACCTTGTGATGCAATAGTCACATCTTATCTATTCAAGCCATACTCTTGACAATTTGTGTCAGGTGCTTTTCACATCTTAGTTGTTCTAGCCTTTATCTCCTTTTCACTATTTCTAGAGACAAAGTTATGAGTTGGATCCTAAGTCCTCTCTCATTTCATCTTTGTCTATGCCTATTATGACTAGAAGTGGCAACATATTTCCCATTCTTGGTTCTGGAATAGGTAGAGGTAGATCTTGTGATCAAGGAAGAGGTTATTACAAACCTATTGTTTAATCTGATAGTCAAGAGGGGTCCTCACATTCATCCTCACCATTCAGCATAGATCCCAGTCCAAATTAGAGACTGGTGTTCCAACAGTTCTATAATCCCTTGTTTCAAAGACAACCTGAACTAGTGTTTCAAGATCAACAAAACTCATTTCTTCCAGATCAACAAAACTTTGGAAGGCCACCTACTTGGGTCAACCCTATTGATGATCATCACTACCTTATTGATCCTTTTGATCATACCTATCCTTTTGGTCCTATCAATCCTTGTGAACCTATTTATCCTTCCGAACCCATCAACCCCTTTGACCTGCCAAAAGTTACATTAGCCACAAACTCTCAACTCAATACACACACTCACACTGAACCTATGCACACAACACAATCCCACATTAGCAACATGGGAGGCCCTTTCAACTTCCCACAAGGTCAATATAGTGAGGCCCATGATCAATCTCAAAATGATCAGGGTCAATAAGGTGATCAACATAACCATCACCCTCCTCCACATGACTAGAGTCAAGATCAGAACCCAAGCATTTATGAGATCCTTGGTAATGATGATGATCCGATAACTCAAAATGACATAGATGCTGCAAAATCTAACAAGGCTCTCATCAAGATGATGGAAATTCTCCTTGCAGAAGATAAAGAGAAATATTTTCTAGAATTGGAAAACCAATGAGTTAAGCTACCCCCAGATTTCAAAGTGGAAACACTTGTGACTAAAGAAGAAGAGACTGGGACTACCAAATTGCAAAAGATGATTCAAGATATGCAAAACTAAATTAGCCAACTTGTAAAGGATAAGGACAAACCTACACAACAATTCATGATGGAGAGCATCTATCATTTTCCTTTTGATAGGAGTCTTCATATGCCACCTTTTCCCAAGGGTGTGGAACTCCCTAAGTATCATAAATATTTGGGTACCACCAATCCTCAAGATCATCTAAGAGAATTTGGGGCCCTATCTATGGAGTTCATTCATGATCAAACTTATTTAATGCATCTATTTCCCCAAAGTTTGGGTGGACCTGCCATGGAGAGGTTTTCTTGACTACCCACCAGCATTAAAACTATTGATGAGATCGCAAATCTATTTATCCAAAATTATTCTCACAACATACAACATCTTGTCAACATTAGGGACCTTTGCAATCTCAAGCAAAGACAAGGGGAGTCATTCTTGACATTTCTCCAGAGATGGAAACAACTTTGCACCAAGGATCCTTGTAAAATACCTGAATCTGAGAAACTCGACATCTTCTTGGAAAATATCACTCCTAATTTTGGGTCTCAGGTATAGCTTCAAGGTCCCCTCAATTTAGACAGCATGATTAAGCAAGCTGTGAGGATAGAGGCCTTTATGGTTAAGAAAGGGGAATTGACTTTGTACAAAGACAACAAACAAGGTTCCTCCTCTTCCAACAAAGATAAAGGGAAGTTTGTCAACAAGAATAGGGACATTATGAATGATGGAGTGGTTGATAATGTGACCCAGGATCCTTCAAAACCAATTTTCAATCTTACTTCTAGCATACAAGCAATCAAAAATGTTGAAAAAGCTGCAACAAAAACTCAGTCACCTTCCAGATTCTCTAACAACAAACCTTGGGCCCCTCAACCCAAGCATGAATTCACTTCCTTGGGAGAACCACTTAATGTAGTTTACAAGACTTTGGTGCAAAACCAGGTTCTCGCTCCTTTGGAAAAGCATCCATATGATCTGCAACTGTGACCCCATTGGTGGAACGACAACACATACTATGACTATCACCAGAACAAGGGTCATAAGACTTCTACTTGTCTTCAGTTGCACCATAAGATCCAAGATCTGATTGATATTAGTGATATTGTTTTGGATAATCATAATAAGAATTTAGATCACTAGGAATTTAAATATCCCTTTCCTCCTCACAAGAAAGGTGAGTCTTCCAAAACTAAGAACAACAATGCCAAGGTTAACTACACGCATACCACTAATGACAATGCCATCAACATGATCAAAAATATCAAAGTTGAGTATTGTGATGTGATTACTATCAAGGGAAGCAGGAATGCTCCTAAGCCTAAGACCCCATTTGTCTTGAGATGCCCTGGGTCTTTCTCGTTTGAACCTGAATCATCTCAGGATTGCGGAAACATCGTTACCAGATCCCACACTAAGATCGCTCTCAAGGGTCCTAACCCTCCTGCTACTACATCCGCACTGAAGTAATCTGCAAATAAATTTTTTTTCCCTACCAATAAGACCACGAAAATGGTCCCCACACCTCCTACTTCTAATTATAGCATTCTCGACTAGCTACAGAGAACCAACGCTCAAATAACCATCTTTGAGTTGTTGAAGATTTTGTCTGCTCACATGCAAATTTTGGATAAAGCCCTCGCAGAGGTTACTATCCCCAAAGACATTAATCTTGATTAGTTTCAATCTATGGTGGGTCACTTGACTTCATTGCACTATCTATCTTTCTCAGAAGAAAATGACAAATTGGCCAGCCACTTGCATAATGCTCCTTTACATATAGAGGTCGTGATTGGAAAAAAAATCATCTATCACATCCTTATTGATAATGGTGCTGGCCTCAACATCTACTCTACTCTATTCACATTCTTTATTCCATCCATAGGTCACACTTTTATGTAGAGTCTTAGTAAATGGTTGTGACTTGTTAGCTAGCTATGAGATGAAGTGCCATATAGACTGAAGCTGACCTTGAAGACCTCTCATTTGATTGATATTGTGAGGTGGAGGCATTTACATGATAGCTTGCACCTTTTTAGGATCCACCTTGATACCTTTTGCGGAGATGATATAACCAAGAAATTTTCTGGAATTTACTCCAAATGCACATTTCTTAGGATTGAGACATAGTCTGAACTTTTCCTTATGATCTTGTATAGGGCCTAGATCAGTAAGATGTGCCTTCCTATCCATGCTTTTAGCAAGGGTGTCATCATATCCTAGCTAAGCAAGAAAGTAAGCAGAGTAGATGTTGAGGCCAACACCATTATCAATAAGGACGCGGCGGACAAGTTTTTTTCCAATCATGACCTCTATATGTAAAGGAGCATTATGCGGGTGGCTAACTGAATGGTAATCTTCTTCTAAGAAAGATAGATAGTCAGTGAAGTCAAGTGACCCACCATAGATTGAAACTGATCACGATTAATGTCTTTGGGGATGTTAGCCTTTGTGAGAGCTTTGTTCAGAATCTGCCTATGAGTAGGCAAGATCTTCAAAAGCTCAAAGATGGTTATTTGACCGTTGGTTCTTTGCAGCTGGTCAAGAATGCTATAAGTAGTAGTAGGAGGTGTGGGGACCATTTTCATGGTCTTATTGGTAGGGCCAACAATAGCTTTATCTGTGGGTTGGTTCGGTGCAGATGTAGTAGCAGGAGGGTTAGGACCCTTGAGAGTGATCTTAGTGCGAGATCTAGTAACGATGTTTACACAATCCTGAGATGATTTAGGTTTAGACAAGTGAGACCCAGAGCCTCTCAAGAAAAATAGGATCTTAAGCTTAGGAGAATTCCCACTTCCCTTGATAGTAATCACATCACAATACTCAAATTTGATAGGTTCGATCATGTTGATGACATTGTGATTAGTGGTATGCGTGTAGTTAACCTTGGCATTGTTGTTCTTAGTGTTGGAAGACTCACCTTTCTCATGAGGAGGAAAGGGATATTTAAATGGTTGGAAATATGAATTCTTATTATGATTATCCACAATAATATCACCATTATCAATCAGATCGTGGACCTTATGGCGCAACTGAAGACAAGTAGAATTCTTATGACCCTTGTTCTGGTGATAGTCATAGTATGTGTTGTCATTCCACCGATGGGGTCATGGTTTCGAATCATATGGATGCTTGTCCAAAGGATTGAGAACCTGGTTTTGTACCAAAATCTTGTAAACTACATCAAGCAGTTCTCCCAAGGAAGTGAATTCACACTTGGGTCGAGGGGCCCAAGGTTTGTTGCTAGAGAATCTAGAAGGCAGCTGAGTGTTTTTTGCAGTCTTTTTAGCAGTTTGATCTCTTGTATGCTAGAAGTAAGAATGAAAACAAGTTTTGAAGGAGCCAGGGTCACATTATCAACCACTCCATCATTCACAATGTCCCTATTTTTGTTGACAAACTTCCCTTTATCTTTGTTGGAAGAGGAGGACCTTGTTTGTTGTCTTTGTACAAAGTCAATTCCCCTTTCTTAACCATAAACACTTCTATCCTCATAGCTTGCTTCATCATGCTATCAAAATTGAGGGGACTTTGAAGCTGTACCTAATGCCCAAAATTAAGAGTGAGATTGTCAAAGTAGATGTCAAGTTTCTTAGATTCGGGTATTTTACAAGGATACTTGGTGCAAAGCTATCTTCATCTCTAGAGAAATTTCAGGAATGGCTCCCCTTGTCTTTTCTTGAGATTGAAAAGGTCCCTAATATTGATGGGATGTTGTATGTTGTGAGAATAATGTTGGATAAAGAGATTTGTGATCTCAGCAAAAGTCTTAATGTCAGTGGGCAGTCAAGAAAACCACTCCATGGCAGGTCCACCCAGACTTCGGGGAAAGAGACGCATTAAATAAGTTTGATCATGAATGAACTCCATAGATAGGGCCCCAAATTATCTTAGATGATCTTGAGGATCGGTGGTACCCAGATATTTATCATACTTATGGAGTTCCACACCCTTGGGAAAAGGTGGCATATGAAGACTCCTATCAAAAGGAAAAGGACAGATGCTCTCCATCGTGAATTGTTGTGCGGGTTTGTCCTTATCCTTTACAAGTTGGCTGATTTGGTTTTGCATATCTTGAATCATCTTTTTCAATTTGGTAGTCTCAATCTCTTCTTCTTTAGTCACAAGTGTTTCCAATTTGAAATCTGGGGGGTACCTTAACTCCTTGGTTTGCCAATTCTAGAAAATATATCTTTATCTTCTGCAAGGAGAATTTCCATCATCTTGATGAGAGCCTTGTTATATTTTGTAGCATCTATGTCATTTTAAGTTATTGGATCATCATCATTACCAAGGATCTCATAAATACCTTGGTTCTGATCTTGACTCTGGTCATGTGGAGGAGGGCGTTGGTGATGTTGATCACCTTATCGACCCTGATCATTTTGAGATTGATCATGGGCCTCGATGTATTAAACTTGTGGGAAGTCAAAAGGGCCTCCCATTTTTTTGATGTGGGATTGTGCTATGTGAACAGGTTTAGTGTGAGTGTGTGTATTGAGCTGAGAGTTTGTGGCCAATGTAACTTTTGGCAGGTCAAAGCGGTCGATGGGTTCAGAAGGATCAATAGGTTCACAAGGATTGACAAGACCAAAAGGATTGGTATGATCAAAAGGATCAATAAGGTAGCGAGGATCATCAATAGGGTCAACTCAAGTAGGTGGCCTTCCAAAGTTTTGTTGATCTAGAAAAAATGAGTTTTGTTGATCTCGAAACAATGGTTCAGGTTGTCTTTGAAACAAGGGATTATAGCACTGTTGGAACACCGGTCTCTGATTCACACTGGGATCTATACTAAATGGTGAGGAGGAACATGAGGAACCCTCTTGACTATCAAATTGAACAATAGGTTTGGAATAACCTCTTCCTTGATCACAAGATCTACCTATACCTATTCCAGAACTATGAATGGGAAATATGTTGCCACTTCTAGTTGTAATAGACATAGACAAAGATGAAATGAGAGAGGACTTAGGATCCAACTCAGAACTTTGTCTCTAGAAATAGTGAAAAGGATATAAAGGCTAGAACAACCAAGATGTGAAAAGCACCCGGTACGAATCATCGAGAGTATGGCTAGAATAGTCAAGATGTGACTATCACATTGCAAGGTACAAAAGCATAGAAAGGTAGGATAGAAAACAAAGAGACAAAAAGAGTTTGAGAAAGAATCAGTCAGTTCACAACTTGAGACAATTAGTTTCAGACTGCAAACAACAGGGAAATAGGCAATCAGATCTCAGACAAAAATCAGATCAGGCAAAAAACTCATCAGTCAACGGGAAATAGCTCACTATTTTGGGACACCAGGGTATAGATTAATGTAAGAAAGTGCTGGTTCATGCAAGGAAATGCTTAACTGCGTGCGAGAAAATGAAATCTCATGCAAGGAAATGCTCAATTTCTAGAATCTCGCGTGAGAAAACTCCAAGTTTTGATAGATTGACTCAATTTTTGAAACAAAATTCAGATTTTGAGACACAATTAGGATTTTTCTCTGACAAAATTTATAGATTTAGGATATTTTTATGATAGTTCAGATCAGCAATCTCAATTTGAATGTGACAAGCAATCTTTAACAAGCAAAAAGTTTTGATTAAGCAATAGTGACGCAAGAAGTAGTCGCAAATAGTTCTACCAAGGACAAGGCAACTTGGAAAAATCATGGGAGTCTTTGTTTAATCATGATTGGATAGTTTAATACTCAAAACAAACACTTAGTTATCCCTACAAAAAAATGGTAGAGAAGATAAAATTTGTGCCTCACTGACTTATGTGTGTGCATGCACCTCACATAGTTGTGTCACCCCCTAGAGGGCACCTGTGTTTTTGGTGTTCCCAAGGACCAAATAGTATATGTTCGAAGGTTACCCTTAAAGTAGGGGCCAGAGTCATATACCACTTCAAGCATCTAGGTCCATACCTATGTTGAGAATCTAGGGGAGATATTCTTCCCCCTCCCTGTGCAAAGATTATGTCTTCTTTTGGAGTTGATCCGGGTAGGAAACTAACTAAGAAAGTTTTTAGTGGGCTTCCATTCACAATAAAATTTGGTCTCCCTGATACAGGGCTGGTCCTAGCAGCCACACCAACACTTGAAAGTCATACACCCCCACAAGCAGGGTTGGGAATGATGCCACTCAGTACAATAGACAAGGCTTTCTCAAGATGATATTCAAAATCATGAGAAAGAAGTTACCATGGCTTTGGAGTCTTTGGACTTGAAAAAAAAAAATTTATTATAGTGATTTGGAATCACTGGTGATAGGTGTGTACTCACTTGGGTTGTTCCCGGAGGTTCAACTTTCGGTAGGCCCTCTAAAGGTGACACAAAATTTGGCTCAAATTTGAGGGTCAGATTTTTTGATTCTCTCAAAGAGAGAAGAGCATACTTATCTACCTCTACACCTTAGTCAAACACAAAAGACATATTCATCACCGAGCTAACTCTCCTCCAACCAATTCACAAGCTTTTGGGTTTCTAATTCTCTCAAAGAGAGAAGAGCATAATCCCCTGACAAGTGAACGTGCTAAAGGTTTGTTAACTTTTATTTCTTCCCTAGGTCTCCATCATGTTAGAAAAGTCTAGGTCTTAGATTCATCCATGGGAATCACTTCCATGCAATGAAGATCCTATTCCCCTATTTTGCTATAAAGATTCCCAATAAATTTTAACAAGGCCCTAGTTATACTATGTGATGAAAGCAATAAACAAGCACAAAGTTTTAAAATGATCTTCGACAACCATTTTGCAAGAAATGGTTAGCATTTTTATGTCTTTGTCAAGCGACCTACAGCCCATTGTTATGTTGTCAAAGAAATTAGAGAGATAAAAATAGAAACATGTGAAAATAACCAGGAAAATAGTAACAGTAATTGCAGAAATTGTGAAATTCCAAAGACTGTCACCAAGTCTCGCGTGAGGAAGTACAAGGATTCGCATGAGGAATTGCAATAGCTGGTGCAAGAAAGTGTTTTTTCATGTGAGAGATTTCTAATTAAAGAAAAAATTTGCATGGTACACTCAAAATTCTTGCACAATCGTGCACAGAGAAGTACAGACGTATGACAAAGTACAGAATTTTGTCAAAAAGTTTTTTGAGAGTGAGGTCATAAATCAATGTTCTACCCCACAGTGGGTGCCAAAATGTATGTCTCTGAATGTTGACCTCTAAATCAGTCACAACACAACATAGTCATTGCTCAATCGTTGAATCGTGAAGATGAACATGAATTGCTCATTCCCCAATATCGATCAAATTGACCTGTTGCCTCCTATTTAGTTGGGGTGTTTAATTACTCTTAGAACGAGAGCCAACAACCAAAGACTATTGCTAAAATGGAGGATTTGAAAGCTTTGAAAAGTAAAATGAAACTTATTCTATATGAGAGATGCAATTGTAATCTAGGATTGAAAATACAGATTTTAAGCTAAGAAACTTGAAAAAGATAGCATAATTAAGCTATTTGATAAGTAAAAAAACTAAATTAAGATGGAGAATGCCATTAAGCTAAATGAGATTACACTAAATATGCAATAAAATCTTGGAAATATGAGAGAATTGAGACAATAATTCACTATAGTTTTGGTACCTCTAAAAATTGCTCTCCCAAATGAAGGAAAGAAGGTCCATAATATAGAAAATCCTAAAGAGAGGATGAAGAGTTTCTTGGGAAGAAATGACTGACTCCTCATCTTCATGGAGGAAGGTCAAACAAATATGAAGAAATTATTTAATTAAATAAATGAATTATTGCCACATGGGTGGCTTTTTACTTTGTTTAAATTATTAAATTCAAGTGAGGATAATCCATTCAAATAACCAAATAATATCTAATTCCCTTGATGTATATTAGCTAAAGGGGGTGGGATTAATTTAATTTAAAAGCACTTAGGACTTTAGAATTAAATTAATTAATCATAGGGATTTTTAGCTAATAAATCTTGAAAATTTAGGAATTAAATATGGTCTAATATTTATGCAAATTTAGGTTTTTTGCATTTGAGACTAAGTCAATTAAAGAGAATTAGGAAGGATAATTTTCCTAGTACAATAGGACTTTGATGATGATAAAATGCACCAAAATTGATGAGAATTGTAAGGTGTCAATTTTGGGGTGTTACAGCAAGAACTTAACTACGAGATAAATCAGGAGTTATGCTTTAAATCAAATTGGCTTGATTATTTTTCATGCCAAGAATCAAGAATCAAGAAACAGTGAATATCATGTCTATATAAGAGACAAGCTTAATTCATCTTTGTATCACATGAAAATGGGATTAAGGGGAGTGAATAGAAAGAGGATGTTGAAGAGAAAATAATGATGAATTACTTCATACAGTCCTGATCAATCAAGTTGAAGGAGAGCTAAAGAATTCTGCAGACACCGACAAATAGTGAAGCATAGCATCACAAAGCAGAAAGTGTGGAGCACAAAGAATTGAATTGATACATTGATCAGAGAGGTAATGTACTTAAATAGATCTGAAAATCTGTAATTCAAAGTTGCATTAGAAACAGGTCATAGTGTTTCAGTTTAACCATTGAAGCATCAATTCTCTTAATAGAGTAGGACTTAACAGTCTTCTATATATTTAGGTACATCCCAAGGAGTGCCAAAAAGGTTGATTCATGAAAGTAGCATTGGATTTTCCCGATACCTATTGACAGTCTAAGAAGGAGGCTGATTCAAGGATGGTAGCAATAGATGCCCAATACTAAGTGACAACCTCTATGTATAAAATCCTCTAACAAGGTCTCACTTAACAGTGTGTTTTTAACCTTTAACAGGGTTGGATCCTAACAGAGCTCACTATAGAAGAGTGAAAATTTGGGGTACTGGTCCTAGTGGTTTTTTCCCTTAACAGGGTTTCTACGTTAAAAATTCATGTGTTATGTGTGTATGATTCATTTCTTTATTGTTTTTTATCTGACATAGTTAACACTGGTTGATCGGTATACTCTACTTATTTACTGAGTTTTGGTAAATAGTTCTACTGCTTATCGATAATCAAGGAGAATAAGAATAGACAAGGAAAACCGACAGATATTTAAACATTATAAGTATTTCATGGCATGCATCTTGTAGGGACTTAATACTCTAAGGTTTATTTAATTGGTGGTTAATATTTGAAGGATAAATTTTAGAGGCCATTGATTCACACTCCCCCCCCCCTCGCTCTCAGTTATTACTAACAGTTTTAACCATTTTGTGCAAGTCTACTATCTCTATATCTTGACTTTACCTTTTACTTGTAGTCTTGGTATTTTTTTGTCCTATTGTGGACCGTGGTATTAATATTTACTTGTAAGAAAATTCAAATAATTCTACATAGGTGACAACTACAATTTACATGCATGATTGAAAATTCAACCCTAATTGTACGACTACAATCTAAACAGTAAACCACTATATTTGAAAAATTTAAAGGGTAGGATGTAGGTGTTCCATGATTTTACCTAGAAATTCAACTTGTACAGACTATGAGTGGGAAGAGAGCTAAGAGACTCTGTTGAATTCCTCAATCCTCAACCTACAAGTCGTAACCCCTTTTTGAATCTCCAATATAGTTTACTAGTAAGAACTAAAAATTTAAAAACTTAGGTTAAAATTGTACAATCATGAGTACTGAGTCATCATTCATGACTCGTTTAACTTTTATTTCTTCTTATGAAGATAGATATATGAGCTCACTAGGACATGTATAAATTAATTGTTTGACATTCAAAATTTATAACTTTAGCCGGATAGCCGAAATTGAGCTTATTTCTTATTAAACGTTAGGTTACTATTTTACACCAATTTTGATTTTAATTATACTTAGCTAAGTGTTAATTCATGACACGCATCCTGTTTACAGAGGACATTTTTGAAAAGAAGTGACCACTCCCCAAATAGGCCAAAAATATACCTTGGGTCATTGATCATTTCTCATCTAATGGTCATTGGAAGTCACTATCACATGTCGCGCATCCCATTTACTTTTGGCCTGTCACTTGTCAGTAGTACAGTATGTCATACCTAGACTCTATTAGGATTGGATAATACAAAGAGGGGGGTGAATCAGTATTATAGTACTTTATAAAATTATTCAACCATTTAGATATTAACCATAAACTTGTTGTAAAGAAAATAACATAAGCAAATGATGCAATACTCATAACACCATTTTTTTTTTGAGGAAACCCTAGCCAAGGGAAAACCCCGGTGGGGATGGTACCCACAAGCATGTACTAAAGTATAATGTCCCTATAAGGAGACCTAGCCCTCTTAGGAGATGAATATTACATAGTACATTTCCTTGTTAGAGGAATAAAAACCCTGTTAAAGGTTCACAACACCTTGTTAGTGGCCAACTAAGCTTACACCTCTTACAATATAATTCAATTTACAAAGTGTTCAAAGTCATTAACAAAACAAGAAAAACTGGTGCTTCAATAGTTCCTTTATAGTTTTTCAATGATCTCTGCCATTCTATACTCTACTATTCACTCAACAACTCATCCTATTGTCCAACTTACATACTCACAACACAACATGACCTTTATCAAAAAGATCTTACATATATATCTCACAACTTTACAAAGTCAACTCTCAATATGAATATTACAAATATTAATAAGTCAGCCTTCAATAAAAAATAAATTTAATATAGTAAACACTAAATGCATAGTCAACGCTCTTTCATATTTGATGTGGAGGTTATCAAAAACCAAAATACAACTTTGATTGTCCGGAGTCCAGGCCATACTCCCTTAATCTTCACTATTGTCAAACTACTTTGTTTCGCTATTCTGTTGCTATCTGTCTGTCTTCAATTCTGTCCAACTCACCGTAGACTCAACTAAAATAAAATCAATCTTAGGTGGAGGTCATACATACCCCATACCATCTTCCTCTAAGCTCTCTTTCCCTAAATCATTGATCTTAATCTTCGACATCCAAAACACTTCTTTATCTCTGCTTCTGCACTTAGTCAATTTTTGAATCACCAAAACTTATCTTTTCTGGAGTCAGTCTGAAACCTAGATGTGTTTCCATAAATGAAAACAAAAAATTAAGTCACATTTACACAAAATTTATTGCTTTCCAACAATCTCTCCCTTTGGCATTGATGGCAACACTTGTCAAAAAAATGAATAAGTGTTCAAACTAATTTGTCTCCTCTATAATCTTTCTTTTTTTCTCTCTTTTCTTTTATTCTCTATATAATATCTATATTTTTTTTTCTTCTCTTCTCCCCCTTTGAAAACAATGAAAAAGGTGCATATAGAACAAAAGGTTTAATTCTTTCTCACCAGTTTCAAAATATCCTAATAGGAATCTTCCAAGATCTTCACTTATGCAGTCCATGTCTTGAAAAAAATTTGGCTAATGTGAATTAATTCATTCAGTTCAAATGATGTGAATCTGTTACTTTCTCCAAGTCTAAGAGATGAACCTCAAGTATTGATAACTTAGGAGTAATAAAACTTTTCGGCAAATTGAATCTTGTCAATACTCTCCCTTTCTCATTATCTAGTACACTGAGTTTAGCCAAAATCCTTGTGAATTCTTTGTCTATCTATGTTGTGGATTGTGAAGATGTTTCACAACCATCTATCATACTATTCAGAGTTGTCCTTTCTTTGGAAATAATGTTTTCTACATTTTGAATATGCCTTATTGGATTCATGCAATAACTAAACAATTTTCTCCCATGTCCAATGCAGCTTCTTGCATTTGTCAAGCAAGTCTTCACAATGCCTAAATCCTAAGTTATAGATTTATAGACTATTGTTAGCTTCTTCTCTAATTAGGTCTTCTCTAACTTTTCTTCTGCTATCTTCAATAGGTTCTCATGGTGCCCATCAAATTCATCAAGTATGATTCTCATATTCTCAATGTCATATTTATTATGAAAAACAATAGGTGTAGGAAGAAATTTGTTTATAGTATCAATTTCTCTTGTGATTACTTTTGCCTTCTTGTCTCCTTTCTGTTCTGATCTTTCCTTTGATTTGTTCAAAGTAGTAAATGAAAATTTTACTAGTTCTACTTCATCCATGTTGTCAACATTTACCTCACTTCTTTCCAACAATGAAATGGATGATGTGTTTACCTCTTTCTTTTCATCCTCTTTCTAGTCTATCTTCTTTTCTTCTTCCTTCTGCTCTTCTTCCTTCTTTTTTTCCTCTTCCATTTTTTTTTCTGCCTCATCTGCCTTAGAAGTATCCATATTTCTTGAAAAAGGGTCCTTCTCATCTTGAGAGGTGTCAAGAGTTACTGCTACACTAGAAACATAGAAATCTAGTGGAGGATCTACTTTGGTCTTCTCAGTGGATGTCTTTGTTGCCTTAGATCTCTCACCCATTCCCAATTGTGTGGGAAATGTGGTCTTAGGAGGTGAGGGCTTGCTAGAAGTAGAAGTCATCAGTATCTTCTCTAGTGCATTCTGAGTTTCCTCAGTGACTTCATCATATTTCCTTGCCATGATTTTTAATAATTTGACCTTAGTCCTTAGTAGAGGTTTTAGTTCCTTGTATATTCTATCCCTTTCTTGGATTGATATCACAGGTAGCATGTTATCTATTTCTTGCTTACTAATTGTATCATCTTCAATTTGTGCAACATGTTTTCTTATCTCTAATCTCCTATATAGGTCTATGGGTATACTTCCTTCAATTTCTAATAGTGTCTTCTTGAAAGTAAGTAGGTTCTCTATCACAATGTCCTCAATTTTAAGTTTGTCTACTTCTTCATACCTATTATAATATTTATCAATTGTAACTAATTTGCCTTGCTCTAATGCTCTCTTCTCTAGCATCTTCAAGTCAACTTTCTAAATGTATTTTTCTACTTTCTTCTCTTCTCCTATTGTGCTCTATTCTTTAGGTGATGTATGCATGCTTGATCTTGTTTCTCTAAAAGTGATATTCTTAGCTTGTGTTGTTTTCTATTGAGGAGGAGGTGGACTGTCTACCATGATTACCACAGGAGTGGGAGGGGCTGTGGTACTTCCACTTGCAGGTCCAAGTGACCTTTCTATCATCTTCTTTTTGACTTCCTTAAGTTCCTCTTCTATCAATCCTACTTTAAATCCATATTCATGTACAAGATTTTCTATCTTTCTCTTCCTCAGACCTCTAGTCTATTCTTCTCTCAATTTTGCTGACTTTTCTTCATAAGCTCCCCATCTTTCCTCTGTTGAATCAATCTCTAATGCAAGGACATGTTCTACTTGCATGGTAAGTACTTCAGAACTCACTTCCTAACCCATGTGATAACACCATTTTTTCCTGGGTATGACTGCTTCAAAACATACACAATCAGTTTCAACCATGAAACAGATTGTATCTTTGTATTTCAAACAATGTCTTCATGTATTATGTATCTTGTCTTCATCTATCGCTGTAGTATCTTGATCATACCAAATAATTCACCATCAACCCAAGTAGAATTATGTCTTTTGTAGCTCTGTGAAATCAATATGCCAGTGGGTACTCCAGAATTCCAACCACTAGGATGTAAACTAGGAAACTTGTGCTCAATATGAATGAACATACGCATCAACAATGAACCAAATCTAAAGGTTTTCGATGTGTCCTTCACAAGCTTCACAAACTCAAGGAATTGTTGTGCCAGAACTTTGCATAGATTATACTGTACATTTTATTTCACCATTCTCCATGCCATCATGATGAATCCAATGGATACTAAATTAGGTCTGCTACTATAGTAGAACTTGTACCCAAGTATCATCGCAATCAATCTTACATCTTGCTGAAAGATGTCATTTATTGTCATTGCCCGTCTGTCCCATTTGGATTGAGTTAGGGTTTCAACTTATTTCTTCACATGTTTCTTCGCAATAGGAATGACTCTAGTGTTTTCCAATCTAGTGATTTCATGGATTAGGTCACTACAAATCTTCACAGGTTGATCACCAATCCAGATAAACTAGTCATGAACCCTACTTAATAGCATTTTGAACCATTCATCTTCATTGAATTTGCATAAATCCATAATTTTCATTATGCTCAGTTGATTAATAATTTTGTATTCTTCTCTCATGACTCCATTGTTAGTCATATACTCCATCTCAGTTGATATATCATCAATTCCCAGTATTTCATACTTACAATGTATGTAAGCCCTAATATCTTCTACGTGTAACACGCCATACGGGGTTTGGGAAAATACTTTCTCTAGATCCTCTTCGCATGATTTGAATGTATGTTTCTTAAAATTATACCTAGGTTTATCTATAACATAAAAAATAAGAGGTGCATCCATGGCTAGATGATGTAAAATACCTTTCTTTTGCTAAATTTTGAGTTTATCCTTCAATTGATCTCGCACGGCCAATGTAGAATAATCTAAACTTCTCCGCTCTTTGATTTCCTTAGCTCACTCTTCCTCAAATGGTAAAGAGATAAGTCATTAAGTGGTGCTTTATACAAGTTAATTTATGAATTTCATTTTAACTTAAAATAGTCCAGTCAGCTGTAAGATCTCACGAAAAAAATATGTGTGTCGACTGATGTTACGCTCTTAGATGTGTACTTCATGATGTCGGCCAAGCTTATACCCAAGCTCGCATGAACTTAATCCATAAATTTTGGGGTAGGATATATTCTATTGTCTATATCCTATGCTCCCCCTATGGCCATGATCATCCAATTATGTCGATTCTATCTTGCTACCATCAGGCAAAGATCTAGTAGCCTCTACTGACTCTCCCTCAACTAATGTCTCACTAGTTTATTTGATCTTCCATATCTTACCACTATTTCTATCTTCTACCTTCTTGAAAAAACTTTCAAAATCACTCTTCACACCTACAACACTCTTACCAATATCAATTCCATTCTTCTATGAATTCATAGGAGGTGGTACTCTTTTTTTGTCTAATCCATTATACCTTCAAATTTTTGCTATATGTCCTGGATAATTGCATTTTTAACATATAGGAGGTCTTCTTTCCTGATTGACTTGTAGCTTATAGTACTTTGCAATGTGTCCAGTGTTATTACATTTGTAGCATGTAGGTTTCATTGTAGGTTCTCTTCCATTGTCTTGTTGTGAGGCCTCACCCCGAACCATCACAACCTTACTGCTCGATCACACTTTGATACTTCATGTTTTGATACATTGATACACTTTTTGATTATCTTTACAGAGACTCGAGATATTATGTTATGATGATGATTATATTGTGTGGATTACATTTTGATATGGATTAGACCTAGATCGGATGGTTGTTTTTTTTTATTATATATGTCTAGATAAGTGAACAGATGAGAAGATCGAATCATGATTAGACTTGATTATTTCATGGATGTTATGTCATAATGATTATGGAATCTGTAAGTTTTAAAATTTTCTGTATGAAAATTGTAATTAGAAATTTAATCTTGCTATTGATTGATGTTGGTAATTATAAATTGAAAATATATATATATTGCACGTGATTTTATTATCTTTTACTATTGGTGCTCGAGTTTAGTGTACAGAAAAGAGAACCATGGAATTATTCAGAGAATCAGGGCTAAACACATGTGAGTTGAGTAAGCCAAGGTTTAATCCAATAAGGGATTGAAACCTCATTGTAATGTGATCCTTGTTGTAAATGTAATCTGAATGTGTGTTAACAGTTTAATATTCATGTTGTTGTTGTTTGGACATGTTATTGTGAATGTGATGTGTATTCTGTCTTGGTGTCACTTGACACTTGTGTTGTTCATGTGGATGATGACATGTCAAATTAGAGCTTGGAAAAGAATCACCAAACCTTATAGGATGCTATATTAATCCCACTTTCATATAGAAGTCTTGTAGGGATCACATCAAGTTAGAACTCGGATTTGAACTTTAGTGGTACTTTGGAAGGGTCAAAAGTGACCCTAGAGTGTATTTTTGGCCAAAATTAGTTAACCCTAAGGGGGTACTTTGGGTTAGGGATTTTTTTTACCTATGGAGTAAACCTAGATCACCATTATGGCCCTCAAAAATGCCTACCTTTCAAAAGTGGCAAAAATGAAGATGGCCACATGCATTGACTTGTCTCACAATCCTTACTAAACTCACAATTAAGAGGGGAGACAAGAGGTAAGGAAAAAGGGCTAGAGGGCATGTCTCATTAATTTCTAAGTCTTGAGTACACTTTAGGGGCCTTTTTAGAGGATTTGGAGAAACTTAGTGGGTGTTCACCCACTCTCCAATTTTGGAGACAATTAGGTTTGGAGGAAGAAAAGAAAAAAGGATAAGGGCTCTTCTCAACCACACTATTGCCATTTTTCTTGGACCAAGGTTGGTGGACTTCTTGCCATGGAAGAATGCTCTTGCACTTAAGCTTGCATGTTAATGTTTGAATAAATATGTAGATCTTGTTTGTTTCATATATGTAATCTTTTGAAGTTTTTTTATATGTAGATGTTGATGTTATGTGTTGGTTTGGGAAGTATTTGAATTTTGTTTCATCTTTTTCTCTTTTGGATTTGAGAGTATTGTTCATGGGAGTTTAAGGCATTACTCACCCTTTGGTAAGGGAAGAAGTGTCCTTGGGTGAAGGGGTTAGTTGGGCTCTCCATTGTAGTGAGAGTCTCTTCTCTTGGAGAAAAGGGATAATTTCATGGAGTATGGGCTCCATGAAAGCCATGTTATAAATATTATTTTGGTATAGAAATGACCAAATGTGTATATGGAAGAAATATAAATTTTAGCCTTAGAAAGGCATGGGAGAAAACTCTTTTTGAGAAATTTGAATGCAATGGAATTCTCCTCCTTGGAAAATCCCACCTTCACCCTACTTCAATGGGTTTGAAAAGCCCATTTGTGAAACCTTGGTTGGGAGTAATTTGTTGTGCATTTTTGTTAGTTGTGAAAATTGAAATGTGCTACCTTGTTTAGTCTTGGTTCTCCAAGCTCGGGGGTGGCCTCTCTTGAGGCCTTGGTTGGGAGGTGAGCTCCCATGGTTCCCTTTATTTTTTATTGTAGGTTTTTAAATCAAGTTGGAAGTGAAAGATTTTGAAAGAAGCCTTCTTTTTGGTATTGTTGAGAAAGATCAACCTTGTAGTTGCATGTTTACTCCTTGTGATTGAGGATCATTTTTTTATTTAATGTTGTAAAGTTCATTTGTAAGATTTTTGAGAAAAATGTATAAATCTCTCATTCTTGTTGTAATAAGTTCATAGCATGTAAACCTTGTGATTAGATAAATCTTGAAACCTCTATTGTATGTAATTTTAAATTTTCAAGTTAAGAACACTATATGGTTCCTTGTAATTCTGAAATTTTAGCTTAATTAGAGCAATACCTCATTCTCAAAATCATTGCATTTCCATCTCTTGAAAAGAAGTGATTAAATTACTAAACATAGTAAGTCATAGAAATTGATGTAATAATGGAAATAATTACCTATTATTAGTGATCAAATTTTAATTATATAAGATTTGAGCAACAAAAAAATAATAACACAATCATATTGCATGTATCTTCAAAAAAATATATATAAGCACACCTACCATACATTCCCAGAAAATAGAGCATAAAACTCTCTGAAAAATGTATGGGGAGGGATTTAATTCGCTCCCCTTACACAGAGAATATTCCATTATAGATTCCATTCCTAACTCCCTTTTATTATCCCCCTAAACATACCTTTAGTTACCCTCTTAATACTAATTATTAACCTTTTTGAGGAGGCTTAACTCTTCTCCCATCCTCGTGGGCCCCACCATATATTACCCTCTTATCTTACCTCCTCCCCATGTGAAATTCTTTGGAGCTGTCATGGCATTCAATACTTGTAAAGTTAATGCAGCCCCCTAGGACAATGGTCTACATCAAAGTTTTTAAACATGAAGAAAGTGCCTTGGGCTCCACCTAAACTTTAGAATTTGCATGCCCTTTTGGTTTTACTACCACCTCATTCCCCTCCCCATGTGAAATCTCATGTAATATCTACCTTGTCCTTGCTGCTGCACTTGGTTTGGAAGACTTGCTGTGGCCCCCACCTTTTGACTTCATGTGAAATCTTGTAAAGCTCTCCTCCTTAGGAAATTTCGCAGGCTTTGAAGTATTTTGGGAATTCACACCCCTTCCCCACCCACTTGGAAAGTGGGCCATGGGGGAATGGGGATAGGATGTGACCCCTTGGGGAGTGGATAGGTGATAGGTGTTAGGTTGTTAGTAGATAGGTGCTAGGTTGTTAGTAGATAGGTAGGCTTAAGTATAATTGTTATAGGTAGTTATTAATAATTAATAGATTTAATTACATAGTTAATTTAGTTTAGTATTGTACCTTTTATTTAAATAATATTATATTCTTTCCATTGTGGACATTATTATAAATAGATTATTATATGTAAATAGATTAAGTTTGTAAATAGATTTAAATTTTGATTTATGTTATTTAAATTAAGTGGTCCCACCTAATAGAGGTATTTTCATTTAAATTGTGTTAATTAATTACTAGATTTAAAAACCTTAGTTATGTGTGAAAAATATATAGAATGACTATACGTTATGGATGTAAATTCCTCATTGTTTAATTATAATCATCTAAATTTGTTAGATATAGTTTGTTTAATGGTGTAGTTAATTATTGATAAATGGATGTAGTCTTTATGTAAAAGAAAAATTTAGATAGATGTTAATGTCAATAAATTGAAGTATGTTGCCTATGTGTTTAAAAAGGTTAGAGGTCTATGTAGATTATCTACTTGAATCAATTTAATATTCTATTAAGGAATTTAAAGACTCTAGTTGTATGGAAAAATTGTATAGGAGAGTTTAATTGTTGTTAGGAGGATAAGGATTAGATTAGGTTTTGATTATTGAATTTTAATCTAGTGGTTAATGGTCGAAAGTAAAATGTGACTAGAATTTAATGAATAAGTTGTAACTAAGGTTAGGAATTAAGTGATTACTAGAATAATCTATTTCAACGTATGACTCTTAACAACAGAATAACATCATGATACTATACGTAGATTAAAACTTGAAACTAGAGTTAAACCAACTAGTCCCAGCTATTCACATAACCCATATGACTAGTTGATACTCTAATTTGCATTTGAAGGTGATGTACCCCTAATTCAACTTATGCATATACCTTGGAATTTGAAGACTACCCTTACCATGATAACACATTACCTCAAATACATCCCTGTTAGTGGTTTGCACTTGCATATTTAAAAAAAAAATTGTATGTGTGTTTTGCCCTAGTTTTGGGCATGACACTTGTCTATATCCTGATTGATTAGGTTTTCAGCATTCTTCTCTCTTGTGCCCATATCCATTAGAGTTAAAATAATAACTAGAAAAAGTTCTAAAAGGGGCATTACTGTAGGATTTGAGAGAAAAATCCATAGAACCCGAAGAACACCTGCATGCAAGAACCTGTTACAGAAGAGAAGCAGAAAGAGGGAAAGAGAAGAACTTAGAAGTTGCTCAGAAAGTGAGAGCAAAATTATAATCTAAATTCATGAAAAAAAAATTAAAAGGTTCAACCTATAAAGGTGAACAAAACCCTAAAGCCTAAAAAAGCTAGGTTGCACTTTAATAATTAATAAAAGAATTAATTATTAATGCGCCTAAGAGAAAGCTTAAGCACTAAGGAGTAATAACTTAACTAATTAAATCAACATGATTTAATTAATAAGGAAACTAATGATTACTCTAACATGCCCCCTTAAGCTAAGCACATGGGGTAAGCTAACCTAGCACAGCTATGAAAGTAGGAACTGGGTCTCGACAACAAGGCCTGATAAGGTACCCAATACAAGGAAATCTCTATAAACTAGAGACAAAGAAGAAAACCCAGTGGGAAAAACCCCTCTCCAAAAAGAGATAGAAAAATGCAGAAAAAGAATGGCTCAAGAGACTCTCTCAAGACCATAAGTACTATCAGCCCCCCCATGAGAGAGGGATGAGACACCAAAGTCCCCCCAGAATGAAGAAACTCCTGTCACAATGGTAGATGTCTGATGTAGAATCCAAAAGGAGATCCTGAAGCAGTAAATGATATTCTTCCCCTTAGGAACAAATGAATCCAAAGGATGATGTCGAAGAAACCTTGTGAAGAGTGATGAACCAATCTGTCTCAGGATGTGTGCCATGATCAGATGTTGAAGAATCTCTCTGTCTAAACTGAAACAACTGATGCCAAATCCAAACTGATATGGAGAATCCTAAAATGCAACCGCAAAATACACGGATAATGGTGGGAAAACAATGATAACCTAACTATCAAGGTAGAGGAGATGAATGTCCTCAAAATAATCCTCCAAATCTACAGTATAAGACTCAACAAACAAGAAAGATATATCTGCAACATAAGAGTCCAAGGTATTTATGTCTGGAAGATGTATGATTCCCTACTACACAGAATTAGGAGCAATAGGAGATGTTGATAAAGTCTCAGTCTGAAGAGTGGGATCTGTGAGACAAGCCTCTGATCCATCGAAACATGTAAGGGTGTCTAAATTCTCAAGCTCCTCTAAAGTATCATGATCAAAGGGTAAATTATCTCTCCAAGAAATGGGTATGAGACAATCTGAAGCAGGATCCTCTGGGAATGGAGAGAGATTAGGGTCTCCATAGATCTCCCAAAGATGTGTCCAAAGTGGGTGAGGAAAATCAATGTCTGATATAGCCAACATAGTGTCATGATCAACGCGAGACACTATAAGTTCTACTATGTGATCTCTAATAATATCCCATGATAATTTTCCCTCTGAAGTGGCTGGTTCAGGTATGAGATCATACAAATAAGGAAAAATATTAAACCACCTACAATGTGTAAGTATACCCTTTTCCCATGCCCCATAATTACCCCATTCCAAAATAACAACTGAAGGGTGAGAAGAAAAACCCATGATAACTCTTTTAAATAAAAAGCAAACTGAGAAATCTGACCTTACTGCATTTAGATCAAAACCTGGTGCAAGGAGGGAAATGAAAGCTACAACTTTGAAACTAAAAATAGGTACTAAAATGGCCAAATATGCATACAAAACCAGCATCATCATCTCCAGATTAGAAATAGATTTTTGATGATATTTTGTTTTTCAAAAATGGACGTCGTATGTAAAAGATATGGCCAAAACACTGAAGGCTTCCTTTTTGAAGAAGTGTCAAAAACTGTGTGACAGTTTTGTGGACGTCAATTTTAAGCCTGAACATCAACCTACAAATGATGACATCACTACCTACACATTTGCACATTCATACCTTTCTAAAAGGTACGCACCTTTTCTTTCAAAGTTTTTTTTGAAAAAACTTTACAAAAGCTTTTTAGAAACTTTAGAAAAAGGTGTATTTTTTGATTTTTTGAAAAAAACTTTGTAAAAATTTTTTTTTGTATTTTTTGTATTTTTTTCATGTTTTTCACCTCGAAATTTGAGCCGTACAGCCTAGGAGAGAGAGAAATTTTCCCAGAGGCCACTGTAGCCAAAAATGACAAACTTTATATGAAAAAATGATCTCCCAGGCCTTCTAAGTGCGATGGTGGAGTTCATTTTCATTCAAAGTGCTCCAGAAAAATGTGTCTCTTTTAAATTGAAGAGAAAACCCCCAAAATGCTATGGTTTTTTCCCTCAAATCACTACTTCAAAAACACCAGACCAGGTAGCAGCAGTGTGGATCTGATACTATGTAGGATTTGAGAGACAAATCCACAGAACCTGAAGAACACCTGTATGCAAGAACCTGTTACAAAAGAGAAGCAGAAAGAGGGAAAGAGAAGAACTCAGAAGTTGCTCAGAAAGTGAGAGAAAAATTATAATCTGAATTCATGAAAAAATAGTTACAAGGTTCAACCTATAAAGGTGAACAAAACCCTAAAGCCTTAGAAAGCTAGGTTGTACATTAATAATTAATAAAAGAATTAATTATTAATGCACCTATGAGAAAGCTTAAGCACTAAAGAGTAATAAATTAACTAATTAAATCAACATGATTTAATTAATAAGGAAACTAATGATTACTCCAATAATTACCTCTGTAATCTCTCTTCATGTTTCCAAATTTGTTTTAGCCAAAGCATCTACCTCTGAAGGTTCTGATCTATTCTTTAAGCTCTTCAATAGAATATTTCTTAGCATCAATCTTCTCATTTGATTTCTCTTCCTGATTCTTTGAAAATTTAGCTTCATTGAATCCAATACCAGTCATATCACCCTTAGGTTTCTGTTTGTCTCTCTGTTCATTACTCAAATCACTGCTGGTGTGAAGTTTCTCAATGTGATTCTTTGCTTCAATAAGTTCACCTTTTATAATCTAATTCTATCTCTCCATTTCTAGATACTTGTTCTTGTAGTTGTCAGTCTCATTCTTCATTTGATCTAATGCACAGTTCAAAGCTTCTTCAACTTTCTTCTTTGCATCCTTCTGTACCTATATTTCTTTAGCCATAGTCTCATTTTCAAGTTTCAAAGTTTCATTCTCTTCTTTTAGTTGCTTCACCTTATCTGAACTGTCTTCATCTAAATCCTCTTTTATCTGACCACAAGATCTTGTCTTTGATTTCTAGAAAGCTCAAGTTGATCTTTGAGTTTCTTTATGAATTTCTCAGCTCTTCACAAGTTGAATCTCAATTCTCCATTTTCTTCTTTTTCTTTATCAAGGTCTTCAAGTGCAGAATCAAATTTTTCTTGCAAAATGTCCAAATCCATTCTGATCTCCCTCGAGTTGTTAGACTTTCTCTCCAAGGGCCAAAAGCTCTAATACCAATTGTTAGGATTGGGTAATACTGAGAGGGGGGGTGAATCATTATTATTGTACTTTATAAAATTCTTCAACCATTTATATATTAACCATGAACTTGTTGTAAAGAAAAGAACATAAGCAAAGGACACAATACTCATAACACCATATTTTGTTTTTGAGGAAACCCTGGCCAAGGGAAAATCATGGTGGGGATGTACCCGCAAGCATGTACTAAAGTATAATGTCCCTATAAGGAGACCTAGCCCTATTTGGAGCTGAATATTACATAGTACATTTCCTTGTTAGAGGAATAACAACCCTGTTAAAAGTTCACAACACCCTGTCAGGGACCAACTGAGCTTACAACTCTTATAATATAATTCAGTTTACAAAGTGTTCTCAGTCATAAACAAAACAAGCAACACTAGTTCTTAGATAGTTCCTTTATAGTTCTTCAATGATCTCTTCCATTCTCTGCTCTGCTATTCACTCAACAACTCATCCTACTATCCAACTTACATACTTACAACACAACATGACCATTATCAAAAAGATCTTACATATATATCTCACAACTTTACAAAGTTGGCTCTCAATATGAATATTACAAATATTACTAAGTCGGTCTTCAATACAAAATACATTAATATAGTAAACACTAAATGCATAGTCAATGTGGAGGTTATCAACAACCAAAATACAACTTTGATTGTCTGGAGTCCAATCCATACTCCCTCAATCTTCGCTACTGTCAAACTGCTCTGTTTCACTGTTCTGTTGTAGTATGTCTGTCTTCAATTCTATCTAACTCGCCCTAGAATCAACCTAAAAAAATCAATCTTAGGTGGAGGTCATACATACCCCATACTATCTTCCTCTAATCTCACTTTACCTAAATCATCGATCTCAATCTTCGACATCCAAAACACTTATGTATCTCTGCTTCTACACTTAGTCAATTTCTGAATCAACAAAACTCATCTTTTCTGGAATCGGTCTGAAACCTAGATGTGTTGCCATAAATGAAAACTAAAAAGTAAATCACATTTACACAAAATTGATTACTTGCCAATAGAATCGTAGTCTCGTAGACTCATAGTCACCTAGTCACATCAAATGTCATCATTGAATGACATCGATTGTGTGAGTGGACACATGTCATGACTCTAGAATAGGTTTGCAAAAATGGGGTTTTTTTTCCCTTTCAGCCTGAAATACACCACACATCATTTATTTGTGCTCATCCAATGGTCATGACTCACTGGAAATCACTATGATATGTCATGGCTCCTATTAACTTTTGGTTTTTCACTTGTCAGTAGTACATTACCTCACACGTAGTCACCTAATCACCTCACACATCATTATCAAATGACACTGATTGTGTGAGTGGACACTGTCATGATTCTAGAATAGGATTGCAAAAATGGGGTTTCTTTTCCCTTTTGGCCCAAAATAGACTGTACATCTTTGATCTCTTCTGATCCAACGGTCGTGAGAAATACAGTTACACCATACACCAAAAATTTATTAAATTGAAATTTAATTAAATATTGAAACTGTCTAATATAAAAGCAAATAATTAAAATATTGCAATCACAGATAAATTTCTAATTATTACTACCCATAAAATACAAACTGATAAATGTCTAATTAGTAATACCCATAAAATGTAAACTAATAATTCCATTTTAAAATTTTACAATACTACAGTCACACACATGACGCATTGACATGGAAAAGTTAAGTTATTACTCTTAAATAAATCACACACATACATTAAACATTGTTACATTTGTTTGGTCCATATGAAATCACACATCGATATGGCAATGGTCATATAATTTATTATTTATTATTTATCAATATATTACTATTAGTGTTTAGATTTCTTTACAAAATTACAATTAAACAAAATTACACTGACAATCTATTATCATTCATTAAGAGTAAACCAAATTTTTAACTTTCATTAAGAGTAAACTAGAAAGTTAAATCAAATGTTAATTGGTCGAAGTCTAAGAGCAAATATTCATTAATTATTTTGAAAATTTACATCACCAGTATTATAATATACTTTATAGTTATAGATTCTAGACTATAGTTGCACCCTTGGAGCCTGACCCTTACAAAATGGTGTGACTTTGAATCACTGAATAGAAAGCATCCCTAAAAAATAGTTACAAAATTTGTTGCCACAAGGGCACTAGTTAATCATATAACAAAAAAAAAAAAAACACAACGAACTACGAAAACCCTCCGTTTCAAGAATAGTAACACTAAGGGTCTTCCTCTCCATCCATATTTGAGAATAATCATTTGTTGATGATAATCTCCATGAATTCTTCAAGCTAAGTTTAGTTCATCTCCACCCTGTTGTCAAGGTGAAACCACTTCTATAGGAAGTCCCTCCTCAGCCGCACCCACTTCTGATATTGCGCTAGCTGCCTTTCATTAAGGTTCAATAGGAAGGGTTTCCTTCCCACATTACTGCCTCTCTGGATAAGATTTTCAATTTCATCAATCCAAGGGATCCCCAACCCCGGTTGTGCGAAGACAATGACTTGGACGTTGTCCATCATAAATTGTTCCTTGAAAACATTTCATAGGAGCATAAGCATGTCTACCTTCTCTCCTTCAAGGTCAAGAAGAGACACCAAGAAGTGGGATGTAATGTTTTTACTGAGATGATATCTCCTCTCATTATGAATGAACTCATGGCCGAGCACCATCAACACAACATTTTTAATGAAAGTGCCCACTTCCTTGCAAATGGAAGTGAGAACTTCATCTAGTATCATGCCCAAAAAGGGCTTCTACTCATCAGTGGATGTGATTCTCAACCTAATTGGTGTGTCAATCTCTACTTGAAGATCCTTGATACCCTAAACTAAAAACATAAATCTTCAAACTACACACAGAAAATTAAAATTTTACGAATCTACAGATCTAAAAACTTAAAACTAGAGGGCAGAAGCTGAAAGAAAAAATCAAATAGAAATTGATGAAGAAGCAAGAAAGAACGTCTATAAATAGTCATGTTCCATATCTTCCATATCTTTAGGTAAATCATTCTCATTAATGCACAAGTGTGTGAAATTACTAATATAGTTACTATAGTAATAACTATAGTCTGTACTAGTACAATTTTGGAAATCATGCGACTTGTGTGATGACTAATGAGCGGATCATCGCAGTTAAAGAATGTCAATATCACTCTAACAAGACATTCATTTCTTGCAAGTTATCATGCCAACCTTGCGACATGTATCCATTCTGCAGACTTCTTGCAAAAATCATTTTCTTTCAAGAAAATGGGCCCGAGATAAAACTCTAGTCATTGATCTACAATCAATCAATGGTCTTGATTAATACATTTATAATTTATAGTTGCAAACAAACAAGTTTAAGGTACATGTCAACGGTATCCATACTCATGGTATAATGTACATACCACATGTAGTTGTCAGTGACGGTGGACAACTCGGCAACCAAAGAGGCAATATTAACTCAACGGGAGTCAGGATATTGTAATTATTAGATGTTTTATAAATTTCCATTTGGTATTGGCCCACAATGCACATGACACTGACTAGTCACCACATCAACAAAAGTTGTTATGCTAATTTGAGATTTTAGTTTTACTTTAAAGTTTAAAGAAAAAATGAATAATTTAAACTTTAAAGTTATTACTGTTAAATAAATAACGCACATACATTAACCTTTGTTTGGTTAATTTTCAAATTCACAAATTATAAAATTACATATGTCACATACATATTTTAAATTTAAATCCATAAAAACAAACTGAAACAAAGTTGCAAAGTTTTCATTTATATTTTCTACAAATTTACAATATTTGGACTTTGAGACTTAAAGTCCCTACAAAACTTTAAAGACAAAATGAAGGAGGTTGCGAGGTAGTGGCAAAAAAAAAAGCTACTATAGTCAAAATTTTAGGCCATAGGGACACAAAACTAAGGATTTTCCCTCCGTCTAAGTAGAAATCTTAAAAGATGATAAGCTCTACAAATTCATACAACCATCTCTAGTCCGCCAAGTCATCCAACAGAAACAATTTGCAAAGAAAATCCCTACCAATCTGTGCGCATTTCCTATGGCGCGTCAACTACTAAACATCTAGGTTCAAAAGAAAAGGTTGTGTGGCCACATTTTGGTCTAGCTCAAGAAGCTTGTGTTTAATCACTTGCCCAATTGATCCCCATCATGAATTGAACAAAAACGGCAACCTGAACACCGTCACCCAGGAATTCATGTTTGAATACCTTCCTTAAAAAAATGATCATATCCACCTTCTCTCCCCTGAGGTCCATAAGAGATGCCAAAAAATGGGACGTAATGTTTGTGTTAACTTGGTACCTATCGATATTTTCCAAAAATTCGTGGCCCAGCACCATCCTCACAGCCTCATTTGTTAAGGATCCAAACTCCTTGCAAACTGATTCAAGGGTTGGTTTGATCAAGACTAGGCCCAAAAGGTCTTCTGTTCCTCCGTAGATGTGCTTATCAAATGGATAGGAGTGTCCATCTTCAAAAAATAGCTACCATAATATTAGAAATTATATAGCCTAAAAACCTAAACTAGAGATAATCTTTCAAGCACTAGCAAAGGCAGGCCCAAACCAAAGGAGAATTGAAGAAAAAAGAAGCGTAAATCATCTATAAATTGCCCTCAATTCTTTCTCTAACCTTATTAATTCATTTTTCCTTCAAAATTATATAAATATTTCATATTAAATGCACGTGTGTGAAATTGGTTCATTTGTCCTTCAATTTCTATAAATCTTTCATATTAAATGCACGAGTGTGTGAAATTAGAAATAGCTAGTTTTAGTGTTAGTGATAAAATATTTCTTTTATTAACAACAACTGTGATACATTATCAACCCTCCACACAAACAAATATAAGAATTGATACATGTAATACATTATGAAATTACATGATATTGCATTAATTAGATAATGGTTATGGTGCAGATTAATTTGATATGTGTCATCATTTTGGTGACTTTCTGGAGAACTTTGTTTCCTTCAAGAAATTAGGGCCAAAATTAAACTTCAGTCACTGATCTAGGATCATCAAACGGTCTCAAATAATACATTTAACATTATAAAAAGATGGATCTTACTCTTAGGTTACGTGTCGATGTAACCTTTCATGTTTATCAATACCAATGTGTTTAATCTACAAAGAAGTTCTTAATTGGTGTTGGCCCACATGATGCATTGACGAGTCCCATGTTTGAAAATTGCCAATAAAATATTTATTTTCCCCATAATTAATGATAGATTAGCCAATAAAATAAATATAATTTCAAATGTCACATAAAATTTGCCATTACAAGTATTTTTTTTCCGTTCAAAAGAAAATCATTCGCCTCATATATTATAATTTTTTACTTCAAAAGAAAAAAAATTGCCTCATACAATATATATTTCCCCCACATTAATATATTATTCGCTAGGATTTTATGGAATTTTCATTCGACAGGGAAAAATTTTCCTTTGCCTTTATATTATTTTCCTAATTTGGAAAAAAAATTCACCTTCACCAATAAAAAATTTCCCCTAAATTAATGTAGGATTCGCCAAGATTTTACACTTTTTCCTAGGAGGGGGTTTCTTAAAGTTATCCCTACTTCAGTATTTAATGTACCTGAGAAATTAGATACTTCCATCCTTTGACCAGTATTCCGTCTAGCCATAGTTCTCATAAACCTATTAGATCCATCTTCACCAGAAGATCTAGCAATCTTTGCATATCTATATTCATCGGCAACTTCCTCATAAGAATCTTCTATTCTAGAACCTCTCTGTAATCGAAAAAATAAATTTCTAATACCTTCCATGAATTCATTCCTCAGTTCATTCATTTTATTACACATCTCATCTCACAGATCTTCTTTCATCTGATCAATCCTCTGAAGCATAATTGGGGAGGGGGTACTCATTCCATGAGAACCAAGAAGCATTTATCACTCTTAGGTAGTTGGAGTGTTCCTGTCAAACTTGTATAACCTAGTGTCAAAATGTGAGACAATAATGGTGATAGTTCAGAGATGCACGAAGGAAACATTCACGACTCTGGCTATTTTGGATAGAGAAATAAGAAAATATGACTTGCATGGATCGAGGGCATGGGTGGGAGGAATTATCCCAATCCAAGAGTTAGAAATGAACTTGGTAATGGTACGATTATTGGACATAATTAAGATAGGATTGTCTCAAAGAGGTCGAGATTACCTCCACCTACACATGACACATATGGCCAATATGCTTAGAACAGAGGTCATGGCTGAAGTATTAACTAGATTTGACATTTTTATACTTATGATACAATAATGTACTGATGAAAAGTTCCAAATCAAAGTGGGTTTTGTTAGAATTAATAATCTTTCCTTGCTGTATAATTTAAATTTGGATAAGTCAAGGTATCCTAAAATGTATTTTGTACTCTAGTCCAAGTGGGAGAACAACTCATTTTATGTAATTCCTTTAATAAGAAAATTATTTTATTCTTCATTAAAAATATATCAACACTTTTCACACACACTTATGAATGGTGGCACTCATAGACATGGGAGTTACATTCTAACTCTATTCTCTCATTTCAATTTAAGAGATGCTCCTCTCTCATTTCTAGTGGATGAAGTTATTTTAATGTGCATCTTGCTCTCTTCCTTTTTATTTTCTCTCTTTAGGCTATGGTCTCATTCATAATATCACAAAGGGGCTTTTATCTATTTTTCCCCTTATAAAATATCTCGTCTCCTTTTCCTTTGGCTCTTTTGATGAATGCTCTTGGATTTGGTTTTTTCATGGTAACATTTCTCCTTTACCTAGCTCTCTTGGATTGTTTAAGTTTCTTTTCTCTTCCATTATTATTTCTTACATGGTATTAGAGTGGGTTACTAATCCTTGTTTTGAGTAGGAAGGTGTCAGAGGTTACCATTCATGAACACTCCTTGGTTGGAGATTCTTTATCTAATATGTGGTTTTGTAGATCTTATATCTTTATAATATTTGAGTTTGAAAAGAAGCTTGTGCCATTACATAGCTCATCCATGTTTTCGTAACATTTGTGATTGTAAGAATTCTTTTAGATATTTTTTAAGTTTTTCTAATCCTCTTTGGATGGCTTGCCATCAGAGAGCAGTGTTTGATTTTTTTGGGTTTTGACAGTTTAGCGCCAAACCCATTGCATATTTCTTTCTATCTTGATACCTTAATTTTAAATCTGAATGTTTATGGTTGTACCCTCTATCGAGAGACCGCATGGGTTTCAACATGCCTATTAATTGATCTTATTGAACTAATGCTCTGCAAGATATATGTTTGTCTTTCATTATTTTGATTCATAATATTGTTAATGTTTTTAAAAAATATGAATATAGAGGGTTGATTTAGATACAATAATAACTCATTTTTTAATTCTTTTTGCTCACCTCAAATAAACCTTATATTAAATATTACAAATCTCTCATTACATTTTGGTACATGTTTCTCTAAAACATGGATAACTTTAAGAAACCCCCTCCTAGGAAAAAGTGTAAAATCTTGGCGAATCCTACATTAAATTAGGGAAAACATTTTCTTGATGAAGGCAAATTTTTTTTCCAAATTACGAAAAAATAATATAAAGACGAAGGCGAAGGCGAATTTTACCCTGCCGAATGAAAATTCCATAAAATCCTACCGAATAATACATTAATGTGGGGGAAAATATATATTGTATGAGGCAATTTTTTTTCTTTTGAACTAAAAAAAATTATAATATATGAGGCGGATGATTTTCTTTTGAAGAGAAAAAAATATTTGTAATGACAAATTTTATGTGTCATTTGAAAATATGTTTATTTTATTGGCCAATCTATCATTAATTATGGAAAAACTAAATATTTTATTGGTGATTTTTAAAAGATGGGACTCGTCAATGTGTCATGTAGGCCAACGCCAACTAAGAAATTGTTTGTAGATTAAACACATTGGTATCGATAAGGACAAAGGTTACATCAAAATGCAACCTAACAGTAACATCCATTATTTTATAGTGTTAAATGTATTATTTGAGACCATTTGATGATCCTAGATCAATGGTTGAAGTTTAATTCTGGCCCCAATTTCTTGAAGGAAATAGAGTTCTCTAGGATTTCACCGGAATGATGACATGTATCAAATTAATCTGCACCATAACCATTATCTAATTAATGTAACATCATGTAATGACATAATTTATTACACATATCAAGTCTTACATCTGTTTGCATGGATGGTTCATTTATCATTAATAAAATAAATGTTTTATCATTGACACTAAATCTGGCTATTTGTAATTTCACACACTCATGCATTTAACATGAAATATTTACAGAATTTTGAAGGACAAATGAACCAATTTCACACACTCGTGCATTTAATATAAAATATTTATCAAATTTTGAAGGACAAATGATTTATAGATAATCTACACTTCTTTCTTCTTCAATTCTCATTTGTTTTGGGTATGTCTTTGCTAGTGCTTAAAAGATTTTCTCTGGTTTAGATCTTTAGGCTATATAATTTTTGATATCCTAGTAGTTGTTTTTTGAAGATGGACATTCCTATCAATTTGATAAGCACACCCACGGAGGAACATAAGGCCTTTTTGGGCCTGGTCTCAAACCAAACCCTTGAATCAGTTTGCAAGGAGTTTAGAGCCTTAAAAAATAAGGTTGTGAGGATGGTGTTGGGCCGTGATTTTTTGGAAATGTCGATAGGTACCAAGTTAACACAGATATTACGTCCCATTTTTTGGCATCTCTTATGGACCTTGAGGGAGAGAAGGTGGATATGCTCCTTCTATTAAGGAGGGTATTCAAACATGAATTCCTAGGTGAAGCTTTCAGGTTTCCATTTTTTCACAATTAGGGGTGGGGATCCCTTGGGAAATTCATTTACACAAGCTTCTCAAGCTAGACCAAAATGTAGTTATGCAACCTTTTCTTTTGAACTTGGATGTTCAGCAGTTGATGCACCATAGAAAATGGGCAAAGATTGGTAGGGATTTTCTTTGCAAATGGTTTCTACTAGATGATTTGATGGACTATGGATGGTTGTATGATTTCATAGAGCTTATCGTCTCTGAAGAGTTCTACTTAGACGGAGGGGAAAATTGTTAGTGTTGTGTCCCTATGGCCTGAATTTTGAAATTTTGACTATAGTAGGTTATTTTTTCCACTACGTCACAACCTCCCTCATTTTGTCTTTAAAATTTTGTAGGGACTTCAAGTCTCCAAGTCTGAATATTGTAAATTTGTAAAAAATATTAATGAAAACTTTGCAAAATCATTTTAGTTTGTTTTTATGGATTTAAATTTAAAATATGTATGTGTGACATATGTGATTTTATAATTTGTGAATTTGCAAATGAACCAAACAAATGTTAGTGTATGTGTGTTATTTATAATAACTTAACTTTTGCATGAGTCATGTCACATGTGTGCGACTGTGAAATTGTGAAATTTTAAAATATTCAACTATTCTTTAAACTTTAAAGTAAAACTAAAATCTAAAATTAGCATAACAAGTTTTAATAATGTGGTGACTGGTTAGTGTCGTGTGTAATGTGGGCCAATGCCAAATGAAAATTCATAAAACATTTAATAATTACAATGTCTCGACTCTCATCGAGTTACTATCGCCTCTTTGGTTGTCATCACTGGAAATTGCACGTGGTATGTACATTGTACTATGAGTATGGATATCACAACACGTACCTTATACATTTTTTAGAACCATAAATTATAAATTTATTAATCAAGACCATTGATTGATCGTAGATCAATGGATGGACTTTTATCTCGGGCCCAATTTCTTGAAAGAAGCTAAATTTTTGCAAAGAGTCTACAGAATGGATACACGTCACAAGGTTGGCATGATAGCTTGTAAGAATGAATGTCTTGTCAGAGTGACAGTGACATTCTTTAATTGTGATGATCCACTCATTAGTCATCACGCACATCATACAATTTCTAAAATTATACTAGTAAACACTATAGTTATTAATATAGTCACTATATTAGTAATTTCCCACACTCGTGCATTAATGGGAATGATTTACCTAAAGATATGGAAGATATGGAATATGGATATTTATAGACATTCTTTCTTTCTTCTTCATCTATTTTAATTTTTTTTTCCTTTTAGCCTCTATCCTTTGGTTTTCAGTTTTTAGATCTGTAGATTTGTAGAATTTCAATTTTCTATGTGTAGTTTGAAGATTTAGGTTATTAGTTTTGAGTATCAAGGCTCTGAAAGTAGAGATGGACACACCAATTAGGTTTATAACCACATCCATTGATTAGAAGAATCCTTTTTGGGGCATGATACCAAACAAATTTCTCACTTCTGTTTGCAAGGAAGTGGGCACTTTCATTAACAATGTTGTGTTGATGGCGCTAGGCCATGAATTCATTCACAATGAGAAGAGATACCGCATCACCACAGAAATTACATCCAACTTCCTAATGTCTCTTCTTGACCTTGGAGGAGAGAAGATAGACATGCTTATGCTCCTACGAAATGTTTTTAAGGAATAATTTCTAGTGGATGATGTCTAATTCATTGTCTTCACACAACCGGGATTGGGGATCCCTTGGGATGATGAAATTGAAAATCTTATCTAGCAAGGCATCAATGTGGAAAGGTAACCCTTCCTACTGAACCTTAATGAAAGGCACCTGACGCAGCATAAAAAGTGGGCGTGGCTAGGGAGGGACTTCTTGCGGAAGTGGTTTCACCTCGATGACGGGGTGGAGACAGACTACACTTGGCTCAGTGAATTCACAGAGATTATCCTCAAAAAATGATTCTTCTTAGACATGGATGGAGAGGAAGACCCTTAGTTTTACTATTCTTAAAATAGAAGGTTTCCGCAGTTCATTGTTTTTTTTTAAACCAGTGCCCTTGTGGAAATAAATTTTGTAACTATTTTTTAGGGATACTTCTTATTCAGTGACTCATAGTCACACCATTTTGTAGGGGTCAGGCCCCAGGGGTGTGACTATAGTCTAGACTCTATAATTATAAATTATATTATAATATCAGTGATGTAAATTTTTGAAATAATTAATGAAAATTGTTCTCTTCGACTTCGACCAATTAACATTCGATTTAACTTTCCAGTTTACTCTTAATGAAAGTTTAAAAAATTATGGTTTACTCTTAATGAATGATTATAGATTGTCTGGACTCTTGACTCTGTAATTTTGTTCAAATGTATAAATACAATTGTATAATTATTGTAACTTTTCTATCTTTCTCCAGAAATGAGACACTTATCAGTGTGTGAGATAATAGGTTGTCTGTGTAATTTTGTAAAGAAATCTAAAGACTAATAGTAATATACTGATAAATAATAAATAATAAATTATATGTTCATTGCCATATCGATGTGTGATATCATATGAACCAAACAATTGTAACAATGTTTACTCTGTCATGTGTGAGACTATGGAATTGTAAAGCTTTAAAGTGGAATTATTATTTTACATTTTATGGGTATTAATAATTAGACATTTATTAGTTTGCATTTTATGGGTAGTAATAATTAGACATTTATCTATGATTGTAATATTTTAATTAGTTGCTTTTATATTAGACAGTTTCAGTATTTAATTTAATTTAAATTTAATAAATTTTTTGCGTATGGTGTGACCATATTTCTGGCAACTGTGAGATGAGAAGAGATCAATGACGTACAGTGTATTTTGGGTCGAAAGAGAAAAGAAACCCCATTTTTGCAATCCTATTCTAGAATCATGATACGTGTCCACTCACACAATCAGTGCCATTCGATAATGACGTGTGAGGTGACTAGGTGACTACGTGTGAGGTACTATACTACTGACAAGTGACAAGCCAAAAGTTAATGGGACCCGCGACACATCATAGTGACTGCCAATGAGTCATGACCATTGGATGAGCACATATCAACGATGTGGGGTATATTTTAGGCTGAAAGGGAAAAGAAAACCCTATTTTTGCTAACCTATTCTGGAATCACAACACATGTCCACTCACACAATCAGTGTCATTCGATGATGGCATGTGAGGTGACTAGGTGACTATGAGTCTACGAGATTATGAGTCTATGTATGACATAATATACTACTGACAAGTGACAAGACAAAAGTTAATGGGACCTGCCACACGTGATAGTGACTTCCGATGACCGTTGGATGAGAAATGATCAACAACCCAAGGTATATTTTAGGCCTATTTGGGGAACAGTCACTTCTTTTTACAAATTCCCCCCTGGAAATAGGACATGTGTCATGAATTAACACTCAGCTAAGTATAATTAAAATCAAAATTGGAGTAAAATAGTAAATTAACGTTTAATAAGCAATAAGCTCAATTTTGGGTCACCGGCTGAAGTTGTAAATTTGTAATGTTAAAAAATTAAGTGACACATGTCCTAGTGACCTCAGATATTTGTCTTCATAAAGAAACAATAAAATTTAACATGAGTCACGATTGATGACTCAATACTTACAATTGTACAATTTTAACCTAAGTTTTTAAATTTTTAGTTCTTACTAGTATATTGTATTGGAGATTTGGAAAGGGGTTATGGATTCTAGGTTGAGGATTCAAGAATACAATAGAGTCTCTCATCTCTCTTCCCACTCATAGTCTACACAAATTGAATTTATGGGTAAAATCTTGAACACCTACGTCCCGCCCTTTAAATTTTTCAAATCTAGTGGTTTACTATTTAGATTGTAGTCGTATTATTAGTGTTGAATTGTCAATCACACCTATAAATTATAGTTATCACCTGTGTAGAATTATTTGAATTTTCCTACAAGTAAATAGTAATACCACGGTCTGTTGGTTGTATTTCCTATTTTTTGGGTGTGCCCTGTAAAATTTTGAAGTTACCTTTCTTTCCTATGCCCAAAATTTTAAAATCATGTTTGAAATTGTTTTCATACCTCTGCAAGTGATGCTTTAAACCTAAATTTTCTTGAAAAATGTCAAAAAACCCTAAGCCCTTAGGTTATTTCCACTCAAAATGCAAAAAATCCCTAACTTTTTTCAATCTGGTTCTATTTTCATGTTACTTTTCGTGACTTAAATTTAAAATTATTTGCATGTGCTAATATTTTAGTCGCCTTGTCTCATGAAAAAGAATGAATATTCCTTATAATCATGAGACTTAGTGAAAAGCTTTAGTCACGTAGTCTCTTAATAAAACAAAATATGTTGAAATGGTATTGAGACTTGGCGTAGACTGTTGATCTCAGATATGATCTAATGGTGGTTGTATTATCTCCTGATAAAATTAGAGTTACTAATTTTATATGGTGACTTCAAGTTTGCTCAGTCACGTTATCTCTGGATGTAACCTATGGTTACGATTTAAGTTCAAGTGTTAAATTTTTTGTGTTGTCGCAAAGTCTCATGATCAAATATGAGTTAAGTGAAAGAATTGGAGGTTACGTGACAATCGTTCAACTTATTTTACATCCGACGATAGTCGGGAAGTCTCCTGATCAAAGCAGCAGTTTAGAAATCATCAAGTGAGATGGAGATTCAACAGTCGCTAAGTCTCTAGATAAACCTAGGTTAGATGTCAGTTTAAATAATAGTGTTGTCGTGCAGTCGCGTGAAGAAAGATGAGTTATGTCTGTTGAGATTGATGAACATCAATCTACCCAAGAACACCTGCATGCATAGCTATTACAAACAGAATGAAACAGACAGAAGAGAGAAGGATCCAGAAAGCTATGGCGGCCGATAGGCCAGAGACTGAAAAAGCATGTTGCAAGAAATGATCTTCTATTAACAACAATAATGAAATTACAATCTCCTTTTGAAATGAAAGCCGATCAATCCTTATAAAGGATACCGAAACCCTAAAAGGGAAACTAACTCAGAAAAGGAAACTTTCCTAAGTCTAACTTAAGCTAAGAGTAGATGAACTAATAATTAACTAATTTA
>MU226003.1:3052212-3086169 GCA_018584345.1 Thuja plicata | reverse complement strand
ATAAAGGATGCCGAAACCCTAAAAAGGGAAACTAATAGAAATAGAAACTACCTAAGGTTAGCTTAAGCAAACTAGAGTGAATAGGGAAGTTACTAATTAGATCATAATGATTTAAATTAGTAACCCCAATAGACTATTACTCTAACAATGTCAAAAATCAAGAGATTCAGGAACAACCATTGGATGAAGATAAGATCTGACGGTAGTCGCGTAGTCGCGATACTAAGTTGAAAAGTCAAGTAGAATCAAGAGAATAAGAGAAAAGAAGAAAAGTCAGACACGCATCCATTTTTCACTATCTCATGAAAGATTAGGGTTTGTGATGAAGATTATGAGACTTAGCAACAACCGTCAGATGCAGAGGAAAGTGAGATCAACGGTGGTCGCATTATCTCCAGATGAAGATCATAAAGAGGAAATAATTAGGCAATTAAGAGACTAAAGTGTTTAGTCACGAGGTCTTCGGATGAAACATGAGTTAAGGAAATCATTCAGTGACATAGAGAAACAACATTTGCCAAGTCTCTAGATTTGACCCAAGGTGAAGAACAGTTAAGGAAATGCTTTTTCACGATGTCTTCATGAGATGAAGGGTTAAGTTAAAAAAATCAAGCGACATCGTGATAACCACTCATCAAGATTTTGATCTAATGGAAATCGCTAAGTCTCTTGAAGAAACTGTAGTTGGAAAAAATATAAAGCAATAAGGAGATCACTTAGTTGCTGGGTCGCTAGAAGTTAACCAGAGTTAAATAAAGACTTTTCTGCGGTGCCATCATGGACAATTGCTGACCAATCAGATTATAGAGATTTTGACAGATGGAAAATTAGTCATAATATGAGTTAATGCAGCCAATCATATCTGATTTTGATCTATTTTCAAATTTTATAAGGTTTTATATGCAAAATCACTCATCAGATATTGATTACTTGTCAGTTTGAATGTCATGGCTATAACTAGAAATTGATATCACAGTGCGTGAAACTAATGGTGGAAATGACTAAATTTTAAGTTTACCAGTCTGAAGAGACATCTGCATTGAATTCTCAATTATATGTAAGCTTGTCCATTGTTATTTCATTTTTACCAGCTTCCAATTTATCAGAGCCCAGAGTTTTTATAGAGATTTTATTGTTTTCTAAGAAAAGTTGATTCTCCAGCAACAAGTGATTCAGAAAGGTGATTTCCTGATTCAGAATTAAATAGAGATTGTAATTTGTAGTATTCTCAAGTGTTTTCAGAGTTTAGAATTGCAGAGGAATTCAAAGTTGGTGGTGAGGGTTTTCAAGAAGATTTGTTTCAATATCAGTAAAAAGCGGTATTGAGAACAGAACAGAAGGGAACGATGAACCAAGCACAAAGTATGGCATCTACTAGTGGAAAAGGTGACAATGTCGATGATGAAGCAAAAGGAAACAGAAATTATTCAGATAAATTTCTCACATTGTTACCAGGTTTGAGCCAAAATAGAAAGGTAAGTGCTGACACTTTAATTGATGATTTATTTTATATTAGAGATGCAAAAACCCCAGGCTCCTCAAGCTATTCATTGTTAAATTATTTCTTAAACAATAGTGATGGGCCCATGCCAATTTCAAACCCTTGGACCTGTGGATTAGCCAGGTTGATTTTTCTTGACATCTTTGTAGATGTTGAGTTCATCTTAGAATTGGCTAGTAGGTATGATACCTTGACCAAGATAATTAAGAGGGATGATGGCAAACCCCTACTTATTTTGGACTGAAATTCCTTCATGAAGGCCTTTAATGTCTACTACCCCATAACCAATGAAATAAACTTGAAGAGCCTAGAAAATAGGTATACTAGAGAGTCTGTCATTGTTACCAAATTGATCAAGGAACATCATGTTCCTAAGAAGATGAAAACATACATAGCACCTTTGCTAGGATTAGTCCCATATTTTTACAAAGACCTAAATTTCTACATCAAGTATATAGCATACGCATTATGCAGAGTGCTTAGAAAGGATGTTTGAGCAGAGAGGATTACCTTAGACATTTTGATGATGGTGCTAGATATGCAGAGCCTCCATACCACTTCTAATTATGACTACATCTAGTATATCATAGACTAGATGCATCAAGGGTTTGTAGACATACAAAGCAAGAATAATCATCCAAAATTTATGCAATATTCAGCCCTTATGCATTTGATCTTGTATTACAATTTTCCGCTAATGAATTGTCAATTTTTACAACCACAAACATTTCATCATGGTCAGACCAACCCTGTTCAATTTTGGATCAGAGTGTGGAACTATACCTCTAGAGAACAGGAGTTTTGTGCCTTTGAAAATTGGATAATTTATCCAATCCTTAAATGCTTAGGTGTTGATAAGACTAGGTTTCCTATTAATATAATACAACTATTGAGGCCATGCCAATATCTAGACAAGTGGCTAGTGGACCATAATTGGGGAGACTTCTATTATGAGAAGAACTTCACACTGATAAGGGTATATGGATGTACCCATCCTCCCCATATATTACCATTTCATATGTCACCGAGGATAGCTGCAATGGAGTTCATTAGGCAGCTCATTTTGATAGACAAAGAGCATTTAGCACCACAGAGGAAGGGTACTTTTACCCCAAGATAATTAAAGATCTACAATTTTACTATTAGGAAGAAGGCTCTAGACCCTGTGAATAATTGGATGAATCATTATAGGATGAATGTTTCCCTGCACAGATATGTTGATACAGAGGGCTTCATCCTTAGTGCTAAGAAATTGCTGACACCATCTATCCCCTACATAAAAGAAAATGAAGAGTGCATGGAGGAGGATTTAATCAGAAATATTCTGGAGGATGAGGAGGTGGACAAGAGAGAAATTAATTTTAATGAACTTATGGACCTGGAGAGGTAGGTAAAAAGAAACGGAATGAAGTTTGGAGGTTTTTACCCCAATATACCTTATTTAAAAAGGATAGATGCTATGATTGAATCTCATACTCTTGTATGCAATTAATTAGAAGATGCATTAGTGGTTTCAGAGAAAGGCCACAAAGAACTTTCAGAGTCAGAATATGATGACATTGATAAGGGCTATCCTTCACCCATTGCCCATCCAATTTATTAGATAGTTGAAGAAGAGAAGGTAGCTGAGGGAGATGATATCACTGACCTAACAGAGGTCCTAGAGAAGGAAGTAGCAAATGAGCCCCCACCCAAGAGACAAAAAATAGAAACAAGGTAATCTTCTAAGAAAAAGAAGATAGATAGAATTGGAGCTCTAATAACTAGAAATAGGCCCTATGATCACTTATTAAGAAAATAGATTAGGGCAGCAAAGAAACTACAAAAAGATATAGAAGAAGAGGAAGAATTACCTCTTAGGTCATGTATAGATGAGAGGTTGATGCATCAAGAGGAATTCCTCAAGGATGATACATTAAGACAAAATAATTCAAGGATTTCCTCATATGGAACAAGCAACAACAAGTTAGAAAATAGTTGCAATTAGCAGGTGGTGATCCAGTCACCCAAGAGGCTCTATAGACTTTTCAGGATTATGATACTGAATTTGAGGAAATTACACCAGAACAAGCAAGACAACTAGTCAAAGCCAGTGGGGTATTATTTGTAATAGGTTGGGATTTGTCTTTAGATTTTATAATAGATCAAATAAGAAGACAACCTGATGTCAAATTTTCATCAAAGACTTGGGTTAGGGATATGATCAGAGGGTTTGGATATAACCCTAAGTCCCAGGCACTTGCAATGTGGAACTTAGCTCCTAAAGATAAAAAAATAGCCCTTCTAAATATTCAAGAAAAGATGAAAGGTAATAAGATCATATGGACACTTCAGAATATAGGGGATTTGGAGATATCCCAAGTACTAACTCACTTTTCCCAACTCAATGAGGCAAAGACAATTCAACTATTAGAAAAATTGCAGAAACTCACTAGTGATACCAGTGATATTGTTAAAAACAAGGAGCTAGCATTAGTAAAGATCAGAAAACAAGAGAAACTCATAGCTGAGCTAACCAAATAGTTACTAGAAGTGACAGAGCCTGCCCCTATTGAACCAAAAGAAGTAATGGATATTGAGGTCCAAACAGAGGATACAAGGGAGATACCTGTTGGAATAGAGCTAGAAGTCACAGAGAATAATAATGTTATTTTGGGGGCATTGACTTCAATTTTGTAGCATAGAGTTGACACCATCAAAGATAAGGTTGATGTGGTGTATGGGGCCTATGGAAAATTGTCAGGCCTACAAGCAGAAGTCACTATTTTTTTGTCAATTTTGAATCCATACTATTCAACCTGGTATGGTAGGACATCACTTTTTGAGAGGTTGGCATCTATGCAACCATTAAGTTGAGATTTGCCAAAAATAGTAACTTTGGTTGGTATAGAGATAGAGAAGATTGAGGCCACCTTGTCCTTCTTCAAAGGAAAATCAAATCAGGTTGAGGCAAGGTTAAAAATGTTTGGGATGAGTTATAATAGATTTATACCCCTCATTAGAACCGAGGATGATCAAATCAAGTCATTAGGGCTATGGGGATCAAAATTTGATAGTGTGCTTTCTAATAAGGACATTTATGCATCTGAGCTAGGAGAATTAGATATGGAGAGGTACAACAAACTTTTGGATGAAGGAATAAAGGCATAAATGGATTGCAATAAGTTTATCACAGATGTTAAAAGCATAATAGATTCTAGGTGGGAAAGGTAGAAGGCTCAGCTTGAGAGTATTCTGAATTTTGAGTGGCCTAAAGAGGAGGATGTGACAATGTGGGACATCATGACAAAGTCAAAGAAAAATAAGATTTTCATAGTTGACTTAGATGTCATGGATGAAGAGTAAAGGGGACACATGGCACCTATTCTATGAGCACAGGAAGGTTAACAATCTTGAAGAGATTAGTGTAAGTTAGCCTGAATTGGCAGTCACTAAATCTTATTACAACTGTCAGATGCTATCCTGAACATATGCAGACAAAGGTGCTGACATCCACAAGAAAACAAAAAATTATCAGATCTTATTCTTCAATTTTGTCTTCCCACCGCTTGGTGTTTTTCTGTCTTTTGTCTCTTTCTATATTTTTAGGGTTAGGTACTCTAAAACCATTTGAAGCTTTTAGCATCCTTATCTTAAGGATTCCAAGATGGTTTAAGTGTATATAAAGTTCTCTTCTTTTATTTTGTAGGAGGTTGGAAAAAATTTGGAAAAGGATTGTAAGTTGTAATTGAAAATCAATGAAATATATTACAAGGCAGACTACTAAAATTTGTCTAAGCCTTTGTATTATTTGTCTATATATATGTATTTAAAGCTTTAAGACATTAATAAAAATATTTTCAATCTCTATTCTGTATCTTTGATTGTCTCTTTTCATTACTGTTATTGCTCTTGTATGTTTATTTGTAAGGCATCTAGGCATACTAATCACAAGGTGGTTGTGCAGTAATTTGTAAGCTCCTTCAAGGAAGGATTAATCATTTCAAGTGACCCCAGAGAGCTTAGAATTAGTTTAAGGATCTGATGATATAGGTGTAGAGAGAAGGTAATTTGTAAGGCATCTTATCTTTATTTCATGTATTTTGTTGATCACCTTACTGTGGAGTTATACCAAATATTGACTCATAAGACCAAGGTTAAGGAACTGGTTTTATAGTTGGCTAAGTAATTAATCATTGTCCAACTAGCATTCTAATTTATCAAATCATTCACATATTTCAAAATATACATTCCATTCAAGTAATTGTGTTCAAGGAGTACAAATTAGTCTATTGATTCCTTAAAGAGAGAATCAAACTAGGTTATCTTTCCTAGGGTTCATAGGAACTAAAAACAAAGAAGGATGAGAATCCTTATTACCTTACTCATTGTTGTTGTTAAGATATTAGTATGGGTCATTAAGCTTTGTATCAGGGTATTTATGGTCTTTTGCATAATCATTTACTTGTTGACCCATTAAAAGACATTTCAACATTCCAGTAAGAAGATAATCCACTTAAAAGATACTGCAAATTAGTAATCATACATAGGTAATACCTGCCTGAGCCAATGGATCTCAAAAAAGAAGGAGGTGATAATAGGTATCCCCAGATATTATCTAATACCCTCATCAATTAGCCTTTATTTTGTATGAAATAGGAGTTTGTATTTCAAGTACATTAGTATAATGTCACATCAAGGTTGTGCTACAAGAAAAAAATCTAACACGGTCCATGATGGTAAAAACAAATACCAAGACTATGAGTAAAAGGAAAAGACAGGATACAGAGATAATAGACTTGCACAAACTAGTTAAAAAACTAGGTTTCACTGATGAATCCATGATATTTATGATCATATTATCCAAGGAAATAAGGGAATCATGGAAATTAGATTTGCACTTGAAAATAAGTGGAAAAATCCAAAGAAGGATGCAAAATATTATCCATTTAACATCATGTTAAAGGAAACAAAAATTAAAATCGTACCATGGGTTGTTGGGTTGGCACACATGGTGTTACCTCAAGTGTTCCTCTGTCCTAAAATTGTAATGGTCTGTGCCAAAAATTATGATGAAAATAGAAAAGCAATTGTCAATAAAAATACTTAGGAGGAAATTTTTTCGATAACCGAGACTGAATTTGCTAGTCTGTTGGACCTATGGTTTGAAGCACAAAACTTAAATGTGCACATTGACCTAAGAAAGATGGCAGATAATTATGTAAAAATAGATGCAATAGAGAAATATTTTTATATCAGAGGAATAACAAGCAGTTCTAGTTAGGAATCTCTAGGTCCAGATCACAAGCATCCTTATGATCTTGATATTTTTGTACAATGGGTTCAGGATAGTATTTTCTTGGTGGCATTTTGTTTGGGATTGGATAGTAACAAAGAAGTGGATGCCATCATTCTTGAAATGATTTTTCATATTCATTGTGAAAAAGAACCAGTAAAATATAATTTTATTGAGCACATTGACCATTACATGCAAGAACAATTACTAATGATTAAAAGAGATTCACAAAATAAATTTAGATTCACAACCTATTTGTGCTATCTTCTTTTAGAAAAGCATCGTGCAATATTCCAGACAAACTAGATTCAAATTCAAGTCCAAAATCCAATATATAAATGGACACCTAAGATAAGGATGAGTGATAACAGAAGGAACTATAACAATTTTGTAGACTTATTTTTAGCACCAATGTATCATTAAACTACTGGAAGTCCAATGCCTAGATTTCTTGTTTCTTTTAGATATTGCATTCAACTCAGAAGTCAAATACAATTGGCTAATTGGTACTTCATGGAAGACTACACTATGTTATTAAGGTTTTACGGTTCAGTGGTAGAACCCTACAAAAATCCAACACATGTTATAGAGAGGGTATTTGCATTGGAATATGTACGGTAGATGAAGAGAACAAATGTACTCTTTAATGGCCAGAAAAAGAAAATAATATTTCCTTCCTTGCCTTTCTCATTTGGATAGTTCACATTTGAGAGAAGAGGACTCAAAGTGGCACAAAGTTTTTTTACAATATTTTTCTATTGACAGTCACTAGCAGTATGATCCACTCAACATAATTGGAACAAAGCTTAGAGAGAATGGAAACTCTGCAAGAAAATCTCAACATGAGAGTATGTCATTGATAGAAAATTTTAAAAACATGGAGTCCTCGAATGAGGTCAAAAAATAGATGGAGAAATACTCCACTGAAAATAATATTTCAATACAAGAATTGTCATCACAAATTATGGCATTGCACAAATAGAAAATAAAAGTGTAGCATAGGACATCCTACAATTTCTACTAGAAAGCTGGTGAACCATCTAGAAAAGTTATTCCAAAATAGCTAGTGGGTCAATGTAAACATGGTAATTGGACTCAAACCAAAATTTCTGATTTTGGGGAAATGAGGAAGAATCTCGGCGAGCCAAAGACCTCTGTAGATCTTTATGAAGTGTAAGAGGATCAAATATTTAGTGATTTGTGCAATGAGGAGCATCCATGTGAAGCATATCATAGTGATGATGATCATCAAGATGATGAGTATGAACTGGATTCTGTGAATCCCACATCCACTGAGGTATATTCAAATATTAGTGGAGTTGATGTGTCCACAAAATAAAAATATAGGAAAGGGGAAGATATTATAGAAAAAATGGGTTTTCTAGGTTGGGGTGGTCTGTGTCCCATAGGAAAAGGGCCTTGGTTTCCCTTTTCCACACCCACTCCACCAAAACATGCTGAGACACCAGTCCTTGGAGGTTCATCATAAAAAGGTATTAGTTAGTCTCATACCCTTGCACCTTCTTTTGTTCCAGATTAAATCCAGTACTACTTTTTCCAAGCACTCAGATTCAATCGGAATCAAGTGTCACACCCATTGGTGGGGATGGCATGGGTAGTACTAGTGGTCTAAAAGGGACATTACCACTGGACATGAAATTAGTGGATCCCAAAGATCAAGGTGGTATAAAGAAGCAAAATGTTATGACAACAATGTCAATGATGTCTATGACTGCCAGCCAACAATTGCCACACCTTCAAGAAAAAACCCTTCGAACAGTCCAAAAAATCTACTTGTAATGGGTTAGGGTGTTACTATTTCTAATCCTCATGGTGCAATTATTAGAGCCATAGGTGGAAGCTCATACATGACTGCAAGTTATATTTCACCTTTCAAACATTCAATTGTGTCAGAAAACCCCAATTTTTGTTTCGATGATTTTGTAACTAAGTTTGAACAAACAAAAAATATGAATAAACAAAATACTAAGACATTGAAGAGGGATAGAGTTGTTGCAGCTCATGATGCAAAACCTACATCGAATAGGTTATTTCCCACATATGACCCAAAAAAAGAAATGATGGAGTTCATGGTTGGTATACCCCCAGCTAGAGGTAATAATCCACCAGAGAGTCAGTTAGATCCATTTGAATTTCTCGTTAGCACCCTCCAAATGGATTTATCCAAAATTTAAAATGTGGACAAGATAAATGTGTTGAAAATGACCAACCAAGTGGTGTATAGTTTAGTGATGAAGTTGGAGAGAGAGAAAGGAAATCTTCTAAGGAAAAATAAAAAAGTTACAGGCAGACTTAGCAAATCAAAGGCAAAAGAGAAAGAAGCAGCTAACATGTGCAAAGAATTACAACAAAGGATAACAAATTCTTCCTCCAAAGAAGCAATTGCATAGCAAGAAAATATGGATGTGGAACTAGAAATTATGAGGGAAAATTTGGAAGAGAGCAATAAAAAAGTTGAAGATGAAAAATCTTCTTCAATACGTTTATACAAAAGTGTGGAATATGGCAAAGGAAAACAATAACTTAAAAAATGAATTGGAGGATGTGAGGGTAAAAAAAAATTAGTGTGAAGAGAAAATAGAGGAAATAAGAAAACAAAGTGATCGCCAGTTGTCAGAATTGAGAGAAAAACTAAAGAAGGCAAATAATACAATTAAAACTTACAAAAATAGTTTGAACAAAAAAGTAAAAAATATAGTCAAGCAAATAAAACAATACATTTGGGGCAGAATAAAGACAAGTGGTGATAATTTAAATCATATCTATATTTTATTTCTAATGGCTTGCATTGAGTTTAAAGTTTGAACTTTGTTTTTTGAACATGATTAATGTAGCAGATCAGATGCTATTGCTAATTTACTAAACCATCCTGTCAAATGCATAGATGTATAGTTGCAAGGATGTTGCACTTGTCTTATTGATTTTGATTTTGAGACTTCACATGAGGCAAATCTATCTGAAGCTATTGTACTATTGAGTCATTAACTTTTGAAAATAGAATCACACAGAGTTGTGTACTTACTACTATTAATGAATGCATTGTTACATTGTATCATATTTGTAAATAAATTAATAAGAATCTCTATGAATTGTATCATATGAATTACTATATTTTCAAAAAAAATAATGAAAATGTTCAGGAATTGTACCATATGAGTGGATAATGCAAATTAAAACCATTATTGACTGTAGAACTGTACCATATCAGCTGAATAACGCAAATGAAAACCATTATTAATTGTAGAATTGATGACATTATCAACCATATTCATGTTTTTGACATTGGAATATGCTATTATGCATGATTGATGATGAGATACAGACAGTAACAATATACTACAACAATGATCTATCAAAGTTAGTAACTTAGTTTGAAAATCTTTTGAATTGTTGATACTCCAATATTGAGGAAACACAATATCCATGGATTCAAGTAGTTTGACTGTAAGGAATCTTGATCTAATCTATGAGAAAATATCATAGGTAATTTTCTTCATAGAAGCAGTTACAGACTCAATAATCTTGGTAAAGTCTTTCCTTTTAACACTTGATATTCACTTCCTAGGGTTCTTTCCTGGTTCCTCAGACTCAACCCTAGAAAATTAGTGCATTGGTATCTCAACTCTGTGTACTTCTACACATAACTCTTTGTTGGCATCGATCTTTAAAAATTTATCAGGATTGTCCAAATCTATGATTTTGAGTCAGCTATCAAATTTTACACCATCACATGATCGATAGAAATTATTGAGTGTCATGCATGTCAATTTACGTAGTGCAACATATTTTGCATTATACATATCTCTTTTTCAGGCCTTGTTCATTATATTTCTTATTTCCTCAAGCATGGGGAGAATACCTGCTAACGTTAAGAGTGTCTCTACATTACTGAACCTTCACAGTATCTCAGGAAATTTTGATTTCCCTAATTCTTCATGACTTGAGTTCATTAGACCAAGAAACGATTTATATTCTGAAAAAAATCAATGTCCTAATCCATCCAAAGAGATCCATATGGTATCATTATCATTAAGAATTTTGTTCCCATCAGTTAGTCATTCAGCAAAGTGTTGAAATTCTCTGAATTGTTTCAGACTTTGACAGAAGTATTGGTAGATCTCTTTGATTAAAACTTCATTTTTTTGTACTGGAGAATGCTTGCTGAAATCTCCATATTCAATTAGCGAACTCTTTACTAGTTCAAATAAATTTTCCACTATCACATTATCCTTCATTTCATACCCAAGAAGTATTATCTACTGTTGTAACCTGGTCTAAAGATAATTCAATAAAGTTTGAATCTTCAATTTTTGCCTTTAGATCCTCTTTTTCAACCTCAGCAAGACAACTTGCCCATTCCCATCCATTATTTACTGATCAGTGACTGTTAGGATAGTTATGAACTTTTAGAAAGCGTAATAAATAACTCAATGATGGGTGTTCTATCATGGATGCCCTCTGCTCAAAATATAAAATACAACACTTAACTGAACAACTTTTTCCATTTTTTTTTACTTTCATTGCTCTTCCAAAAAAAACATCAATGGAGCCTTTAACTTCAGCATTATTCATCTGTATATTCTTCTAAAATTCAAATAATTCTACATTCCTAACATGTCGAGATTCCTCCTTTGTTTTCCATCTAATCATTGATTTTTCAACTCCATCTATGGTTTTATTTTCGTAAACTTTACCCATATGCTTCTCTATGGTGTCAATTTTTAGCTGCAACCTATTTTCCTTCTTATTTATCTTGGTACAAATATTGCATCTACATTCTACTGGAGGCTCACCTTCAATTGTATTGTCCACTGGTTCAATGAATGGATACTTTGACACCGATTCTATTTGAAAATTCCTCGACAGATCCCATATCTAATCTTTTTTTATTCTCTATCATTTTTTGAATTGTATTTTCTTTTTTTCTTTTTTGCACTATCATCTATGGAATTCTCAGCATCATCCAAATTGATTATATCATTATGGCTACTCTGGGTATTTACCTAAAAATCTTCTTCAAAATCATTGTGATCTGAGATATCAGGTTTGCCGACTTCTTCAATATGTTATGTAGGTTCATATTGTGAATCTTGTAAATCTAATTGTGATGAAGTAGCTTCCCAATTTTGGCCAGAAACATTTCCAAGACCAAAGTACGATGATAAGCTTCTGCATTTTTCTGGCCTGAGTGGTCTCTCTTGGCTTTCCCCACATGTAGGAGCCTTGTCGTTATTCTTGTTCGACATCTCCAATGAAATAAAGGCTCCCAAAAAAATGTTAACTTGTTGAAGAAGTGACAATAGACTATAATATATATAAATATGATTCATTGGCTGTAAAAATATGTCTGAGGTCTTCCTAGTGACCACAACTGACAACACTGACCAATGACCACTAACAGGTCCCCACTAAATAAGAATGAACTCAAAATTTTAGATTCACAGATAGATAGAGGTGAAACCTCAAGTGAAATCAGGAATCAGAATAATAATCACTTACCTTTGCCTCAATTGTAGTCATCAATGCACTTATTAGTCTAATACTTTGCTATTGATCAAATAGAGATATCAAAACCAACTAAACCAAATTGTGTACAATAACCCTTATCTATGAATGTATTTATCGCAATCCTTTTTGAAAAATTTGGTGGGATGTATTACGTATACAAATATTTGGTGAAGCACGTGTAATTAGAATGCATCTTATGTTATTTCTGAGATGATTATGGGTTTCCCAATTACTTGCTACAATTAGTAAAGTTAGTGAAAATGCATAGTTTGAGACACGCGTCCACCAAATGCCAGGAAAATTTTGGGCCACCTATAAATATATATGTATAAAACCATTGGAAAATATAGGCCGTTGATTAGGAGCCGCTTTAAAATTGTAGGCAAATTTTTAAAATTTCTCTTGTCCAAAAAAATAGATTCAATTGGCCATATTGTAAAAGAAATGGAGAAAATTAAATAAATAGAGGGGTGATGGGCCCGGGCATTTGACCCAATATTTATAAAGTTTGGACGATTGGGAAAACCCAATAGACGCAATATATTCACTAAATCTCTAATAGCCGATGAATGACATTTTCCAAATGGCGAATAAATGCCACTAAAATTATTCCTTCTCTAAAATCAAAATGCAACATTATATTCTAGTTCTAATTCTATTTATCTAGTTTTTCTATTTAATCTTCCTTCATGCCTCTGATTCTTCAATCTCTACTACTCTGAATTTGTCCCCTCCACATTAATACTATAAAAAAATAAAAAAATGAAAAGAGATAAAAGAAAAAATCCAAGTGAGTGAAGAAAAAGGAAATATTTTACCATAAACACAATGAATGAGAGATTGATTCAAGATCTATCACCAAAACCATCAAAATACTCCAAGATCAACAGAATGAGACAAGTATTTTGAAAGAGGAAAAACTATAAAAAAAAACCCCCCTTGTGTATATAATATGAATGAGGCAAAAAATCCTAAATAAAGAGAGAGAATGTGAGCAAGAAGCTCACTACAAAAATGAGAGAGAAAGAGTTGAGAATGTGAAAAAGAAAAAAGTCAAAATAAGATAATTTCATTAATAAATGAAATAAAAGAAATGAGTTGTCCTCCCACTTAGACTAGAGGACAAATTACTTTTTAGGATACCTTGGCTTATCCATACTTAAATAATACACCAAGAAAAGATTATTAATTCTAAAAAATACCCACTTGGGTCTAGTACTAGTGCCTCGGTGCACTATTATATCAACATTATGATAGCATTAAACATCATTAATACTTCTTATATCATCTTAGATGTAAGCATGTAGGCAATATATGTTATTTTGAGTCATAGGTAGCCTCGATCTCTATTGGCTAATCTAATCTTCATTATGTCTAGTAACCAGATCATCACCATGTTCATGTCTAACTCATGGATTGGGATTATACCTCCCACCCATGCCCTCAACCCAACAAATTCATACTTACTTATTGATCTCTCTAATATTGGCATCATCACAAACTCTTTCTTCACACACCTTTGTACTATTGTCATCACTGTCTCGTACTCTGGTAGGAGATCATATAGGTTTGATAGGAAAACTCCCACCACTTGGGAGTGGTAAATAGTTTTGCACACTTGTGGTATGAGAACACCCTCTCTGATTAATCTTTAGATTGAAGCTTCAAACTATCTCAACATTTCTTCAAAAGGCACTCTAAAAAAATGTCGTAAATAGGCTTCTGATGTGAGGACTTCCCACATCATCATTAGTACTTTGATTCACAATTTTTTTGGTGGATAATCCATCCTAAGAAAAATGGAGAAAATTAAATAAATAGAGGGGTGATGGTCCCAGGCATTCAACCCAATATTTATAAAGTTTAGGCGATTGGGAAAACCCAATAGACGCAATATATTTTCCAAATCCATGATAGCCAATGGGCGACATTCACCAAATGGTGAATATCGCCACTAAAATTATCATTGTCCTGAAGACCTGATTGATTGGATAGGGGAACTAGAAGAATAATTTGAACTTAAAGACATCTCTGATCCTTTGAGGGTTAGATTGACATAGACTAAGTTGAAAGGACATGTTGCTCTTTGGTAGAAGGAGTTGCAAAAAAATAGAGAAGATGAAGGAGAATTGAATATTACTAGATGGAATTTGATGGTGTTACGTCATGAACATAGTGCATATGTGAACATATATGGAGTTTTATGGTGAAGCCTTTAAATAGCCATTCTAAAGGACAAAGATGAAGGAATATTTTCAAAGCTGAGGCATGGTTTCCAATGCTCATGCAGTTTACAAGAAAGGAGAATCAAAATGATGCCTAATAAGTTGGCTAGGATGGAATGCAAACGTGAACCACCACCGTAAGAAGCTGAATATTAATAAATAAAAATATGACAATAAATGAACTGATATGATGTTGATGATCACAAGAAGTAGGAGGAGTGCAAGGATGGATCATCGACCAAAAAACCTATGAATCAAAACACCAACGATGATGTGTCAAAGTCCCCTTATCAGGATCCTATTTATGACATTTTTTAAAGTGTCTTTTGAAGAAATGTCAAGAGAATTTGAACCTTCAATGCGAAGAGTAATTAGAGAGGGGGTGCTCATCCCACGAGTGTCCAAAAGTGTTTATCACTCCTAGGTTGTGGGATTTTTCATGTCAAACCTATATGATCTCCTATCAGAGTATGAGACAATGATGAAAATAGCGCAGAGGTGTGTAAAACAAGAGTTCGTGATGATGTCGATATTAGACAGAGCAATAAGAAAGTATGACTTGCATGTGTTGAAGGCATGGGTGGGAGGTGTAATCCCAATCCATTGGTTAGACAAAAACATGGTGATCATCAAGTTATTAGACATAATAAAGATTGGATTAACCTATAGAGATTGAGGCTACCTATGAATCGAAATGACACGCATTGTCTACATGCTTAGACCTGAGATGATAGCAGAAGTATTAACGGTGTTTGATGCTATCATATTGTTGATACAATATTGCACTGAGGCACTAGTACCAGACCTAAATAGATATTTGTTAGAATTTATATTCTTTCCTTGGTGTATTATTTAAATATGGATAAGCCAAGGTATACTACAATATAATTTTTCCTCTAGTCCAAGTGGGAGGACAACTCATTTCTTTTATTTCTTTTCCTAATAAAATTAGGTTATTCCTCCTTAAGAGGATTCTCACATTTTGGCACACACTTAATATGAATGTGGCATTCATAGAACATAGGAGTTACATTCTAACTCCATCACTCATCTCTATTTAAGAGATGCTTCTCCACACACTTTAACGATAATTTTTTCACTTCTATGATTTTTTTCTCACATTCTCAACTTTTTCCCTCTCATTGTTGTAGTGAGATTCTTGCTCACATTCTCTCTCTTTCTCTAAGCTTTTTTACCTCATTCATATTATATACACAAGGGGTTTTTTGTTAGTTTTTCCCCTTTCAAAATACTTGTCTCATTGTGTTGATCTTGGAGCATCTTGATGGTTTTGGTGATAGATCTTGAATCAATCTCCCATTCATTATGTTTATGGTTAAATATTTCATTTTGCTTCACTCACTTGGATTCTTTCATTTAACTCTTTTCATTTTTGTATTTCTCTTACAGTATTTCATGGGTATGGGACAACTTTGAAGTATTAGAGATTGAAGAATCAGAGGCATGAAGGCAAATTAAATAGAAAAAACTAGATAAATAGAATTAAAACTAGAATGCAAAGTTGTATTTTGATTTTAGAGAAACTTGTACCAAAATTTAATGAGAGATTTGAAATTATTTTTGCAGTTGTAATGAGAGATTTGAAATATTTAATATAAGGTTGATTTGAGGTGAGCAAAAAGAGTAAAAAAAATGAGTTACTATTATATCTAAATCATCTCTCAATATGCATATCTTTTTAAAATATTAACAATATTATGAATCAGAATAATTAGTTCAATTAGATCGATTAATATGCATGTTGAAACCCTTGCGGTCTTCCGATAAAGAGTACAACCATAAACATGCATATTTAAAACTAAGCTATCAAGATAGAAATAAATATGCAATGGGTTTGGCGGTAAACCATTCAAACCCAAAAAAAAAATCAAACACTGTTCTCTAATGGCAAGCCATCCAAAGAGGATTAGAAAAACTTAAAAAAGATCTAAAATAAATCTTGCAATCACAAATGTTACAAAAATGTGGTTGAGTTATGTAATGGCACAAGATTCTTTTCAAACTAAAATATTGTAAAGATATAAGATCTACAAAAGCACAGATTAGATAAAGAATCTCCAACCAAAGAGTGCTCCATGAATGGTAACCTCTAACACCTTCCTACTCAAAATGAGGAATAGTAACTTTCTTTGATACCATGTAAGAAATAATAATGGAAGAGAAAACAAACTTAAACAATCCAAGAGAGCTAGGTAAGGCAGAAATGTTACCATGAGAAAACCAAATCCAAGAGCATTCATAAAAAATTCCAAAGGCAAAGGAGACAAGATATTTTATAAGGGGAAAAACAAAGAAAAACCCCTTTGTATTATTATGAATGAGGCCATAGCATAAAGAGATAAAAGAGAGAGAAGAAGAGAGAAAGATGCACATTATAATAACTTCATCCACTATAAATAAGAGAGGAGCATCTCTTAAATAGAGATGAGAGAGAAGAGTTAGAATGTAACTCCCAAGTATATGAATGTCATCATTCATAAGTGTATGTGACAAATGTCGATATCCTCTTAAGGAGGAATAAAATAATTTACTTATTAAAGGAATTACCTAAAATGAGTTGTCCTCCCACTTGGACTAGAGGACAAAATACATTTTAGGATATCTTGGCTTATCTAAATTTAAATAATATACCAAAGAAAAATTATTAATTCTAACAAAACCCATCTGGGTTTGGAACTGGTCCATCAATACAATATTGTATCATAAGTATAACAATGTCAAATATAGTTAATACTTCAGCCATAACCTCTGTTATAAGCATAATGGCCATATGTGTCATCTATAGGCGGAGGTAATTTTGACCTCTTTGAGACAATCATATCTTAATGTATCCAATAATCATACCATTACCAAGTTCCTTTCTAACTCTTGGATTTGGATAATCTCTCCCACCCATCCCCTCGATCCATGCAAGTCATGTCTTCTTATTACTCTATCCAAAATAGCCATTCGTGAATGTTTCCTTCACGCATCTCTGAACTATCACCATTATTGTCTCATATTTTGACACTAGGTTATAAAAGTTTGACATGAACACTCCAACTACCTAGGAGTGATAAATGCTTCTTAGTACTCATGGAAGGAGTGTGCCCTCCCCGATTATGCTTCACATGGCTCCTTCAAATTCTCTAGGCATTACTTCAAATGACACTAAAAATTGATGTCTTTCATATGCACCTAATATGGGGAACTCGCATACCGAAATAGGAATTTTGACTCACAGATTTCTTAGTATATAATCCATTTTTTCTACTTCTCATGTTACCTAAAATAAACATCGAAATGCATTCCTTATAATTTTTTTAAAATCAAAATCTATTATAGTTCAAGTGTTCTATATTCCTTAAAAAAAGAGTTGTTATTATACTACTCTTTCTCCATTTTATGTGCTCTCTATTCACTCGACATCTTCTCTACATATTAATTCTTGTTATCTACATCAACATAAATTAATTAAGTCTACCTTACTCTCTTGTGGTGCATCTCTCCCTTATTTTGGATGGGTTTATGGTATGTAGCTTGTTTGGTTTTCACTTCTGATCTGGTCTCTTGCGAATGTTTTTCAGTATTGGGAAGCCTCAACTAATTTTTGATGCCTTTGTTTTAGTGTATCACTAATTCCCCACTTAAATAATTGTCCAGTATCACACCTTTTGCCTATTTTTATCCTTTCCTCCTTTCTTACCTCTTCCTCAAGTATCTTTTCAAGCATCAAACTGCACAATAAATAAAGGAAGTGGTCTGCTAATGCTGGACCATCCTTGGTCTACTGAGAATCTTGCATCCTTGTTTGATTTTGGGTTACAGTTACTAGTTTCTATGTTTTTGGTTGTGGTTGGTCCAATTGGAGTTTTAGTTATTGCAATTGTATTGGAATGTTCTAGAAAATGTTTTGGATTCTTTACTCTGATCTCACCTTATTTAGTGTTATCTTGTTCAATCTCTGGAGGATTCTATCATAGAACGGTATTTGTTTTCATGTTCTTCTAATTAGGGCTAACATGTTGGAGTGTGGTTGAGTTTATGTGTGAGTTTGGAGTTGTGCTCATGGATTCTTTTTCTAGAGTGTTCTTGGATCATTCTCCTATGATTGCATTTCTTGGGGTTGATCATGTGTTGAGATTTCTTTCTCTTTCTGGTCGTGGGTAACGTGTTCATGACTGACATGGACTTACTTGGAGATTTGTGTTGCAATTGAGATTGTGGGATTCTTAGCTGTTGCGATCTTAGTGTGTGGATCAAGGTTCCTTCATAAAATTTTCCAAGTGATTGATTCTTCTTATGTTATGTTTGGATAGGGTTGGACCTATATTTGTAAAATATTTTCTTTCTTTGGGAAATGTATTTCCCGACTTATGGTTGTGATTTTTGTATAAAAGTAGGGTTTGGTTTTGTGTTAGAGGGAAAAGAGGGTAGAAGGAAAAAAGGTATAGCAGTAGGCCATTGACCTGACAGTTGTAAAAGATCTATGTGATAGATCTTAGAGTTGTTTACTTTGTACATCACCATAATCGGGAAGGCCTTACATCCCAGATGTATGGTTAAATTATGATCAATAAAGCATTTATTGCATCTTGTTGTCTCAAGTTCTTTGTTGTTTCTCTTGTGTTACTCTTTCCATGAGGTTGGACATATCCTTTGGGGATTCTTTGACCTTGGCACGGGATCATATGGTATCAGAAGAAAGGTTTGATGCTTGTGGTTTTGAAAATTCATGTTTATGAGCTTGTGATTCCTAGGGGAAGTTGTTTGTGAGGTGGAAGAGTGAAGATCTGGCTCGCATCAACTTAAGGATTGTAGAAGGTGGTCAGACCTTGGATTTTTTGCAAGGGGTTGTGGTTCTTGGTATCTCCTTGGTGAATACATCATTGAGTAGAGGCAATTAAACTTAATCTTGTGAAGATGCCTCCTAGAATACTAAACCCTAGGATGATTGACTAGATGAAAGAAGATCTGCGAGATGAGATTCGTAATAAAATGAATAAATTAAGGAATGAAGTCATGAAAGGTATTAGAAATGTTATTTCTAGATTACAAAGAGGTTCAAGAATAGAATATTCTTATGCGGAAGCTACTGATGAATTCAAATATGTAGAGATTGCTAGATTTTCCACTAAACATGGACCTGGTAGGTTGATGAGAACTATGGCTAGACTGAATACTGGTCATAGGATGGAAGTATCTAATATCTCAGGTACATTAAATCCTTAAGACTTGATTGATTGAATAGGAGAGCTAGAAAACTACTTTTAACATGAAGACACCTCTCATCCTTTGAGAGTTAGATTGACATAGACTAAGTTGAAAGGACAAGCTTCTCTTTGGTGGAAGGAGTTGTAGAAAAATAGAGAAGATGAAGGAGAATTGAAGATTACTAGATGGAAGTTGATGGTTACTAAATTGAAATTGAAGTTCATACCTGAGGATTATGAATTGGAAATGTTTAAAAAGTTACAGAATCAGAAGTAGAAAGATCTTAGTGTGAAGGATTATACTAAGGAGTTTTACAAATTAACCATTAGATCTGGACATAGAGAGTTGACTAAAGAGAACATTGCTAGATATATTAATGGTCTGAGGTATAACATACAAGACACATTGAGTATGTTGAAGATTGTTATAGTTGAAGATGCTTATCAATATGATTTAAAGGCCAAAGATAATTTGAAGAGAAATCAAGGTAACTCTAGAGGAAAAGATAAATAGGTGAAGGAGAAAGATAAGCCTGTTGAAGAAGTTAAATTGGTTGCAGCTAGGAATGATGATTGCAAGAGAGATGACAAGAATTGGTTTAAAGGTACTCATTTTAAGTGTGGATAGAATGGACATAGAGATTTTTAGTGTAAACATATTCTTGTGGCTCAGGAGTATCCTGTTATTGTTGAGAACATAGTTGAACCTGAGGGAGGTGAGAATCTTATGCTTAGAAGAACATTGTTGAATGAGAATCAAGTTCATCCCTATCAAAGGAGAACTTTATTAAGGACTATGTGTAAGTTTGGTGGTAAATTTTGTAAGGTGATTGTTGATGGAGGAAGTATTTATAACTTGCTTAGTTTGAAGAGGTTGAAACATCATTTTCCTTATAGGATTAGTTGGTTACAAGAAGATCATGCAGTAGAGGTTAAGGAATAGTTTATGGTAAGTTTTCACGTTGGTCATTATAGGGATAAAGTATTATGTGATGCTGTGAATATGAGCTCTTGTCATATTTTACTGGAAGACCTTGGCAGTATGATAGAGAGGATATTCATGAATGTAAAATAAATTTCATTACAAACCTGAAAGATGGACACAAATTTACTTTCACTCGTATGAAGAATGAAGACAAAGGAATGAGGAACTTGAACAACAAAAGGAAATATGAGATTACTATAGAGGTTAGTGCAGACATTACGATTCAGATATCAAAAGGAAAATTAGAGGCTCCCAGGAGTAACATGAAGAAAAATAATATTTAGATGAGATCTTGTCCTGTTGATACATCTGGTAGAAGGCATGAGTGGAAGAATGATAGGTAGAATCATTTGTAGTACTTGACTGAAAAGGGTGGAATGCCAGTGCAAATAGTAGATGTAGAGAATATGTGGATTAAGAATGAACATGGGATCTCTATCTTGAATCCCTTTAGATTCCATAAGCTTCTCTTATGGGGAATCTTTAGTCACCTAGGGTGTATGATGCAAGAGCATCCTTTGTCTGTTGGAAATCTTGCATTGTTCTGTGAGTTTGGGTTAAAGTAAGCAATTTTTGTGTTTACAGTTGTGGTTGGTCCAATTGGAGTTTTAGCTATTGTTCTTGTGCTAGAATGTTCTGGACAATGTTTTGGATTATTTTCTATGATCACAACTTATTTAGTGTTATCTTATTAAAGATCTAGAGGATTCTATGATAAGACAATATTTTTTCCTGTTCTTTTTATTAGGGTTGACAGGTTGGAGTGTGGTCGAGTTTCTGTGCAAGTTTAGAGTTGTGCTCATGGATTCTTGTTTTGGAGTGTTCTTGGATCATTCTCCTATGATCGCAACTCTTAGGGTTGATCGCATGTTGAGATTTATCTCTTTTTGGTTTTGGGTAAGGTGTTCATGATTGGTGTGGACTTACATGGAGATTTGTGTTGCAATTGAGATTGTTGTATTCTTAGCCGTTGTGATCTTAGCGTGTGGATTGTGGTTCCTTCATGGATTGTTCCATATGCTCTCTTCTTCTTATGTTATTTTTGGATAGGGTTCGACCTATATTATGTAAAACATTTTCTTTCTTTGGGAAATGTATTTCTTGAGCCAACTTATGGTCATGATTTTTGTATAAAACTAGGGTTTGGTTTCGTGTTAGAGGGTGAGGAGGGTAGAAGGGAAGAAGGTACAGTAGTGGGATATTCACCTAAAGCTTATAGAAGATCTTTGTGATAGATCTTAGAGTTGTTTTCTTTGTATGTAGTTGTAACCGGGAAGGCCTTATAGCCTTTCATGTATGGTTAAATTATGATCAATAAAGCATTTATTACAACTTGTTGTGTCAAGTTGTTTGTTTTTTTATTTTGTGGTACTCTTGCTATGAGTTTGGACATCTCCTTTAGGGATTTTCTCACCTTGGAACTGCATTAGATGGTATCAGAGCAAGGTTTGATGGTGGTGGTATTTGCAAATTCCTGTTCTTGAGCTTGTGATTCCTTGGGGAAGTTGTTTGTGAGGCAGGAGAGTGAAGATCTAGCTTACATCAACTTAAGGACTCTACACGGTGGTCAGAAATTGGATTTTTTGTAGGGGGTTATGGTTCTTGGCATCTCCTTGGTGAAAAATCATTGGTCATAGGCATTTGTAGTTAAGGTTTTGAAGATGCCTCCTAAATGACTAAACCCTAGGACAATTGATCAGATGAAAGAAGATCTACGAGATGAGATCTATAATGAAAGGAATGAATTGAGGAATGATATCATGGAAGGTATCAAAAATGTTGTTGATGGATTATAGAGAGGTTCTAGAACAAAATATTCTTATGAGGAAGTTGTTGATGAATTTAGATCTACAAAGATAGCTATATATTTTAGTGAAGATGTATTTGATAGGTTGATGAGAACAATGGCTAGACTAAATACTGGTCATAGGATGGAAGTATCTAATTTCTTAGTTACATTAAATCTTGAAGACCTGATTGATTGGATAGGAGAGATAGAAGAATACTTTGAGCTTGAAGACATCTCTGATGCTTTGAAGGTTAGATTGGCACATACAAAGTTGAAAGGAAATGCTGCTCTTTGGTGGAAGGAGTTGCAGAAAAATAGAGAAGATGAAGAAGAATTGAAGATTACTAGATGGAAGTAGATGGTTACTAAATTCAAAGCCAAGTTCATACCTGAGGATTATGAATTGGAATCATTTAAGAAGTTGTAAAATCAAATCATAAATATCTTATTATGAAGGATTATACTAAGGAGTTTTACAAATTCACTATTAGATCTCGACATAGAGAGTTGACTAAAAAGAAGGTTGCTAGATAGATTAATGGTCTAAGGTATGACATAAAGGATGAGTTGAGTATGTTGAAGATTGGTAGAGTTGAAGATGCTTATCAGTATGCTTTGAAGGCTGAAGTTGAGTTGAAGAAGAGAAATTAAGGTAACGCTAGAGGAAAGTATAAATAGGTGAAGGAGTTGAAGATGCTTATCAGTATGCTTTGAAGGCCAAAGGTAAGTTGAAGAAGAGAAATTAAGGTAACTCTAGAGGAAAATATAAATAGGTGAAGGAGAAAGATAAGATTGTTGAACAAGATAAATTGGTTGCACCTAGGAATGAAGATCACAAGAGAGATGAAAGGAATTGGTTTAAAGGTACATGTTTTAAGTGTGGACATAATGGACATAGGGATTTTTAGTGTAAATAGATTCTTGTGGCATGAGATGATCTTGCTATTGTTGAGAACATGGTTGAACATGAGGGTGGTGAGAATATTATGCTTACAAGAGCATTGATGACGAAGAAGCAAGTTGATCCTTGTCAAAGGAAAATTTTATTCAGGACTATGTGTAAGTCTTGTGGTAAATGTTGTAACGTGATTGTTGATCGAGGAAGTACTGATAACTTGGTTTCCAAGGAAATGGTTTAGAAGCTTAGATTGAAGAGATTGAAACATTCTTGTCCTTATAGGATTAGTTGGTTACAAGAAGATCATGTAGTAGATGGTAAGGAATAGTGCATGGTAAGTTTTCACATTGGTCCTTATAGGGATGAAGTATTATGTAACATTATGAATATGAGTTGTTGTCATGTTTTAATTGGAAGACCTTGGAAGTATGATAGAGAAGCTATTCATGACCATAAAATAAATATCATTACTATCCTGAAAGATGGACATAAATTTACTTTGAATCCTTTGAAAAATGAAGACAAAGGAATGAGGAACTTGAGCATTGGAAGGAAATATGAGATGGCTTCAGAGGTTAGTGCAGACATTATGATTCAGATACATGAAGGAAAATTAGAGACTACTAGTGGTAACATGAAGTAGAAGAATATTCAAATGGGATCTTGTCTTGTTGATACATCTAGTAGAAGGTATGAGTGGAAGAATGATAGCTAGATTCATTTGCAATACTTGACTGAGAAGGGTGGAATGATAGTGAAAATAGTAGATGTCAAGAATATGTGGATTAACAATGAACATGGGATCTCTATCTTGAATCCATTAAGATTTTCATAAGCTACTCTTATGGGAAATATTTAGTCACTTGGGGTGTCTGGTGTAGGAGCATCCTTGGTCTCCTAGAAATCTTACATTGTTCTGTGAGTTTGGGTTACAGTTAGTAGCTTTTTTGTTTCTTTTTGTGGGTTGTATAGTTGAATTTTTACCTATTGTGCTTGTACTGGAATGTCTGGACAATGTTTTGGATTATTTTCTTGATCCCAACTTATTTAGTGTTATCTTGTTTGAGATCATGAGGATTCTATAATAGGACAATATTTGTTTCCCTATTCTTCTTATTATGGTTGACAGGTTAGACTGTGGTCAAGTTTCTATGCAAGTTTGGAGTTGCACTCATGGATTCTTGTTTGGGAGTGTTCTTAGATCATTCTCCTATGATTGTATCTCTTCGGGTTGATCGTGTGTTGATATTTATTTCTTTTTTTGGCTGTGGGTAACATTTTCATGACTGGCGTGGACTTACTTGGAGATTTGTGTTATGATTGATTTTGTGGGATTCTTAGCCATTGTAATCTTAGTGTGTGGATCATGGTTCCTTTGTGGATTGTTAATTTGATCACTTTTTCTTGTGTTATATTTGGATAGGGTTGGACCTATATTTGTAAAACACTTTCTTGCTTTGGGAAATGTATTTCTTGAGATGACTTATGGTCATGATTTTTGTATAAAAGTAGGGCTTGGTTTCATGTTAGAGGGCGAGGAGGGTAGAAGGGAAGAAGGTATAGTAGTGGGTTATTGACCTGAAGCTTGTAGAAGATCTTTGTGATAGATCTTAAGGTTTTTTGTTTGTATGTAGTCGTAATCGGGAAGGCCTTACAACCTAGCAGGTATAGTTAAATTATGATCAATAAAGCATTTATTGCATATTCTTGTGTCAAGTTCTTTGTTATTTCTATTGTGTTACTCTTGTTGCGAGGTTGGACATCTCCTTTGTGGATTCTCTCACCTTGCACTACATTAGATGGTATCAAAGGAGGGTTTGATGCTAGTGTGTTTGCAAATTCGTGTTCATGAGCTTCTGATTCCTTGAAGAAGTTGTTTGTGATGTGGCAGAGTGAAGATCTAGCTTGTATCAACTTAAGTTATATACAAGGTGGTTAGAACTTGGATTTGTTGTAAGGGGTTGTGGTTCTTGGTATCTCCTTGGTGAACAGATTTTTGACTACAAGCAGTTGTACTTAAGGTTTTGAAGATGCCTCCTAGAAGCCTAAACCATAGAATAATTGATCAGATGAATGAAGATCTGTGAGATGAGATCCGTAATGAAATGAATGAATTGAGAAATGAGGTCATGGAAGGTATCAAAAATGATGTTGTTGGATTATAGAGAGGTCTTAGAAAAAAAATGCTTATGAGGAAGCTTCAGATGAATTTGGATCTACAAAGATTGCAAGATCTTCCACTGAAGATGGATGTGATACGTTGATAAGGACTATGGCTAGAATGAATACTGGTCATAGGATGTAAGTATCTAATTTCTTAGGTATATGAAATCTTGAAGACCTAATTGATTAGATAAGAGAGATAAAAGACTACTTTGAGGTTGAAGACATCTCTAATCCTTTGAGGGTTAGATTAGCACATACTAAGTTGAAAGGACATGTTACTCTTTAGTGGAAGGAGTTGCATAAAACTAGAGAAGATGAAGGAGAATTGAAAATTACTAGGTGGAATATGATGGTTACTAAATTAAAATCCAATTTCATACCTGAGGATTATGAATTGGAATTGTTTAAGAAGTTGCACAATTTGAAGCAGAAATATTTTAGTGTGAAGGATTATAATGAGGAGTTTTACAAATTGACCATTAGATCTGGACATAGAGAGTTGACTAAAGAGAAGGTTGCTAGATATATTAATGGTCTGGGGTATAACATACAGGATGAGTTGAGTATGCTAAAGATTGGTATAGTTGAAGATGCTTATCAGTATGCTTTGAAGGGCAAAGATAAGTTGAAGAAGAGAAATCAAGGTAAATCTAGAGGAAAAGATAAATATGTGAAGGAGAAAGATAATCATGTTGAAGAAGTTAAACTAGTTGCACCCAGGAATGATGATTGCAAGAGAGATGACAGGATTTGGCTTAAAGGTACTTGTTTTAAGTGTGGACAGAATGGACATAGAGATTTTTAGTGTAAATAGATTCTTGTGGATCAAGATGATCATATTATTGTTGAGAACATGGTTGAACCTGAGGGTGGTGAGAATCTTATGCTTACAAGAAAATTTATGAATGAGAAGCAAGTTGATCCTTGTCAAGGGAGAAGTTTATTCAGGACTATGTGTAAGTTTGGTGGTAAATGTTCTAAGGTGATTGTTGATGAAGTACCGATAACATTGTTTCTGAGGAAATGGTTTAGAAGTTTAGTTTGAAGAGGTTGAAACATATTTGTCCTTATAGGATTAGTTGTTTACAAAAAGATTATGCAGTAGAGGTTAAGGAAGATTTCATGGTAAGTTTTCACATTGGTCCTTATAGGGATGAAGTATTATGTGACATTGTGAATATGAGTTCTTGTCATGTTTTAATTGGAAGACCTTGGAAGTATGATAGAGAGGCTATTCATGACTGTAAAATAGATTTCATTACTATCTTGAAAGATGGACAAAAATTTACTTTGACTCCTTTGAAGAATGAAGACAAAGGAATGGGGAACTTGAGCATTGGAAGGAGATATGAGATTGCTACAGAGGTTAGTGCAGACATTATGATTCAGATATCTGAAGGAAAATCAGAGGGTACTAGTGGTAACATGAAGAAGAAGAAGATTCAAATGGGATCTTGTCTTGTTGATACATCTGCTAGAGGGCATGAGTGGAAGAAAGATAGGCATATTTATTTGTAGTACTTGGCTGAGAAGGGTGGAATGATAGTTCAAATAATAAATGTAGAGAATACATGGATTAAGAGTGAACATGGGATCTCTATCTTGAATCCCTTCAAATTTTCATAAGCTACTCTTATGGGAAATCTTTAGTCACCTGTGGTGTATGATGCAGGAGCATCCTTGGTCTGCTAGAAATCTTGCATCGTTATGTGAGTTTAGACTATAGTTAGAAGTTTATGTGTTTTAGGTTGTGGTTGGTCCAGTTGGAGTTTTAGCTTTTGCACCTATACTAAAATATTTTGGATAATTTTTTGGATTCTTTTTTGTGATCACACCTTATTTAGTGTTATCTTGTTAGAGATCTGGAGGAATCTACAATGGGATAGTATTTTTTTTCATGTTCTTATGATTAGGGTTGACAGGTTGGAGTGTGGTGGAGTTTTTGTACGAGTTTGGATTTATAGTCATGGATTATTGTTCTGAAGTGTACTTGGATCATTCTCCTATGATCATATATCTTAAGGTTGATTGTGTGTTGAGATTTCTTTCTCTTTTTGATTGTGGGTAACGTGTTCATGACTGGCATGGAATTACCTAGAGATTTGTGTTGCAATTGGGATTGTGGGATTCTTGGTCATTGTGTTCTTAGTGTGTGGATCGTGTTTCCTTCATGGATTGTTCAAAGTGATAGCTTCTTCTTATGTTATGTTTGGATAGGGTTGGACCTATATTTCTAAAACATTTTCTTTCTTTGGGAAATTTATTTCTTGAGCCGACTTATGGTCTTCATTTTTGTATAAAAGTAGGGCTTAGTTTCATGTTAGAGGGAAAGGAGGCTAGAAGGGAAGAAGGTATAGCAGTGGGCTATTGACCTGAAGCTTGTAGAAGATCTTTATGATAGATATTAGATTTGTTTTCTTTCTATGTGGCCATAACCGAGAAGGCCTTATAGACCGGCATGTATGGTTAAATTATGATCAATAAAGCATTTATTGCATCTTTTTGTGTCAAGTTCTTTGTTTTTTTTGCTATATTACTATTGCTACAAGGTTGGACATCTCCTTTGGGGATTCTCTCACCTTGGCACTACATCATTTGTGCTATTCATTTGTAATCTATCCTTTGTCAAACTATTTTATATCCACCGCTCCTTTTAGTTCTTTAACATTTTTCTCTTCCAGTGTTTCTTCTTTGTATGTTCTTTTCCTTCAGTTTTCTTTCAATTTGCTACAAGCTACCTAATATGTCCCATCCTTCAATAATTTTGATTACTATTTCTATTTATGACTTTACTCATATACATTGAATACTAGTCTTTTAATAATGTTCTTCTTTCTCTTCTTCCTCTTACCAACTCCTATCAAACCTTTTCCTTTACCAACATTAAGCTATTCGTGTTTGTTTTACTTCATAGTTTGAATCACTAATCCTACCAACCCCTTTCCCAGTTCTTCTAGCCTTTCATAGTTTATTCCCTGCACTCCACAGGCCTCTTTAGAAACTTCCTCAACTACATTGTCATCCCCACGCAGCCTATTTTTGTTGTTTTTCAACCTTTCATTCAATCATAAACTCTTCCATTTAATCACCAATTTCCAGTCATCTCTCTTTCTAACATCTCTGCAAACTCTGATTTGACTGAGTTGTGCATTTTTTTTCCATATTCTAATGTCTCTAAAAATACATTGGTTTTTATTATAGTGTAAATGATTTTTAATCTAACACTCTATTAATATAGATTTTTAAACCAAGAGATAAATCATCATCAATGAATTGATTGAAGGTAAACACCTTGAACTAATTATTATCCCTACCAAGTATAAAAAAATCTCTTGACATAACACGAGTACTGAATCTAAAGCAAACTCAATTGTGTTTCCTACATGAGTAATCTAATATAATAGAAGTATATTACATACAATCTCATATATGCAATGAATATTAGCCACCAAAACATCACCCAAATTAATATTACCCATTGCAAGAACATGAAAAAACTGATTGTTTATAGTGAAGAGTGTATCATAGTATGGCTCTCTAAGAGTACTTGAAACCATGAGATCAGGTGAATGAGAAATATGTACTGAAGTTCTTGAAACAATAATCCACCCAACATTCCTAAGTGCATGAGTGATTATCAATGAATGAACCTTTCCTTTGTAACTAGGGGAAGTGTCCTCATGTGCCGTGTTCTCATATATGGTTGCAAAAGAACTAGATGAAAGAAGTGAAATATTGTGCTCCTTGAGTAACTACTCCAACTTATGAATTTCTCTCTTGTAGCAATTTTTTTCACTACAACCATCTTTCTTAAAAAGACTTTATTTTATTTTCTCCTTCTTTAGATTAGACTCTTTGAAGAGGTGGTTTGGGTGTTGAAAGGCTCACTAGATTCAGCCTTGCATTTATTATTTTTATTCCCTTTCTATTTGGGTGTAATGACAACCAAGGTATGAGACTTACTACATTATTTTGATGAAGTTTGGATTGTTCCCTTATCTACCTTTCACAAAATGTCTCAAAATATGGCATAATAAATAGATTACCCAACCCATGCATAGTGGAATAAAAAAGAAGTAGCAACATATGAAAAGACACCCATCTATTTTGACAAAATTAAGAATACACACTACTTGTCAATTTTCTCTTTCCCACACGTGTATAATTGAGAACACAAAGTCTTAAACATAACCAAGTAGCCCTTGATAGAAAGAAATATATCAATAGAAAATTTTATCTCTGTCTCTAATTGGATAGATCAAAGTTGTAGAGTCACAGACAGATAGAGGTGAAACCTCAAGTGAAATCAGGAATCAGAATAATAATCACTTACCTTTGCCTCACTTGTAGTCGCCAATCCACTTAATAGTCTAATACTTTGTTATCGATCAAATAAAGATATCAGAACCAACTAAACCAAATTGTGTACAATAACCCTTATCTATGAATGCATTTATACCAATCCTTTTTGGCAAATTTGGCAGGACATATTAGGTATAAAAATATTTGGTGAAGCCTGCGTAATTAGAATGCATCTTATGTTATTTTAGAGGCAATTATGGGTCACCTAATAAATTTCTATGATTAATAAAGTTGGTGAAAATGAATTGGTTTGAGACACATGTCTACCAAATCCCAGGCAAATCTAGGGCCGCCTATAAACATATATGTATAAAACCATTGGTGAATATAGGCTGTTGATTAGGAGCCACTTTGAAATTGTAGGAAAAATTTTAAAATTTATCTTGTCCAAAAAATAGATTCAATTGGCGATATTGTAAAAGAAATGAAGAAAATTAAATAAACAGAGGGGTGATGGGCCCGAGCATTTGACCCAATATTTATAAAGTTTGGGCAATTAGGCAAACCCAATAGACACAATATATTTTCTAAATCTCTGATAGCCGACAGGTGAAATTCACAAAATGGCAAATAATCACCATTAAAATTATCGCTTCTCTAAAATCAAAATGCAACTTTACATTCTATTTATCTAGTTTTTTTGTTTAATTCATCTTCATGCCTCTGATTCTTCAATCTATACTACTGTGAAGTTGTCCCCTCCACATGAATACTGTAAAAAAATAAAAATAAAAAAAAAGAGATAAAAGAAAGAATCCAAGTGAGTGAAGCAAAAGGAAATATTTTACCATAAACACAATGAATGAGAGATTGCTTCAAGATCTATCACCAAAACAATCAAAATACTCCAAGATCAACATAATGGGACAAGTATTTTGAAAGAGGAAAAACTAAGAAAAAACTCCTTGTGTATATAACATGAATGAGGCAAAAAAACCTAAATAAAGAAAGAGAATGTGAGCAAGTATCTCACTACAAAAATGAGAGAGAAAGAGTTGACAATGTGAAAAAAAATAGTAGAAATGGAAAAATTGTTGTTAAAGTGTGTGGAGAAGCATCTCTTAAATAGAGATGAGTGATGAAGTTAGAATGTAACTCCCATATTCTATGAATGCCACATTCATAATAAGTGTGTGCCAAGTGTCAAAATCCTCTTAGGAAGGATTAAAAAAAAATTCTTAATAAAGGAAATAAAAGAAATGGGTTTTCCTTCCACTTAGACTATAGGACAAATTACTTTTAATGATAACTTGGCTTACCCATACTTAAATAATACACCAAGGAAAGATTATTAATTCTAACAAATACCCAATTGGGTCTGGTACAGGTGCCTCAATGCCCTATTGTATCAACATTACGATAGCATTAAACATCGTTAATACTTATGCTATCATCTTAGATATAAACATATAGGCAATATATATTATTTTGAGTCGTAGGTAGCCTCGATCTCTATTGACTAATCTGATCTTCATTATGTCTAGTAACCAAATCATCACAATGTTCATGTCTAACTCATAGATTGGATTATACCTCCCACCTATGCCCTTGACCCATGCAAGTCATACTTATTGATCTCTCTAATATTGGCATCATCATGAAATATTTTTTCACACACCTCTGTACTATTGTCATCACTGTCTCATACTCTGGCAGGAGATCATATAGGTTTGATAGAAAAACTCCCACCACTTGGGAGTGATAAATAATTTTTGCCACTCATGGGATGAGAACCCCCTCTCCGATTAATCTTCGGATTGAAGCTTCAACCTCTCTCAACATTTCTTCAAAAGGCACTCTAAAAAAATGTTGTAAATAGGCTCCTGATATGAGGACTTCTCACATCGTCATTAGTACTTTGATTCATAGGTTTTTTGGTCGATAATCCATCCTGAGAAGAAATGGAGAAAATTAAATAAATAGAGGGTGATGGGACTAGGCATTCGACCCAATATTTATAAAGTTTGGGCGATTGGGAAAACCCAATAAACGCAATATATTCACCAAGTCCACGATAGGCAATGGGCGACATTCCCCAAATGGAAAAAATTTCCACTAAAATTATCATTGTCTTGAAGACCTGATTGATTGGATAGGGGAGCTAGAAGACTAATTTGAACTTCAAGACATCTTTGATCCTTTAAGGGTTAGATTGGCATAGACTAAGTTGAAAGGACATGTTGCAATTTGGTAGAAGGAGTTGCAAAATAATAGAGAAGATGAAGGAGAATTGAAGATTACTAGATGAAAGCTAATGGTCTTTTGGCATGAACTTAGTGTGTATGTGAATATATATGGAGTTTTATGGTGAATCCTTTAAATAGCCATTTTGAAGTACAAAGGTGAAGGAATATTTTCAAAGCTGAGGCATGGTTGCCAATGCTCATGTAGTTTACAAGAAAGGAGCATCAAATGATGCCTAAGAAGTTGGCTAGGATGGAATGCAAAAATGAACCACCACCATAAGAAGCTAAATATTAATATATAAAAATATGACAATAAAGGTACTGATATGATGTTGATGATCGCAAGTAGCAGGAGGAGTACAAAGATGGATTATCGACCAAAAAACCTACGAATCAAAGTATCGACGATGATGTGTTGAAGTCCCCATATCAAGAGCTTATTTACAACCTTTTTTAGAGTGTCTTTTGAAGAAATTTAAAGAGAGGTTGAACCTTCAATCTAAAGAGTAATAAGAGAGGGGGTGCTCATCCCATGAGTGTCTAAAAGTGTTTATCACTCCCAAGTTGTGGGAGTTTTCATGTCAAGCCTATATGATTTCCTGCCAGAGTATGAAACAGTGATGGCAATAGCGCAGAGGTGTGTAAAACAAGAGTTTGTGATGATGTCAATATTAGACAGAGCAATAAGTATGACTTGCATGTGTCGAGGGCATGGGTGGGAGGTATAATCCCAATCCATGGGTTAGACAAAAACATGGCGATGATCAAATTATTAGACATAATAAAGATCAAATTAGCCAATAGAGATCGAGGCTACCTACGAATCAAAATAACACACATTACCTACATGCTTACATCTTAGATGATAGCAGAAGTATTAACAATGTTTGATGTTATCGTATTGTTGATACAATATTGCACCAAGGCACTAATATCATACACAAGTATATATATTTGTTAGAATTGATAGTCTTTCCTTGGTGTATTATTTAAATATGGATAAGCCAAGGTTTACTAAAATATAATTTTTCCTCTAGTCCAAGTGGGAGGACAACTCAATTCTTTTATTTTTTCTACTAAGAAAATTAGCTTATTCCTCTTTAAGAGGATTCTCACATTTTGGCACACACTTAATATGAATGTGGCATACATAGAAAATACAAGTTACATTCTAACTCCATCACCCATCTCTATTTAAGAGATGCTTCTCCACACACTTTAACAATATTTTTTTCACTTCTACTATTTTTTCCTCACATTCTCAACTCTTACCCTCTCATTGTTGTAGTGAGATTCTTGCTCACATTCTCTCTGTTGGAAATATGGATGGAGTAACTGAGAGGGGAGGGGTGAATCAGTTACCACAAAAATAAATCCACAAGTCCCTTAGATGTCTTCAATATATATTACTGTTACTCGGTAAATTGAACTTTTATTGTTTATTAAACATTCACAGTTACTGACATGCATAAAACAAATATCATAAACACAAGTAACACCAGATATAACGTGGAAACCCAATTTGGGAAAACCACCAATGTAACTAGTTACTGATTTTCACTCTTCTGAAGTGAGCCCTGTTAGGAGCCAACCCTGTTAAAGGTTACAAAACACACTGTTAGGTGTGACCCTGTTAGAGGATTTAAACACCCTGTGAGGAGTGGCCTTGTGAGAGGTATTTAGAACAATTCAACTGAATTTTCACCTTGTTAGAGGATTTACAAAATGGTTGTTAGACCAACTCTGTTAAGAGATTTCGGTATCACTGCTACAATTGTTAGAAAGCAACAATGAAGTGATCTGAATAAATACAACTTATCTTGCTGAT
>MU226003.1:2993029-3013477 GCA_018584345.1 Thuja plicata | reverse complement strand
TAATAGCTCTAGTTGAGAGCATTCTAAAAACCCTTGCACTCCATGCCTAGGGAGCTATGGATCAATTTTTGAGACCTCATTCTTGAGTGTTCTTGAATGTAAGGATTCATAGAAGTGTGACACAATTTATGCACACACTGGCTATTACTAGCCTACACTTCACAAAGATGGAACAAGTTATACAAGGAAATGTGACAAATGTCAAAGAATGGGCCGACCAACAAAATTAGATGAAATACCATTAAAACCATAGGTGGCGGTAACACCATTTGATAAATAGGGCATGGACTTTATTGGACCAACAGATCCTCCATCCAATGGGAAGTCATACATTCTGGTCTGCACAGATTACCTGACCAAATGGGTCGAAGTCAGAGCAATGAAGCATGCCATAGATCATAAAGTTGCTGAATTTCTGTAACAAGAAATTTTTACTAGATATGGAGCGCCAAGAGAACTTGTTACTAATCAAGGTACACAATTCACTTCCAATCTGATAACAGAGCTCATGAAAGAATATAATATCAGACATCGGAAATCAAGCCCCTATCAACCTCAAGCCAATGGACAAGCAGAAGTTACAAATCAAGAAATGGAAGTAATCTTAACAAAGATAGTTCATTTACATCGCCAAGATTGGAGCAACAGACTATCAAAAGTTGTCTGGGCATATAGAACAACATGGAAGACCACCACAGGGTTCACTTTGTTCAAACTATTATATGGTAAAACAACAATGCTACCGATTGAGTTTGAACACAAAACATTAAGAACAGTGCTGGAGTTAAATATTGATCTTCCTGTAGCACAAAGAGAGCTCTTGCTGCATCTCAATTCTTTGGATGAAATGCGTAAGTCTACCCTGCAGTGCACAGAATTGTCCAAAAGCAAAGAAAACAGTGGCATGATACCCATATTAAGAGTAAGCAGTTCAAAGTTGGAGATTGGGCATTGTTATATGATTCCAAATACCAAGAGATACCAGGCAAGCTGCATACATGATGGCTGGGTCCATATGAAATAAGCCATGTATTTGCAAATGAAGTAGTCTAGTTGACCACAATTGACCCTGTACACTTCAAGCTACTATTCAATGGACATAGACTAAATTTATATCATCAATCACAGACAAAAGAAGGCTTCTTGCAACAATTCAACCAACCAGTTTTAAAGGATCAATAGGTAACACTTCCTGCAGTAGAGGGTGTCAACCTTCTTCCTGCAACTCTTCAATAAGAATTCCTTCAAAGCATGACCATAATAAAAACTTTATGTTTTCATAAAGTTCAAATTCTCCATTCACTTTCTACATTCTTCTTTTTCAACCCACTTCATTTCTTAATCTTCCATCCACCCACCTTCCACATCATCATATTTCTATGCTTTCAATAAAGAGATAGTGCGTCGACGCATGTTGACCACCGACGCCGTCATTCCACTCTCACCAATCTTTCCTGACATATGTGATGATCAATTAACATGTATGAGCTTTTCAAATTTATTTCCATTTTTAGCGCGTGTATTTAGTTGGTTATATCGAATACTATAATAAATGTATCATTGCCGCCTTAATCCAGCTCTATACCTTCTACCAAGTCTAACAAGTGAGGACACTTGTCAATATTTTGTAGGGGCCAGGGAAGTGTGCCAATTTTTAAAAATTTCATTTCTATTTACTCGTTAAAAGATCCTCAAATCTATACTTTGGCCTTGTCTTTATTAAAATCCAGCTGCTGCATCACACAAGTGTCAAATGTTGTACCTTTATTCTGAATAAACCCCTAACTGTTAGACTAGATGTGACCCAGTATTGAAACCATGACATAACTCTCACTCTCACATGAATATCTATGATTTAATCTGTTAAAGTACATTATTATTGTTCATATCAAGAATACCAGAAGAATGTGAAAGAGGGTCTGTGGTTTTACAAGAGGTAGTCTGAAATTCAAAAGAGAAGAAGGTAATTATCAAGAATAGAGTAGAGGTTGAATTTGGTAAAAATGGGGGGCCAATTTCAGCGGCATGAACCAGTGGTTCATGGTATTTTACTATCTGATGTTGAGGCAGTGAGAAGATTTAATACCTACGGATGGCTGGGATATTTCTTAAAATTGACGGAGTTTGATGAGGAAGTAACATCAAAATTTGCAAACACATTTGATGAAGACCAAGCAACGGTATGGGGGTTGATAGTCATTGCAATAGAGGAGAAAATAGCGGAAGTGACCGGTTTTCCAGTAGCAGGGGAACACTATCCCAATGCCCATGATGCCAGGTTAGCTAGGGCTCAATTCACCCTACCAGGAGACCCTCCACTAGAGATCACTAAACAAGGGTGAAAACAAATGTCCATTGCTCCACCATATTAGGAGTTAGCTATGCACATTATAAGGTATTTCACCTGTGAGGGATGATTCTTTAATTTTCATGCACATCATTTTAAGCTTCTTAGTTATGTACGACATAATATCCCAATGAATGCACCCAATTTTCTGTTTGATATGTTGTGCATTAGTGCTGAAGAAACCCAAAAAGGGAAAGACAAATCTGTTACTCACCATGCCCTGATTAAATTACTCATAGAAAGATCTCTTAGGGATGCCTCCCCTATGACATGGGTAGAGTTCATCCATCATAAAACCCTTCAGCCTCAAATTGCCCCTAATGTGCAAATTAGCCAAGATAATGCAGTTTCCCCTAATCCAGTTACCGAGCAAAGTACCCAAGGGGCAGAAACTAAAAATTTACGAGAAAATGTGCCTTTAACCGTGCACATGAGAAATATACCTACTGCCGCCCGAACAAAATAAAAATGAAAGTTAGTAGGAGAAACTTCAGTTCCTGCAGCTGAACCATGAAACCCTCAAGTCTCAAGAAAGAAGAAAATGAAGTCAGTTCCTGTAGCCACTACTCCTGTAGTAGAGAAAACAAAAAGGGTTAGTAAGAAAAAGGACATAAAAGTTGAGGAAATCCCTGTAAGAAGAAGCTCTAGGATGAGAGGGCAGACTCCTAAAGCACCCACTGAAAGTTAGACCGCTTCCCCCAAACAATTTAAGGAGGAAACTCCTATCCATATTGTTCTGGATGATTCTCCTAGCCAGTCTGAGATCCCAGACATTCATCAAAATCTAGATGAGGAGTGTGAAGATGAGCCAAATGTATGTCAAAATGACCCAGGAGTTAGTCATAAGAATGTTCCAACCTATGAGAAAGAAACCCCTATAACTCACCAGCTAGCTTGCACAAGAAATGCTTTAGTTTCCTATAAGCGAACTTGGTTAATAAAATTCTTAGAGCAGTTATGGAGAGAACAAAGAAAGAAGAATAACCAAGATGAAAACAGTGGTTCAATTACTCTGCAAATGCTTCTCTTTCAGTTATATAATAAGCATGTGCTGACAACCACTCTATATGGAGAAGAGAAAAAGAAATTGTAGAAAGTAATAGCAGAACAAGAAGAGGAAATTGCAGAATTAAAAGATCAGTTGGCAAGACAGAAACAGAGAATGGAACATGCCCTTAAACTAACTGACCAGGTAATTGCTTTTAGACCTCCACCTAGGGTCTATACCATCTGTCTAAAAGAACAATTCCTCCTATTTCAGTTGATGATGACCCTCAAAGATGTAAACGTAGAGTTCAAATCAGCCCAGGAACTCTATGGTTTATACCAGACACTTCCATCTTGGCAACAAAACCTACTCTGTGAGTTTTATGTGCATAATTTCATCATCCCTACAAAGACCGAATGGAATCCCCTACCTTAAATAGGGTATATACACCTAAGGGCCCTGATGTCATGAATGCACAATGAGGCTAACTATGATAGACAATTGGAGAATTACAGAGAACTTGAGAAAACAGAACCCCTACACTTAAGAGAAGAAAGCAGTCAACCAGAAGTATTCCTAAGGGATTGGTTCAGACTGGCATATGGGAATGTTAAAAAGGAAATTAGAGATAAAAATTTTAAACTCAGAGCAGATGTGTATGCAGAATATGACAGCATGTCCTATTTTGTCTTCCAAAGAGCCTTAACCGGTGCCAGAAGTAGATGGGGTAGATTATCAGAGGTATTCAAAAGATCAGAACCACATAGCCCCATTAACCTTGAAGCAGCTATACATTGGGCACCAAAATACATAGTGCTGGGTAGGCAAATCAGGTAGGAGTGCTGGTGTTCGCTCACAATGCAGCAGCCCATGCTCCTTTAGCCCTTGTATGACATCAACACTACCAAACTTGATAGGCTGCAGGAAGATCACAAAAGGGAAGTTTGGGAAAGAACAAGAGGATTCTACTACTCCTTCAAAAGCCAGAGGTGAGAAAGAACTGAAGTTGGTGACTTTAGGTCAATTTCCAGAAGGTGCAATGCTTGAGGACAAGCATTTGATTAACCAAGGGGTAGATGATAAGGCCAAATTATTGCCTTTATTTTGTATAATTTTAAATACTCTGTTCTATTTTTTGACAAAACATTTGAGAGCCTAGCCAATCAAAACTTGTGATAAAGTCCAAATAGAACTGATAAACCATGGGTAGATGTTTGTGACATATTTTGCTAATATTATACATATAGTGCATTATTTCATAAAACCATCAGAATATATGTTCTAATATCTAGATATTTAATTTGATTAAGCTTGTTGCATGAATATTTCCGCATCATAACTAACTTGACAGGAGAGAAAGTGGCTAGAGAGTGGTCGACAGCATTCAAGGAAGACTGTTGAGGACCAGCTACGGTGTAGTTATCATTGTAGCACCAAGAAACATGGCTACTACAATGGAGCCATTATTCCAGGATGTGGGGATGTAGTGTGCCTATATTCCCTCTGCACTTTATTATGTTGAACTGGTCGCCCGAGCTTCATTACCCACACCACGGGCTGTTGCATTTCCATCTTCTTCTCTGGCATGTTTTTAGCAAGATAGCTTATTTTCTATTTTGTAATAATTGTTTGATGCTCTATATATATAGGGATTGGAACGATAGTTTGAGGTTAGCTAGAAAAGATAGAGACAGAAGCTTTTGGAAGAAAACTGTTATATAGTAATCTATTTCAAGTTCCATGTATTGTTTCTATGTAATGAGTTTTTGAAATACAATGAAGTAGTTCTTGGTTTACGTTCTATGTTAATAGTTTAGTAGAAACTGACCAAGGGGGCCCACTTGGGAGGTGGAATAGGTTAAAATAGAATAGATTTCATTTCTAGCATTTCCAGCATTTCTAGTATTTCAGATAAAAGTTAAAATTTCTTCCTGCAACATAGTACCTTATGAATGTTCCTGTCGCATCTGCAAGAATAGTTATAATGGATGTTCTAGGCTGAAAGTATAGGTTTAAGTAGAGTTGCAATTTCTAGCATTCATTTCAGTAATGAGATAAATGTATTCTTTTCCTACAGCACTAGTGTAGGCTTCTTTTATGCATTTTTACCTTCCTGTAGCATAAGTAGAATGACTCCTTAAGGAACCTAGTGCACATATCGTGTCGACCATTTCAAGTATATGTCCCTGGGTTGACAAGTTAAATGCACCTCATAACGGGAGAAGTACTCCTTAGATTGAATAAACCATTCCTAAGAAAGGCCTTGAGCATGATTATTCCATACCTATTGTGAGGTAGTTCAATGGCACAAACTTCTTTTCAAACTAAAATATTGTAAAGATATAAGATCTGCAAAACTACAGATTAGATAAATAATCTCCAACCAAGGAGTGTTCCATGAATGGTAACCTCTAACACCTTCCTACTCAAAATGAGGAATAGTAACCTACACTAATACCATGTAAGAAATAATAATGGAAGAGAAAACAAACTTAAACAATCCAAAAGAGCTAGGTAAGGGAGAAATGTTACCATGAGAAAATGAAATCCAAGAGCATTCGTCAAAAAATCCAAAGGCAAAGAAGACAAGATATTTTATAAGGGGAAAATCAAAAAAAACCCCCTTTGTATTATTGTGAATGAGGCCATAGCCTAAAGAGAGAAAAGAGAGAGAGGAAGAGAGAAAGATGCGCATTACAATAACTTCATCCACTAGAAATGAGAGAGGAGCATCTCTTAAATAGAGATGAGAGAGAGGAGTTAGAATGTAACTCCCAAGTCTATGAATGTCATCATTCATAAGTGTGTGTGACAAGTGTCGATATCCTTTTAAGGAGAAATAAAATAATTTCCTTATTAAAGGAATTACATAAAATGAGTTGTCCTCCTACTTGGACTAGAGGACAAAATACATTTTAGGATACCTTGGCTTATCCAAATTTAAATAAAACACCAAGGAAAAATGATTAATTCTAACAAAAAGCACATGGGTTTGGAACTGGTCCATCAATACAATATTGTATCATAAGTATAACAATGTCAAATACAATAAATATTTCAGCCATGACCTCTATTGTAAGTATAATGGCCATATGTGTCATCTATAGGCAGGGGTAATTTCAACCTCTTTGAGATAATCATATCTTAATTATGTCCAATAATCATACCATTACCAAGTTCCTTTCTAACTCTTGGATTGTGATAATCTCTCCCACCCATGACCTTGATCCATGCAAGTCATATTTTCTTATTACTCTATCCAAAATAGCCAGTCGTGAATGTCTCCTTCACGCATCTCTGAACTATCACCATTATTGTCTCATATTCTGGCACTAGGTTATACAAGTTTGACATGAACACTCCAACTACCTAGGAGTGATAAATGCTTCCTAGTGCTCATGGAAGGAGCATGCCCTCCCCGATTATGCTTTAGATGGCTCCTTCAAATTCTCTGGGCATTACTTCAAATGACACTAAAAAATGGTGTCTTTCATATGAACCTGATATGGGGAACTCCCATACTGAAATAGGAATTTTAACTCGCAGAGTTCTTGGTATGTAATCCATTTGTTCTTCTTCTATTATTACCTATAACCAGCATTGAACTACATTCCTTATAAGTTTTTTTTAAATCAAAATCTATTATAGTTCAACTATTCTATATTCCTTGAAAAAAAAAGAGTTGTTATTATACTACTCTTTCTCCATTTTATGTCCTCTCCGTTCACTCGACATCCTCTCTACATATTACTTCTTATAATCTGCATCAACATAACTTAATTCTATTTACCTTACTCTATTGCGTTTCATCTCTCCCTTATTTTGCATGGGTTTATGGTCTGCAGCTTGTTTGGTTTTCACTTCTGATCTGGTCTCTTGTGAATGTTTTTCAGTATTGGGAAGCCTCCACTTCCTTTTGATGCCTTTGTTTTAGTGTATTATTGCTTTCCCACTTAAATAATTGTCCAGTCTCTCACCTTTTGCCTATTTTTATCCTTTCCTCCTTTCACACCTCTTCCTCAAGTAAATTTTCAAGCATTGTATTGCGCAAGAAGAAAAGGAAGTGGTCTGCTGATGCAGGACCATCCTTGGTCTACTTAGAATCTTGCATCCTTGTTTGATTTTGGGTTACAGTTACCAGTTTCTATGTTTTTGGTTGTGGTGGGTCCAATTAGAGTTTAAGTTATTGTAGTTGTATTGGAATGTTCTAGAAAATATTTTGGATTCTTTACTTTGATCTCACCTTATTTAGTGTTATCTTGTTCGAGATCTGGAGGATTCTGTGATAGAAAAATATTTGTTTTCCTTTTCTTCTTATTAGGGTTAACAGGTTGGAGTGTGGTTGAGTTTATGTGTGAGTTTGGAGTTATGCTCATGGATTCTTGTTTTGGACTATTCTTGGATCATTCTACTATGATTGGATCTCTTGGGGTTAATCGCGTGTTGAGATTTCTTTCTCTTTCTAGTCGTGGGTAACGTGTTCATGACTGACATGGACTTACTTGGAGATTTGTGTTGGGATTAAGATTGTGGGATTCTTATCCAATGTGATCTTATCATGTGGATTGTGGTTCCTTCGTCAATTGTTCCAAGTGATCGATTCTTCTTATGTTATGTTTGGATAGGGTTGGACCTATATTTGTAAAACATTTGCTTGCTTTGGGAAATGTATTTCCCAACTTATGGTTGTGATTTTTGTATAAAATTAGGGTTTGGTTTTGTGTTAGAGGGCAAGGAGGGTAGAAGGACAAAAGGTATAGCAGTGAGCCATTGACCTGACACTTGCAAAAGATCTTTGTTATAGATCTTAGAGTTGTTTACTTTGTACATCACCATAATCAGGAAGGCCTTACATCCCAGATGTATGGTTAAATTATGATCAATAAAGCATTGATTGCATCTTGTTGTCTCAAGTTCTTTGTTGTTTCTGTTGTGTTACTCTCACCACGAGGTTTGACATATCATTTGGGGATTCTTTGACCTTGGGACTGCATTAGATGGTATCATAGCAAGGTTTGATGCTGGTGGTGTTTGCAAATTCATGTTCATGAGCTTGTGATTCCTTGGAGAAGTTGTTTGTGAGGTAGAAGAGTGAAGATCTGTCTCACATCAACTTAAGGATTGTAGAAGGTGGTCAGAACTTGGATTTGTTGTAGGGGGTTGTGGTTCATGGTATCTCCTTGGTGAACATATCACCGAGTAGAGGCAGTTACACTTAATCTTGTGAAGATGCCTCCTAGAATACTAAACCCTAGGATGATTGACCAGATGAAAGAAGATCTATGAGATGAGATCCATAATAAAATGAATAAATTGAGGAATGAAGTCGTGGAAGGTATTATAAATGTTATTTCTAGATTACAAAGAGGTTTAAGAATAGAAGATTCTTATGAGGAAGCTCCTGATGAATTCAAATATGCAGAGATTGCTAGATCTTCCACTAAAGATGGATCTGATAGGTTGATGAGAACTATGGCTAGACTGAATACTGGTCATAAGATGGAAGTATCTAATTTCTCAGGTACATTAAATCCTGAAGACCTTATTGATTGAATAGGAGAGCTAGAAGACTACTTTGAACTTGAAGACATCTCTGATCCTTTGAGGGTTAGATTGATATAGACTAAGTTGAAAGGACAAGATTCTCTTTGGTGGAAGGAGTTGCAGAAAAATAGAGAAGATGAAGGAGAATTGAATATTACTAGATGGAAGTTGATGGTTACTAAATTGAAAGCCCATTTCATACCTGAGGATTATGAATTGGAATTGTTTATGAAGATACAGAATCAGATGAAGAAAGATATTAGTGTGAAGGATTATACTAAGGATTTTTACAAATTAACCATTAGATCTGGACATAGAGAGTTGACTAAAGAGAACATTGCTAGATATATTAATGGTCTGAGGTATAACATACAAGATGCATTGAGTATGTTGAAGATTGTTACAATTGAAAACGCTTATCATTATGCTTTGAAGGCCAAAGATAATTTGAAGAAGAGAAATCAAGGTAAATCTAGAGGAAAACATAAATAGGTGAAGGAGAAAGATAAGCTTGTTGAAGAAGTTAAATTGGTTGTAGATAGGAATGATGATTGCAAGAGAGATGACAAGAATTGGTTTAAAGGTACTCATTTTAAGTGTGGATAGAATGGACATAGAGATTTTTAGTGTAAACATATTTTTGTGGCTCGGGAGGATCCTATTAATGTTTAGAACATAGTTGAACCTGAGGGAGGTGAGAATATTATGCTTAGAAGAACATTGTTGAATGAGAATCAAGTTCATCCCTTTCAAAGGAGAACTTTATTGAAGACTATGTGTAAGTTTGGTGGTAAATTTTGTAAGGTGATTATTGATGGAGGAAGTACTGATAACTTGCTTAGTTTGAAGAGGTTGAAACATCCATTTCCTTATAGGAATAGTTAGTTACAAGAAGATCATGCAGTAGAGGTTAAGGAATAGTGCATCGTAAGTTTTCACATTGGTCCTTATAGGGATAAAGTATTATGTGACGTTGTGAATATGAGTTCTTGTCATATTTTACTTGAAGACCTTTGTAGTATGATAGAGAGACTATTCATGAATGTAAAAGAAATTTCATTACCATCCTAAAAGATGGACACAAATTTACTTTCACTCCTTTGAAGAATGAAGACAAAGGAATGAGGAACTTGAACAACAGAAGGAAATACGAGATGACTGCAGAGGTTAATGTGGACATTACAATTCAGATATTTGAAGGAAAATCAGAGGCTACTAGTGGTAACATGAAGTAGAAGAAGATTCAAATGAGATCTTGTCTTGTTGATACATCTGGTAGAAGGAATGAGTGGAAGAATGATAGGCAGAGTCATTTGTAGTACTTGACTGAGAAGGGTGGAATGAAAGTGCAAATAGTAGATGTAGATAATATATGGATTAAGAATGAACATGGGATCTCTATCTTGAATCCCTATAGATTTAGTAAGCTTCTCTTATGGGGAATCTTTAGTCACCTAGGGTGTATGATGTAGGAGCATCCTTGGTCTGTTGGCAATCTTGCATTGTTCTGTGAATTTGGGTTACAGTAAGCAGTTTTTGTGTTTATAGTTGTGGTTGGTCCAGTTGAAGTTTTAGCTATTGCGCTTGTGCTAGAATGTTCTGGACAATGTTTTGGATTATTTTCTGTGATCGCACCTTATTTATTGTTATCTTATTCAAGATCTAGAGGATTCTATGATAAGATAGTTTTTTTTTTTTGTTCTTCTGATTAGGGTTGACAGGTTGGAGTGTGGTCGAGTTTATGTGCAAGTTTGGAGTTGCACTCATGGATTCTTGTTCTGGAGTGTTCTTGGATCATTCTCCTATGATCACAAATCTTAGGGTTGATCGCATGTTGAGATTTATCTCTTTTTGGCTGTGGGTAAGGTGTTCATGACTGGTGTGGACTTACTTGGAGATTTGTGTTGCAATTGAGATTGTCATATTCTTAGCCATTGTGATCTTAGCGTATGGATTGTGGTTCCTTCGTGGATTTTTCCATGTGATCACTTCTTCTTATGTTATGTTTGGATAGGGTTGGACCTATATTACGTAAAAAAATTTCTTTCTTTGGGAAATGTATTTATTGAGCTAACTTATGGTCGTGATTTTTGTATAAAAGTAGGGCTAGGTTTCGTGTTAGAGGGTGAGGAGGGTAGAAGGGCAGAAGGTATAGTAGTGGGATATTCACCTTAATCTTGTAGAAGATCTTTGTGATAGATCTTAGAGTTGGTTTATTTGTATGTAGTCATAAGTGGGAAGGCATTATAACCTGGCATGTATGGTTAAATTATGATAAATAAGGCATCTATTACATCTTGTTGTGTCAAGTTTTTTTTTTTTTTGTGGTACTCTTGCTGCGAGGTTGGACATCTCCTTTGGGGATTCTCTCACCTTGGCACTGCATTAGATGGTATCAGAGAAAGGTTTGATGTTGGTGGTATTTGCAAATTCATTTTCTTGAGCTTGTGATTCCTTGGGGAAGTTGTTTCTTAGGCGGGAGAGTGACGATCTAGCTTGCATCAACTTAAGGACTCTACACGGTGGTCAGAACTTGGATTTTTTGTAGGGGTTGTGGTTCTGGGTATCTCCTTGGTGAATAGATCCCTGATTAGAGGTAGTTGTAGTTAAGGTTTTGAAGATGCCTCCTAGAAGACTAAACCCTAGGATGATTGATCTGATGAAAGAAGAAATATGAGATGAGATATGTAATGAAAGGAATGAATTGAGGAATGAAATCATGGAAGGTATTAGAAATGTTGTTGCTGGATTACAAAGAGGTTCTAGAAAAAAATATTCTTATGAGGAAGTTGCTGATGAATTTGGATCTACAGAGATGGCTAGATCTTTCAATGAAGACGGAATTGATAGGTTGATGAGAACTATGGCTAGACTGAATACTGGTCATAGGATGGAAGTATCTAATTACTCAGGTACATTAAATTTTGAAGACCTGATTGATTTGATAGGAGAGATAGAAGACTACTTTGAGCTTGAAGACATCTTTGATCCTTTGAAGGTTAGATCGGCACAGACAAAGTTGAAAGGACATGCTGCTCTTTGGTGGAAGGAGTTGCAGAAAAATAGAGAAGATGAAGGAGAATTGAAGATTACTAGATGGAAGTAGATGGTTACTAAATTGAAAGCCAAGTTCATACCTGAGGATTATGCATTGGAATCATTTAAGAAGTTTCAAAATCAAAGCATAAAGATCTTAGTGTGAAGGATTATACTAAGGAGTTTTACAAATTTACTATTAGATCTCAACATAGAGAGTTGACTAAAAAGAAGGTTGCTAGATATATAAATGGTCTAAGGTATAACATACAGGATGAGTTGCGTATGTTGAAGATTGGTAGAGTTGAAGATGCTTAGCAATATGCTTTGAAGGCCGAAAGTAAGTTGAAGAAGAGAAATTAAGGTAACTCTAGAGGAAAATATAAATAGGTGAAGGAGAAAGACAAGCTTGTTCAAGAAGAAAAATTGGTTGCACCTAGGAATGATGATCACAAGAGAGATGACAAGAATTGGTTTAAAGGTACTTGTTTTAAGTGTGGACATAATGGACATAAGGATTTTTAGTGTAAATAGATTCTTGTGGCTCAGGATGATCCTGCTATTGTTGAGAACATGGTTGAACCTGAGGGTGGTGAGAATCTTATGCTGAGAAGAGCATTGTTGAAAGAGAAGCAAGTTGATCCTTGTCAAAGAAGAACTTTATTCAAGACTATGTGTAAGTCTAGTGGTAAATGTTGTAACGTGATTGTTGATAGAGGAAGTAATGATAACTTTGTTTCTGAGGAAATGGTTCAGAAGCTTAGTTTGAAGAGGTTGAAACATCCTTGTCCTTATAGGATTAGTTGGTTACAAGAAGATCATGCAGTAGAGGTTAAGGAATAGTGCATGGTAAGTTTTCACATTGGTCCTTATAGGGATGAAGTATTATGCAACATTGTGAATATGAGTTCTTCTCATGTTTTAATTGGAAGACCTTGGCAGTATGATAGAGAGGCTATTCATGACTGTAAAAGAAATTTCATTACTATCCTGAAAGATGGACATAAATTTATTTTGACTCCTTTGAACAATGAAGACAAAGGAATGAGGAACTTGAGCATTGGAAGGAAATATGAGATGACTTCAAAGGTTAGTGTGGACATTATGATTCAGATATATAAAGGAAAATCAGAGGCTACTAGTGGTAACATGAAGCAGAAGAATATTCAAATGGGATCTTTTCTTGTTGATACATCTAGTAGAAGGTATGAGTGGAAGAATGATAGGCAGAGTCATTTATAGTACTTAACTAAGAAGGGTGGAATGACAATGCAAATAGTAGATGTAGAGAATATGTGGATTAACAATGAACATGGGATCTCTATCTTGAATCCATTTAGATTTTCATAAGATACTCTTATGGGAAATATTTAGTCACCTAGGGTGTCTAATGCAGAAGCATCCTTGGTCTCCTGGAAATCTTACATTGTTTTGTGAGTTTGGGTTACAGTTAGCAGTTTTTGTGTTTCTTGTTGTGGGCTGTACAGTTGGAGTTTTAGCTATTGCACTTATACTAGAATGTCTGGACATTGTTTTGGATTCTTTTCTATGATCCCAACTTATTTAGTATTTTCTTGTTCGAGATCAGGAGGATTCTGTAATAGGACAATATTTGTTTTCCTATTCTTCTTATTACGGTTGACAGGTTGGAGTGTGGTCAAGTTTATGTGTGATTTTGGAGTTGCGCTCATGGATTCTTGTTCAGGAGTGTTCTTAGATCATTCTCCTATGATCGCATCTCTTCAGGTTGATCGTGTGTTGATATTTATTTCTTTTTTTGTCTGTGGGTAACATTTTCATGATTGGCGTGGACTTACTTGGATATTTGTGTTATGATTGATTTTGTGTGATTCTTAGCCGTTGTAATCTTAGTGTGTGGATCATGGTTCCTTCATGGATTGTTAAATGTGATCACTTTTTCTTGTGTTATATTTGGATAGGGTTGGACCTATATTTGTAAAACACTTTCTTGCTTGGGGAAATGTATTTCTTAAGCTAACTTATAGTCATGATTTTTGTATAAAAGTAGGGCTTGGTTTCATGTTAGAGGGCGAGGAGGGTAGAAGGGAAGAAGGTATAGTAGTGGGTTATTGACCTGAAGCTTGCAGAAGATCTTTGTGATAGATCTTAATGTTTTTTGTTTGTATGTATTCATAACCGGGAAGGCCTTACAACCTAGCACGTATGGTTAAATTATGATCAATAAAGAATTTATTGCATATTCTTGTGTCAAGTTCTTTGTTGTTTCTATTGTGTTACTCTTGTTGCGAGGTTGGACATCTCCTTTGTGGATTCTCTCACCTTGGCACTACATCAGATGGTATCAAAGGAAGGTTTGATGCTAGTGGTGTTTGCAAATTCATGTTCATGAGCTTCTGATTCCTTGAAGAAGCTGTTTATGATGTTGCAGAGTGAAGATCTAGTTTGCATCAACTTAAGGAATATACAAGGTGGTCAGAACTTGGATTTGTTGTAGGGGGTTGTGGTTCTTGGTATCTCCTTGGTGAATAGATTGTCGAACATAAGAAGTTGTACTTAAGGTTTTGAAGATGCCTCCTAGAATCCTAAACCCTAGAATAATTGATCAGATGAATGAAGATCTACGAGATGAGATCCGTAATGAAATGAATGAATTGAGGAATGAAGTCGTGGAAGGTATCATAAATGATGTTGTTGGATTATAGAGAGGTCCTAGAACAAAAGATGCTTATGAGGAAGCTTCTGATGAATTTGGATCTACAAAGATTGCAAGATCTTCCAGTGAAGATGGATGTGATAGGTTGATAAGGACTATGGCTAGAATGAATACTAGTCATAGGATGTAAGTATCTAATTTCTTAGGTATATTAAATCCTGGAGACCTAATTGATTAGATAAGAGAGCTAAAAGACTACTTTGATCTTGAAGACATCTCTAATCCTTTGAGGGTTAGATTAGCACAAACTAAGTTGAAAGGAAATGTTAATCTTTGGTGGAAGGAGTTGCATAAAACTAGAGAAGCTGAAAGAGAATTGAAGATTACTAGATGGACGTTGATGGTTACTAAATAAAAAGCCGAGTTCATACCTAAGGATTTTGAATTGGAATTGTTTAAGAAGTTGCATAATTTGAAGCACAAAGATCTTAGTGTGAAGGATTATACTGTGGAGTTTTACAAATTGACCATTAGATATGGACATAGAGAGTTCACTAAAGAGGCTAGATATAATAATGGTTTGAGGTATAACATACAGGATGAGTTGAGTATGTTGAAGATTGGTACAGTTGAAGATGCTTATCAGTATGCTTTGAAGGGTGAAGATAAGTTGAAGAAGAGAATTCAAGGTAAATCTAGAGGAAAAGATAAATATGTGAAGGAGAAAGATAAGCATGTTGAAGAAGTTAAATTGGTTGCACCTAGGAATGATGATTGCAAGAGAGATGCCAGGAATTGGTTTAAAGGTACTTGTTTTAAGTGTGGACAGAATGGACATAGAGCTTTTTAGTGTAAATAGATTCTTGTGGCTCAGGAGGATCCTGTTATTGTTGAGAACATGGTTGAACCTGAGGGTGGTGAGAATCTTATGCTTACAAGAACATTTCTGAATGAGAAGCAAGTTGATCCTTGTCAAGGGAGAAGTTTATTCGGGGCTATGTGTAAGTTTGGTGGTAAATGTTGTGAGGTAATTGTTGATGAAGTACTGATAACCTTTTTTCTGAGGAAATGGTTCAAAATTTTAGTTTGAAGAGGTTGAAACATCCTTGTCCTTATAGGATTAGTTGGTTACAAGAAGATCATGCAGTAGAGGTTAAGGAACAGTGCATGGTAAGTCTTCACATTGGTCCTTATAGGGATGAAGTATTATGTGCCATTGTGAATATGAGTTCTTGTCATGTTTTAATTGGAAGACCTTGGCAGTATGGTAGAGAGTCTATTCATGACTGTAAAAGAAGTTTCATTACTATCCTGAAAGATGGACAAAAATTTAGTTTGACTCCTTTGAAGAATGAAGACAAAGGAATGAGGAACTTGAGCATTGGAAGGAGATATGAGATTGCTACAGAGGTTAGTGCAGACATTATGGTTCAGATATCTGAAGGAAAATCAATGGGTACTAGTGGTAACATGAACCATAAGAAGATTCAGATGGGATCTTTTCTTGTTGATACATCTGGTAGAGGGCATGAGTGGAAGAATGATAAGCTAGAAGAGTCATTTGTAGTACTTGATTGAGAAGGGTGGAATGATAGTGCAAATAGTAGATGCAGAGAATACGTGGATTAAGAATGAACATGGGATCTCTATCTTGAATCGCTTCAAATTTTCATAAGCTACTCTTATGGGAAATCTTTAGTCACCTGGGGTGTATGATGCAGAAGCATCCTTGGTTTTCTAGAAATCTTGCATCGTTCTATGAGTTTGGATTATAGTTAACAGTTTATGTGTTTCTAGTTGTGGTTGGTCCAGTTGGAGTTTTAGCTGTTGCGCCTGTACTAAAATATTTTGGACAATGTTTTGTATTCTTTTATGTGATTGCACTTTATTTAGTGTTATCATGTTCGAGATGTGGAGGAATCTACAATATGACAGTATTTTTTTTCATGTTCTTCTGATTAGGGTTGACAGATTGGAGTGTGGTGAAGTTTCTGTATGAGTTTGGAGTTACACTCGTGGATTCTTGTTCTAGAGTGTTCTTGGATCATTTTCCTATGATCGCATCTCTTAAGGTTGATCGCGTGTTGAGATTTATTTCTCTTTTTGGCCATGGGTAACCTGTTCATGACTGGCGTGGAATTACTTAGAGATTTGTGTTGCAATTGAGATTGTGGGATTCTTGGTCGTTGTGTTCTTAGTGTGTGGATCGTGGTTTCTTTGTGGATTGTTCGAAGTGATAGCTTCTTCTTATGTTATGTTTGGATAGGGTTGGACTTATATTTCTAAAACATTTTCTTGCTTTGGGAAATATATTTCTTGAGCCGACTTATGGTCGTGATTTTTGTATAAAAGTAGGGCTTAGTTTCATGTTAGAGGGAAAGGAGGGTAGAAGGGCAGAAGGTATAGCATTGGGCTATTGACCTGAAGCTTGCAGAAGATCTTTGTGATAGATCTTAGAGTTGTTTTCTTTGTATGTGTCCGTAACTGGGAAGGCCTTATAGGCCGGCATGTATGGTTAAATTATGATCAATAAAGCATTTCTTGCATCTTGTTGTCTTAAATTCTTTGTTGTTTTTGCTATATTACTCTTGCTGCGAGGTTGGACATCTCCTTTGGGGATTGTCTCACCTTGGCACTGCATCATTTGTGCAATTCATTTGTAATCTATCCTTGGTCAAACTATTTTATATCCGCCGTTCCTTTTAGTTCTTTAACATTTTTATCTTCTAGCGTTTCTTCTTTGTCTGTTCTTTTCCTTCGGTTTGCTTTCGGTCTGCTATAAGCTACCTAATTCGTCCCATCCTTCAACAATTTTGATTATTGTTTCTATTTATGACTTTACTCATATACGTTGAATACTAGTCTTTTAATAACATCCTTCTTTCTCTTCTTCCTCTTACCAACTCCTAGCAAACCTTGTCCTTTAACAAGATTAAGCTATTCACATTTGTTCTACTTCGCACTTTGAATCACTATTCCTACCAACTCCTTTCTCAGTTCTTCTAGCCTTTCAGAGTTTATTCCGTGCACTCCACGAGCCTCTTTAGAAACTTCCTCAACTATGCTGTCATCCCCACGCAGCCTATTTTTGTTGTTGTTCAACCTATCATTCAATCATAAACTTTTCCATTTAATTGCCAATTTCCAGTCATCTCTCTTTCTAAGATCTCTGCAAACTCTGATTTGACTGAGTTGTGCATTTTTTTGCCATATCCTAATGTCTCTAAAAATACATTGGTTTTTATTATAGTGTAAACGGTTTTTAATCTAACACTCTATTAATATAGATTTTTAAACCAAGAGATAAATCATCATCAATGAATTGATTGAAGGTAAACACCTTGAACTAATTATTAGCCCTACCAACTACAAAAAAAATTCTTGACGTTACATGAGTCCTGAATCTGAAGCAAACTCAATTGTGTTTCCTACCTGAGTAATCTAATATAATAGAAGTATATTACGTACAATCTCATTTATGCAATGAATATTAGCCACCAAACCATCACCCAAATTAATATTACCCATTGCAAGAACATGAACAAACTGATTGTTTGTAGTCAAGAGTGTATCATAGTATGGCTCTCTAAGAGTACTTGAAACCATGAGATTGGGTGAATGAGAAATATGTACTGAAGCTCTTGAATCAATAATCCACCCAACATTCCTAAGTGCATGAGTGATTATCAATGAATGACCCTTTCCTCTATTACTAGGGGAAGTGTCCTCATGTGCCTTCTCATATTTGGTTGCAAAAGAACTAGATGAAAGAAGTGAAATATCGTGCTCCTTGAGTAACTACTTCAACTCATGAATTTCTCTCTTGTAGAAATTTTTTTTCACTACAACCTTCTTTCTCAAAAAGGCTTCATTTTGGTTTCTCCTTCTTTAGATTAGACTTTTTGAAGAGGTGGTTTGGGTGTTGAAAGCCTCACTAGATTCGGCCTTGCATTTATTCTTTTTCTTCCCTTTCTATTTGGGTGTAATGACAACCTAGGTATGAGACTTACTACATTATTTTGATGAAATTTGGATTGTTCCCTTATCTACCTTTCACAAAATGTCTCAAAAGATGGCATAATAAATGGATTACCCAACCCATGCATAGTGGAATAAAAAAGTAGCAACATATGAAAAGACACCCATCAATTTTGACAAAATTAAGATTACACACTTCTTGTCAATTTTCTCTTTCCCACACGTGTCTAATTGAGAACACAAAGACTTAAACTTAACCAAGTAGCCTTTGATAGAGGGAAATATATCAATAGAAAAATATTATCTCTGTCTCTAATTGGATAGATCGAATATCACTAATAAGACCAAATAGATCCTTAAGCTTATCCCAAATCTCACATGGTGTAGTGTACTCTTCAATATTGAAGAAAGGAAATCTAAGATGTGCATAGCATTCAAGCCCATTGTCTCATCACACTTATTTTGATGTGTGAATCTTCCATATTTTTCAGTGAAAGTATTGCTTGTTCATTATAGACCAGAATCCTTTAGACCATAGTAAGCATTGCATCTTCACCTTCCATATATGATAGCCACGAGGAGTGGGGATCTAAAACCTTGATTCATCCATATGAGCCACAACAAATTTTGAAAAAAATAGCCATAGAACTTTGAGGAAACTCGAAAATGAAAACTCCCTGAATATAATTTTTTTTTTAAAATAGCCTATAGGACTAAAAAAAGGGAACCTGATTTAGTATTAAAGACATTCTAGGGCCCACTTTTTGAGCTAAATGTTGGTAGTGGGCCAACTCCTCTAACCAATCTCCTAATCACCAACATTGTATCCTCAACACATGTGCACGAGTCTTATGGGAGCAATGACAATGTGATAGAAGGGCTTTAGGCTATGTAAATAGCAGAAAATTGTGTCATACTGCAATATGTAATATGGGACTAAACATCCAAGCCAAAGCCAAAAAAAATGCAGCACATAAGGGCTTACCAGCGCATTGTTTTACTCCAAATGTAAAACCCTAAAAACAATATTCGTTGCAAAACTTTAGAATGTATAATGTCTTATCATGAACCAATAAAATCAGGCAACTAGAGAAGGCATGGCTGGACAAAATGAGCTCCTCCGAACCTGTAACCAATGTTGTACCAAATATGGATTGTTGAACAGAACTATCACAATCGATGCCAAATGATTGCAATGAATAGTAATATCGCTGCCAAATATATCGAACAATAGCCATGATACCTCAAATGCAATCAAATGGCTTACTAAATGCACCGCCCAGCTTCTAGGATTGGATTTCTCACTCTCAGATACCCTAAACCCTAAACCCTAAACCCTCTCTACTGTTTTCCACTGTTTTCCTGATCACTATGATTTATGACAGTGGCTAAGGAATATTTATAAGCCCAAGTCGATGCTAAAAAGAAATTAAATTAGCTACGAGCCAGTGAGCAGCTACAATAACCGCCTGATTTGTATGCCCATTTTCAGGCTCTGTTGAAAATGATAATTCACTTGATAAATGAATCGATATGATGAAAAGAACAATCTTGCTATTTAGAAAAGATGCAGGAGTAGGTAGAAAACTACCCGAACAGAAAACTAAAAAACAACCCAAAAAAATTGACTACTGATTACTCTAAAATCAAGCATATTTACTCTAAAATCTTCTTTATTCCACTCCCCTGCCTCCTTTTTGTTGAGAACATGTGTCTCAACCTTGCAGTCTTTTTCTGGAAAATTTCAGAATTTGTTTGTGGTAGTTTTCCACATGTTTATACATTGGAAATTAGTTAATGAGTTGTTAAAAATGAGTCTTGTCCATAGTAGAATATAGGTGGGTCATTTTTAGAGCCTTGATGACTCATTTTGTGACTTTTATGGGGGTCTAAACTAGAGGACAAAATTATTGACGGGAT
>MU226003.1:2937136-2985693 GCA_018584345.1 Thuja plicata | reverse complement strand
CTAGAGGACAAAATTATGGACGGGATTACTATTTTAACCTGGTTGTTTTTCCATCTTGGAAATGTAAATGTCAAAAATGGGCACCATGTGGCATGGTGGTTAAGCCCATGGTTTTGTAAAACCACAACTGGTTTCCAGGTTGTAAAATCACTATAAAAGGAGGGCTTGGGGAGGTGTTTGAATCATTGAGTTTTTTGCAAGACTGGATGCTAGGAGTCTCTCTGAGTTCGAGTTGTGGTGATGCGCTCCTGTAAGAACTTGCATTGCAAGTGTATTGTAATCATCTTGATTTGATAATACATTGTGCGGGTTTTGGAGGGTGGGGTTTTTCTCCCGGAAGGGTTTCCCCACGGTAATCACTGTGTTATGTGTTCATTGTTATTTTGTTTATGCTTTATTATGCATTTCTTAAGATCTTTGCAATGTTTAAGTTGAAATTTGCATAATCGTCCTCTCAAGATTAGCGTAGGAAGCGTTTTCGCACACCTTTGCTTCCTTACACTTTTGGTCCTAAGGTAGATTTATTTCAAGGATTCTCTGATAATTCTCCATTTCCTCCTCCATCCTTTGGTCTCTATTCTCCCCTTGCTAGGAGCATTTTACACTATCACTCTCCCAACAGTTTCAATCAGAGTTGTCCTTCTCCAGACTACAGTTTTGATTAGCTGTGTTAACTTCATCTCCCTCCTACCAACGTTCATCCACTTCATGTGCTTTTGACTTGCATTTGCATATCTGCATTTGGTCCTCCCTTTCTTACTTTTTGTTGCCTTATGCCCATTTTGTGGCCATCTCTATTTCCTCTGGGATGATTAGCAGGCTTAATATTTTTGTTTCTGTTTTTAATGTTAATACATATTTTTGCGTACCTCCTATATTTTTTTGTTCTCAAGGTGCCCAAATGATTTGCTATTTCGCATAGTGTTTCTAGATCCCAATATTCTGATAGAAGGTTATGTAATCTTATCCATGTGGAAATTTCCATGGTTAAATGTTTCAAGGGTAAAAGTTTGGCTGTCATTCTTTAGTGTATAACCGGGTACCCCCATCATAAAAGATGCTATATTGAAGATATTTCTTTTCAACCTTTTCTCTGGGTTGGGGAGTGATTTCAATTTCACCTTCATATCCCATTTACCTTCATATCCTATTTACCTGGTTGTGAAAACCATTTATCTGGTTGTGAAAACCCATTTACCAGCTTAATTTTTCACTCTGGAGTGAAAAAACCTAAACCTACCTGAATGAAAACCAATAACTGGCAGCTAAATTTTCACTTTAAATGTGCATATTTACTTTCAGGGAGGTCATTTTAATCATTTCCAATTTAGCACTTTGTGTTCCCATTAAAGTTTTTAATAAAAAATTACTTCCACTACTGCACTTTCACTTTCCAAGTGAATTTTCATCAATTAAAGTTTCTCTTTGAGTAAACACCCTTACTCATATTCAAAATTCTTTGGGCACTTCAATTTCCATTTGAATTATAACATGCTTTTGTTTGACATTTTTCCTTAAGTTTCACTTTCTCTTTGTGCAAATTGCTTATTCTTACAACCAGTTGCTGTATATGCTCATTTCTTTAGGGGATAAAGATTCATTTGTGTGAGAGTTTCAACAATACAGATTGTATTTTCTTGTTAACAACACAAAAGCTGCCTTGTAACTCATCAATTTGTGTTTTGATTGCATTGTAGTTTTGTATTTTCTCTTTGTGCAAATTGCTTATTCTTACAACCAGTTGCTGTATATGCTCATTTCTTTAGGGAATAAAGATTCATTTGTGCGAGAGTTTCAACAATACAGATTGTATTTTCTTGTTAACAACACAAAAGCTGCCTTGTAACTCATCAATTTGTGTTTTGATTGCATTGTAGTTTTGTAGAGTTGTTTAGAGTTTTGTAAAGTTCTTTGGTGATCATCTTACCATATTTTGTGTATATACCAGCTGTATTTGACAAAAACAGTTTAACAACATCATCTTCCTATCAATTTCTACCCTAAGCCTATACTTGTACTTGAAGAGAGAGTTCCCATAACTCTTTATAGTGCCTACTATGAGCACAAGTCACAACTACAACACTCCACGAAAGTGCAATTTCTTGAAGGCATTCTATCAAACAATCTACAAGTATTCCTTATTTTCACACATTGTATCTATTAAATCGATTACACATTCTATTAAATAGATACACATTGTATCTATTCCTTATTATCAAACATTGTATCTAGTTTTCTACAAAACCAACCCTAACACCTCTCCCTTTCAACATGAAGAAAGACACTCCCTTGGCGTCTCTTCTATATACACAATGGCACCCCACATAACTCCAAAAAAAACCATCAATGCAAGCGGATAGATGAAACAGAGAAACAAGACATGAGAGAAAACTAAAGAATGGCACCCAAATTGACTCCATTGATCCCCAGCTTTTCTACTATCTATTGGAATTAAAAACAATTTCTCCCACCGTTGTTGAAAGCCCATCTCTCCACCGCCAATAACGACCGACCTTACATGAAATCAGATTTATGTTTGTCTTATCATACTCTGCAGAAAATCTGATTTGAAATTCTGATATGTGCTTATCTTGATATGGCTGGGTGAAAATCTGATTTTTGTTTACCCTAAACTTGCCTCTTCGCCGACTGCTGCAGGAGACTTTTCCTGTAAATGTATTTGGGCTGCAACTCATTAATGTAATTTTTGAACACAGATTTGAGATCTGAAGTGAATTCTGTAGAGTTCTATATTTGTAACAGCTTTTTCAATCCATAGAATTTGTTTTTGTATGCTGTAGCATGTAGTTATCTATATGCACTATTCTGTTTATTTCAAATACTCCGTTTTTGTCTATCATTCCCCTGCAACCTACACTATCATCTGCATAAAAATGGCATTTTTTTGGGCATTTAGATCCTTCCAAAAACTACCCACAACATGGTGCCATAGAAGCAGTCAAATTGATTTCAAGAATACTAAACCAAAACAATATTTTTTTTGTGCCACATTCACATCAAAACTGCAATGAGAACATTATAAAATACACTGCACACATTCTTCAGTTGCACTCAAACCAAGCTAACATCGACCCTTCACATACTGACATACACTAATTCTCTTCACTGTTGTTTAGGCTTAGGATTTTGCCATGAACAGACTTGTGGAGTGAAATTTTGTTCAAAGGACCATCCTTTGCATTCTTCTTGGACTGTGTCTTTCTTATCTTTGGCTGTCATATAATCTTTTTTGTCCTCTACCTTATGACTGTCATATGATAACAGGTAGAAAGTCTTCTCTTAGTTGCTTCTAATAAACGTCATACTCTGCCATTTAACATTGACCACTGCCCCATAGTTTCTTATGATCATTTTCATGATACCTTTGAAGGCTGAATCCGTGGTTTTATCTCAATAAAGTAGCTAAAAGCCAGCTTGCTTATGAGTAAAAGGATCTAAATCAATGTATTTTTGGTATTCCAAGCTCTTAAATAATAAATCTGATTTTTTTTGGTAGTCTTGGCTTATAGCTATTGTTCTGACTTCGAGATAGTAAAGATGAATGTTGTGGGATTCATTACAGTATAATTTTCCAAAACATATTCTCTAGTGCCTTATTATTCACAAATGTTGTTTTGATCCATCCAACCAACAAATTTGTACAATTGATCTAATAATACTTATGCATAAATGACTCAATGATCATGTACTATTGGTACCGATACTACTAATTAATTACTATTTTTTTTTTTTAAAAATAGAAAGTTATTAACCTACAAGATAATTTTTTTGAAAAAACAGAAAATTATTAACCCACAAGATTATTAATTTTTTATAAACTTCTAATTAAAAATCCAATAAAAGAGACTATACAAGGACTTCCATTGTCCAACCTAATTGTTCAGACCTGTTAAGAGACTCATTGGATTATCCCGAGCATGGACATAACAAGCTGGAAGAATGATGACCTATTTTTCTTCATAGACTACCTCGCTCTCCTGTTTAGAACTATATCTCAGGTATAACTTGCAAGAACTTCAGTACTGCAGCCATTATGAATGTACTTAAAACTGTTTACAGATGGAAGAGAAAAAAATACTTTAGTTGGATGAGGGTGGTGCATGCAAGGCAATCATGATCATTGGCTTGAAGAGCTAATGTAAAAAGTAGATGAAAGAGTGATAAAAAAGAGAAATAGTTAACAGTAATAGATTTTATTCATAACAAAATTGGATAAGAAAAAAAAAATTTAATTTATTTTTTCACATGTTTTATTCATTTATATAAATTTATATTATTTATTATATTTTATTTTTTCTTAATACTTCTAAAACTATAAAGATAAAATAGATTGTTTTTATAAATCTTTTTATAATATTTTTTATTTTAAAACTAAATTAATATTATTTAAGAAAATCTTTATAATTTTTTGAATGGTTATTAAAATTATATAGATAAAATTAATAACTCTACTAATTTTTTGTCCATTAAATTTACTTTCAAACTTTAAAAAATATGTGAATGATTTACTAACCTTAAAGTAACATAGAGTCTTCTACTTGATGAAAATATTTGACAGATGAAGAAAAATTTTAATCCCTACACAACATCAAATTAATGAAGTCTATATTATTAATAATTAGCATAAAAAAAAGAATTTTGTCAAATATGTACTAATAAATTCAAAGTTAGTCATGCTCAAAAAATAGAGAAGAGCACAGTTGTGAAAACTTACTAGTATGTGATGGTGTCTATGCCAAACTCCATGAGATAGAATCCATTTTTTAATTGAATCTACATGTTTCACCAAATTATAGACTTATCAAATTTTAAACAATAAAAAATCAACTTTATTACAATGCAACAATCATTAATAGAAGACATAAAATAAGCAAAATATTCAAAAACATCTCACAAATTATTTATTTTTTCTATTATAACATTTATTAGACTGATAAAAACAAGTATAAAATAATTATAAATACATAAAAAATAATCATTAGAATATAATTATATCTGTACATTATCAGCCAAACTCAGAAATTGTTTTTACAGTATCTTTATCCTAAACAGATCATATTAGCCAAAACTTTGGACAATTTAAAATACCAACATTACATGCAACTTAAGCTGTCCAACAGTTACAAGATTTAAGGATAAAATGGGCACAATTTATAGACAGCATATTGCTGTTGTGTCAATTAGGAAAAAGAACAGAGATAAAACAGTATACAATAAAATATCAGTGTCTCCATATCCTGTGAAATACTTGTTCTAAGAAAAGAATAGAAAACTTCTCCCATGTATAAAACAGAAAATAAGAGATGCATGCAAGATGTGGAATGAAAGAGGATAGAGAAATTTGTGAAGAATGAAAGCAAGCACAGTGGTAAACATGCATGCAAAATACTAAAAACACATCTTACTTACAAGATTTCCTTTCACGAGAACATAATCTTCCAAACCCACCAACAAAAAGACATCAGATGCAGAAAATGGCTTTGTTGAAAAGGATTTGGAAACTTTAAAAAAAAAGCAATTGGCAGGTATAACGCCAAATGCTTTGCATGGAGAGAAATATGATGGGAAAAGGCAGAGGTCTGGAATATTCGATTGTAGCAGCAGTTACACTGGAAATGTTGATGTATTTTTGGTAATGAGATTTAATGGTAGAAAACGGTCGCTGCTTTCATTACTCATAATGATGGTAACTCTGAAAAGAAAACAGTTTTCAGAAGTGCCACCCACCCTTTCCATTATTCCCCACTTCATTTCTTATTATAACTACCAGTGAAGCACTATGTTCATTGCAATACTTCATATTTACAAAACTTAATTGTTTAATTTATATTCATCATTTTAAAATATTTCTTATTTACTATGTCATTTTTCTTTTCATCTCATTCAATATTAAAATATTATCTTCTAATAAAATCTATTATATTTTATTAAATTATATTTAATATTATCACTATAATTAATTATAAGATTTTATTATATTATATTTAATATTATCACTATAATTAATTAATGGCACTTGTTTAAAAATGACATGGGAACACTCGAATGCTTAATTTTAAGCACAAATTGCACTTAAGCAGTCACATGGGGACATGGGGTTACTAGTTCCTATGTTATTGCTTAGCGATTAAATTTAAGTAGAAATTGCACTTAAGTGACTGTATGGGGACATGAGGTTAATGTGGGAATGTTTATCGATATTTTTTGATCCCACTCTAAAAAGCCTCTTGGCTTAATAAAAAATCACTCGACTTAAACATATTTTAGTGGAATTTTCAAATTTGGAATTCATGTCTAACATATTAGTAGCATAATTTCGTTGATTAATAATTAAATAAAATAAATATAAAAGTAACACTAACGATTTTTAGGCTATTTTCTAACATAATTGCAGCCAAGTTACTTTTGGATAATAGCTCATTTTTTTTATTATATTTGACCACTTGACTTAAACAATACATACTGAGTATTGAGATTAGTGTGTGATAATTGACTATTTTTTGCACATTGCGCCTCTCTAATTTGGAGATGTGATTACCCAACATATTTAAGAAGGTATCATTCCTTTCTTTGAATAATTATTTAGTACGCAATTATTTAGTACTCAATTAATTAGTTCCTTCGAGAGTAGCAAAAGGAGGGAATCTTCCATCGATACCTTAACACAAAACACTTTGTGTGATGAAGAAGAAGGTTTAATTGAAGGCATTGTGCACATCTTGGAACCCATAGCCCTTTGACATGACAATAAGAACTAAAGTAGGAGAAGTTTGGGTTGGTTTAGAAGGCGAAGACTTGACCAACTGTGTGTGAATTTAATACACCTTCATGAGATTGATTTATTTAACTATAATTCTATGAAAAAATATAAACAATTTAAACTAAAGAATTGCATTTAAATCACTAAATATTTCATGGTTCTCTAACTAGTATGCTAGTAAAGATCTTAGCCTTAATCTCTACTAGTGACAATCCTAGAATGAGAAATTGATACAAAAATATGCCTAATCTAGCTCAATTCTTTCAAATGATCATGATTATGAATCCAAATGCAACACAAATGCTCTCCATAATGCTCAATTTTTCTATGATATTGCTCAAATATGCTCAAGATTGCTCAAAATTGCCTATAGGTTTGATGCTATGCATTCGAATTTTCTAGGATATGATTATGCTTTAAAATGGCTTGTATTTATAGTAAATTCCCAAGGGTAGGGGGTAGAGTTACTTGATCATGATTAAGCCCTGGTTGAGTGAAAGGCTTTGAGATGGTTTCAAATGGGGGGACAATTTAAATGGTTGTCTCGAAGATTGAGACAAAGGGACAAATTTCAGTGATTGAGATTCAAGGTTGAAAATGAGTGATTGAGATTCAAATTTAGGAGTGATACATGTGCTTTTGTGTTCTCAATTCCCATTGGTTGCTAAAATTTATGTTGAAAGATATTAGGATTATTTAATTCAATCAATTAATTAAATTAGCCATGTAAGGATGAATAGGTTCAATTTGATTTTTGATTAAAATTATACAATTAATTGATTAAAATTAATTATATAATTTTGATTGATCCTTTTAGGCTTATATTTGATTATTTGATGTCATGGTTAATTAATCCTTTGATTTAACTTGATTTTGTCCACTTTGATTACTAAATGTCCATTTGAATTGATTTTGATCCATTTTGAAACATTTTGAAATATTTGGCTGAGATTTGCAGATTTGAATGATTCTAAGACACCTAGTCAATTTTGGGTGTCTACAAATGCTCCTCTTTGAATTGATGTGTGAAGATCATTGATTCAAAGAAAATTGCATATCCTGATCACTGATTTGATACTTGATTGATTGATTGATTTGAAACCTGGTTCACAACTCTGATTGTTTGATTTGATAACCTGATTCACCACTGATTGATTTGAAACCCTGATATGATTGATAAAAACCTAATTCACGACTGATTTGAAACTCTAATTTGATTTGAAACTCTGATTTGATAAGATAAAACAATGCCCCACTGATAAAAGTTTGAATTTTCAATGCCCCAGATTTGATATAGAACTCTAATTTGATGATATGATGATGCCCCCTCGGGAAATGAATCGAGATGATGTTCAGATGATTTGGTTGAGTTTGGGGAATTGAGATTCATTTCCCAATAAAATCAATTTGAAAATGCCCCGATTATGAGAGAATATGATAATAGCTATGATTGAGAAAATGTTGTTGATGTGTTAATGATGATTGGATATCACTTGATGTCAGTTAGAATCACTTGGTTGGTGTTGTATTGATGTCAATCAGATAGGATAGGTAGGTTGATGGACTGATTGGATAAACTGATAATTCACTCTCAAGATCTAGAGAGGCGAACAAATGGATTGATTGGATAAACTGATAATTCGCTCTCAAGATCTAGAGAAATGAACAAATGGGTTGATTTTCCTTCCTCAAGATCTAGAGTTAGGGAATTTGATGCACTCAAGATGAGCAAATGGATGATAGGATAAATGATTGACGTTAGATGATCAATTGTATGATTTGACTGATTGATATTCGATTGGATTGGATTTGATGAGAAGATTAATGGTGGGAGGCTGATAGATAGGGGCATTTGATATGATTAAGGTGCAAATGTAGGTACAGGTAATGAAGAGAATTAGGTTTCCCCTAGTTGATCAGATGGTGAGGTTGCCCCTAGGTGATCAGATGTATATTGATGATATCCTTGATATAGCATTAATCAATTTGATGGATCAGACATTTGAGGACATTGATTAGGACTTTGATGATATAATCATGATTAACTTCCACCCCTTGATTAAGGAAAATCCTTTAAACATGCAATTGATCTATCATGAAAATGCAATGCAATGCAACTAATTGTCACTAGATTTAGAAAATAAATGCCATAGAGATAAATTTTCATCATTGAGCGTTGTGGAACTAGGAGTCGATACAATCCTTACTGGTGCCACTGCGACCATAAGAATATGAATGTGACTTTCATCTCATTTGGTAACCTCTTTAGGAACCTAGTATAACCCTCACTAGTTGAATAACCAACTATGGGAGTATGAATACCGGTTTCATTGGATTCAATGTTGCAAGTGGATTTTGGTATTAAGATATGGAAGATCTAAATAGCCAAGGTATCCTTTTGCGTAAACAAACAAAGGTTAACCCTCCTTCCTATATGAATGTCCTCGATGGATCTTTGATGACCATGTCCTTAGACGAATTCACACAAGCAGGGGGATCTTCCTCAAAACAGTCACACAAAAACCAAGAAAAACATCATGTCTCCATCATCTCCGATCTAGTCGAAACATCATTGATTAGCTAAAAAGAACATGACTTGAAAAGGTCAATGAAAATCATCAAAAATTTTAAGTGTTTTGCAATGTATCAAGATTTTCAATAAGAATTCCAAACATTCTGATCATTTAGATGTTGTCAATTTTTAATCCTGATAAAATAATTCAATGAAGTTCAAGGATCCAGGGATGCGATCAAACTATTTAGGTTGAACAATGATATCTATCAAAGGTTCCAAAATATCTCTCCTCTAAAGTTCTAAAAATCCGCTTCTGTCGTGTGACCAAAATGTAGCACTTATGAATCCGTTTGGTATCAAAACCAATGATTTTGCCCCCAAGTGATAAGAGAAACCATGTGTAAATCTTGGGAAAATGAAATCTAGTTTGTGACAATGCAGCTCAAAGACTTTATGCAAGATTTTTGGATTTTTATATTTTTTAATGTTTTTGGATTTTTAGAGATTTTTAGATTTTTTTTTTGAATTTGTAGATTTTTAGATTTTACCATCTCTCAAACAAGATCACATTGGTTTTCCCCAATGTCTAGCAAGGTATAGGACATGACAGATGGATTTGCAAGCTGATGGATTAGAAATAGAAAGGTCATTAATGGATGAAGAATGTGAATGTGACCCGTAGGACCATCTCCTCAAGATTACCCAAGCTAAGGTAAAAGGATATAGCAATGTGAAGCATGTTTTGAATAAGCAAGGGAAGCCAATGATGCATTTCTAGATAGCATATGAGATAACGATCTGTTGTCATGAAAGTGGGTAGTCCAAAAGAGTGGACATGTCAAGAAGATTTTGATAACAAATTTTGCACTTTATGTCCTTCATTTTCGATCAAGACCAATTGATAAATTTGGGTAAGATGTGGATAGGATAGAATAATCAATATAAAGGGGTGATGGAGGCTATGAGGGAATGATTTTTGGATTATGGAAAGACTTCTTAGGAATAATGAAGGTGGATTGGGGAGAAGCAAGATCATGATAGGGTAGCATGGATGCAACAAGTAAGTAAGCTAATGGAAAGGATAATGGTGTCAAGATACTTGATGCTCATGGATGTGTTCAACCTTGTCAAGACCAAAGGTAAAAGAGGGAATATGGATGCAAGTAAGATAAATGGTTGGATATGGAAGATGGAAGATAACATGGATGAAACTTGCCCGCAAGTGTAGAGTGCAAGAGGAAGGAATTACGCATGATGCATGTTTGTTAGGTTTTCATCATGGTACTTGTCCAAGGCTCCACAAGAAGTGGTTTTCACCATAGGACGGATTGATTTATCTTTACTTTTGCTACCAAGGTATCCGTTTACCAGGTTTTCACCAAGGCACTTTTCTCTTTTTTCAATTTTTTTTTTGTATTTTTCAAAATTTCCCCAACATCTGAATCTTTGGACAATGCTCTTTTGAAAGATATGCTATAATAAACCATGAATATAGCTAGGATTCTCAAATATTTTGATAAGGTGATGATAAAGGACACATATGGAGGATAAGGGTAGATGGTGGTGAAGGTTTTATGCCATAGATTTGATAAGAGAGATGGAAAGATGGAAAGTATGTGTTGGATAATGAATGTTAGGATAAGAAGAAGGTATGTTTTGGATGGAAATGTTGGCAAGATAAACTTTGACACACACTTTGAAGGGTGGTGGAATGATGGAGGAACAATGGATGAGGGAGGTGAAGATGTAACTAATATAGTGGATTTTGGGATGTAGGAACCCAAAGTAGACTTGGAAAGTGGAAAATGTTTAGAAGAAGACATAATGGAAGCCTTTGGAAGCTTGAATGTCAACTTTGATTTTTTTTTTGTGTGCAATTCTTTCAAAAGTGACTTAGGAATCCACAGTCTTTGATTTTTCTTTCTTTTGCGATCCTTTTGAATGCATTTCTTCAATGAGGGATTTAGGAACCCACATTTTCTTTGATTTTTCTTTTTTTGGTAGACCTTTGCGGCCTTTTAGATATTTCTTTTTTCTTTTCATTCACATGTCGATTAGATGGGACATGGTGATTTTTATACACATATGGATTCTTGGATTTCTGATTTTGATTTTGCACATCCAAATTGCTTCCAAAAGACTTGGGAATTGTGGGTGAATGGGAATAATATGGAGGGTTCATATAGATTGGTGATTGGAAATTCTTAAAGTATGTGTGCCTTTGTTGATCTTGATATGTGATGGGGTAAGTGAATGGAGAACTAGGGATGGTAGGAATGGTTGATGGAGGAATATAGGGACCTAATATGGATGGAAGGGATGAAGAATTTAGCTTTGGGACCTAGGAACCCAAAATATATTTGGAGGATGGTGAAGGCATATGGTTACATTTGAATGGAGGGAGATAAGGTGTGAAAGAGATATCAATATCTTTGGAATGAGTTATATTTTCAAGGCTCTCATCTTTAAGATTTATCTTTATACCAATAGGCTCATGAGTAGCTTTCATAGGAGAAAATTTGATAGGATCAAATGAATCTTTAAGGGATTTATTATCATGCAAGGAATTTGGAGGAATGATGGTTGCTTGAGGTGAATATGGAGGATCATGACAAGGAGTTAATGGGATACTTCAATCTTGACAAGGATTTTTGGATGGTGTAGAGAGGGTGCTTTGCTCTTGATTTTTAATATGTTCATTGGAAATTATGGAAGGGATATCTTGATCTTTCTTGGGAATTGGACTAGGTATAGAGCATGGAAGGACACTTTGTTCGTGAAATGGGAGGATATCAGCTTGGAAGAGATGAAAGGGTGCAAGGGGATCATCACAAGCTTCTATGGATATGGGACCTTCATCAAATATGGGAGGGGATTGTATAACATCTTGATCTTGATCTTTTTTATAGTTGTTTCTTTGCTCTTTGGATTATCCTATTGATATGGAGCCACTTCTAAGGACAAGGTAGATTCTTGGATATGCGTGGGGAATGTTTGGAAGAATGATGGAGAATCCTTTTGAATAGGCATTGAAGCACATGATAGCTTAGGGTCTAAGATCTTTGAAGCATGGAAACAATTTGCAGAAAGATGTAAGTTAGCTTGGGTTTCTTTTAGAGGTATCCCTTGAGGGTATACATAGTCAATGTGGAAAGTATCATCAATAGGCTCGCTCTTTGGTGGAGGAATTTTGGATAGTTGTGAAGCTTTGTGAGATGGATGAAGGATGAAAGGAGTAAAGACCATGGGAGAAACCTTGCTAGATAGAGGTTTGTGCATTAATATTTCATGAGAGTGGTAGCTTTCTCTTCATTCTCTTTATTATCTTGATCAAAAATAGATTAGTCATGAAATTTCCTTTGATCCAAGATAGGTTTGTTACACTTAAATACTTCTTTTTGTGAAGAAGATGAAGATACGAATGACCCATCATCATAAAAAAAAGGACAGATTGATCTTAATGATGGCTTGTTAGATGATTCATCCTTTTTTTTTTCATCATCCTTGTTTAAGGTTGATATATCATAATTATGAGGAAGGGTAGCTCCTAATTGAGCAAAATATGCTTATTTATCCTTATTCAAAATTAAGCACATTGTTTCTATAAATATGGGAGCTTGGGATGCCTCCAATATGTCATCTTTAGTTACTTCATCATATTGAGTCCTATGGAGATTTTGATCTTGATTTTGATAATTATTCTCCACCATGGGATTGATTCGTTTCTCAAATAGATTCATCATTATAAATGTTTTTGAAAAATGTGATCTATTTGTTTCATTGACAAAGAATAACTTTGAAAAGGGTATCAAAATATGATTTCAAAATTGTTCCAAACCCTTGGGAAATGCCCCTATTTTCCCTTCTTTTTTTTTGGGCATCACTTGCCTATGTGTAGGCGTGACTTAAATGTTAACAGGCGTCAACTATAATTTATGTAGGCGGCACTCTATAGTTGAGCAGGTGGGTTTTTCCTGTTGATAGGTGTTGTTTAAGTGTTTTCAGGTGTCACTTTCCAGTGAGTTACGCGGTGTTTAAAAGATGTCAAGCATTGTTTTAGAGTTGCAGGCATTACAAAACTGTCTATAGGTGTTGTTTAACTACTCATACACGACATTTGGCATATAAAAGTTATTTTTGTCAATTTTTTTAGTTTTTAAAATTTTAAGGGTTATGATCAGGTCTGCCAGAGAATATTCTTGCTTGAAAAGTAAATACAAACTCAACACACACATCAAATTTGCATCGTGTCCCTAAAACAACACTAATGTGTATGTTCTCGGTCATTTTAACAAGTATAAAACAAGAATAGCTTCCACGCAATCTACCTAGAGTTAGATTTGGATTTTAACATTTGGCTCTAAAAGGTAGCTTGCTACTTATTTAGGATTTAATGAACACCTTTTTTCTAAACTATGTCAAGTTATTTTACCCCCTTGCGGGCTTCCCACACGCACAAAAGTACGATTTTGCATAATCCTGAAGGACTACTCAAGGAAGTGAAGAGACTTGCACACAATTTAGTCACCTTCCCATTAAGGAAGAATGCATTTATTTATAGTGGGTTAGATAGTACCGTGGCTAAAGCGATTGTCTCCCACTTTGGGTTGTTCCCTCTTACCATCCTCGTAAGGAACTTTTTGGGAGGCAGGCTCTCTAAAGCTTTATTTTAACTAGCATGTATATGGAAAGTGGAAAATAAACTTAGTCTAACAAGTTTGGGAGTTTGATTCACTCAAAGAGTGAAGAGCATATCCCTATTTCCTTTCTTTGTTCCAAACACTTCAAGCACTATGATTCTTTTTCAACCTCGTTACAAAGAGGTTCTTAAAATGGAAGTGTGTGGTTTAATTTATCCTCCCTTTCTTTCTACCACTTCAAACGCAACATGTTTAGCTTTTTGATCAACTTACAAGAAGTTGAGAGCATATGTCTAATGCTTTGTTTGAAATGGACAATAATAGGGTTTTCCCTACTTATACTAGTTCAAATTGAAATGCCGCAATCTAAGGGAAAACAAGCTTGATAATTAGATTACCTCTTTCGAAGCTAGCAAAGGCTAGGTGCTTTTTTGAGGTTTTTTGCTTAGTTTTCAACTCACCTAATGGTGATCGTTCCCTCTCTGGCTCTTCCAACAAGTTAGTCAACACAAAGGCCAAAGTGAAGAAAACTTGAAATCAAATTGACAAATACACCTAATTTCTTTTGATAAAATTCATCAAATCAAGTTTAAAGAACTTAAAGCATAAAAATCAATTTAAAGTAGGGAACTTCTTTTTGTATGCACTACTAACTTTCAAGTAATGATCATACAAATTCTCTTCTACCTCTAAATTTTCTAAAATATTGGCACTATGCAAATATTTAGAGTACTTGTTGAGAGCTCTTACCTCTTTGCTTTCTCTTGTAACTCTGAGTTCTAGCTTCTGCACCTTTGGATGTTTTTTCATCTGCAGGAAAAACACAGACAGAAAGTCATAAATCAGAATTTAATGATTTAACAACAAAAGAATATAAAAATAAACAAGCAGCATTTAATAGCTAGTAGGCGTGATTTATATGTTCCTATGTGTTATTTAAAATTGCATAAGCGTTACTTTCCAGCGAATTAGGCGTTATTTAACTCTGTTAGGCGTAAATCTTTAAATGACAGGTGTGACAGAAAGTGAAAATTACTTTAAAAAAACCTACTAGGTGTCATTTAAAAAAATTTAGGCGGCTTTTCCCAAAGCATAGGTGATGCTTTACTATCACAAACATGACAATTTATCTCATAGGTGGGTGGTCCCACAATAGTGTGTCCCACTTTTTTGAACATCCTGATTTTTGCTGAAATTGTACATTTTTAAGAAAATATGATGATTTAAGCCTTGAGAGGTCCCATTTGAAGGAGTAAATTTAAAATGGCTAGATAAAAACCTCTTGGATCAAAACCCCTTTGGTATAATCCCTCTACTTTCTCACACCTATAATCGAGTCTCCTTTAAACCCATCAAAATGCTGACAAAAAATCACTTTGACATTAAATTTTTGTGGGATAAAATAAATTTATTTGAAAAACCTAAATATAGGATGATAGTACTCTGAGAGAGCTTTCCAATGATTATGAGTTTTATATATATTGAGTTTATTAAGACTTTTCTTTTTAAGATTTACTAAACATAGGTTGTCTGACCATTTAGCGACTTCTCTCTTCGACGCTTCTGGAAAAATAGTAAATTAGGGAAAAAAAATTATGAAAAATATCTAGGAAATAGGTATTTATGTTACCTTTCTATCAAAAAAAGAATAAATGAATTTCGATATATAGAGATAGAGTTAGAGCGATCAAAGTGAACCTATGTCCAAATTATAATTAATGTCACTTCATAACTCAATAAACTATTAAATATTCAACCAAATTGAATGAAGCCAAATGGATTCCCTAGATATTTGTGTTACAAACCTAAATTCAAAATAATTATGTTCTTATCATTTTTTATAAAAAAATTTATGTTGATCAAAGTGAGTGTCACTCCTGAAAAATCTTGATTTTTCACAAAAATAATTTTTGAAGAAGGAAAAATGGATACAAATAAATTCCATTTAAAAATATATATATATATTTATAAACTAGAAACAAAATGCTAAAATTCACTAGTTTACATAATCTTCAAATTCTTAATAGTTTAATGACAATAGATGTTTGAAAGCGAAGTTTTTTTTCAGAATGTTCATTTCAGTGTCAAAGTTGGCCAAAAAGTGGGACACAGTTTTGTGTTATCACCTAGGTGGCACAGAAAGAAAAAGATAGAAATAGAAGGATTTATGTAGGCGTTAGTTAACTTCTAGCAGGCATCGTTGAAATGTGTATAGGCATCATTAGAATGTGCATAGGCATCATTAAAATGTGCATAGGCATCACTTCCCTGAAAATCTGCAAAATTTGCACAAAGTGAAGCAAAAACACATACAAAACTTTGAAAAATGATGAAAAAGAGGCCTAAAGCCCCACGGTGGGTGCCATTTGTGTGTGAATTTAATACACCTTCATGAGATTGATTTATTTAACTACAATTCTATGGAAAAACATAAAAAATTTAAACTAAAGAATTGCATTTAAATCACTAAACATCTCATGGTTCTCTAACTAGTATGCTAGTAAAGCTCTCAACCTTAATCTCTACTAGTAACAATCCTAGAATGAGAAATTGATACAAAAATATGCCTAATATAGCTCAATTCTCTCAAATGATCATGATTATGAATCCAAATGCAACAAAAATTCTCTCCATAATGCTCAATTTGCTATGAAATTACTCAAATATGCTCAAGACTGCTCAAAATTGCCTATATGTTTGATGCTATGCATTTGAATTTTCTAGGATATGATTATGCTTTAAAATGGCTTGTATTTATCGTAAATTCCCAAGGGTAGGGGTAGAGTTACTTGATCATGATTAAGCCTTGGTTGAGTGAAAGGCTTTGAGATGGTTTCAAATGGGGGGACAATTTAAATGGTTGTCTCAAAGGTTGAGACAAAGGGAAAAAATTGAGTGATTGAGATTCAAGGTTGAAAATGAGTGATTGAGATTCAAATTTAGGAGTGATCCATGTGCATTTGTGTTCTCAATTCCCATTGGTTGCTAAAATTCATGTTGAAAGATGTTAGGATTATTTATTTCAATCAATTAATTAAATTAGCCATGTAATGATGAATAGGTTCAATTTGATTTTTTATTAAAACTATACATTTAATTGATTAAAATCAAGTATATAATTTTGATTGATCCTTTTAGGCTTATATTTGATTATTTGATGTCATGGTTAATTAATCCTTTGATTTAACTTGATTTTGTCCACTTTGATTGATAAATGTCCATTTGAATTGATTTTGATCCATTTTGAAGCATTTTGAAGCATTTGGCTGAGATTTGCAGATTTGAATGATTATGAGACACCTGGTCAATTTTGGGTGTCTACACCAATGATGCAATGTAAACCACACCCACCCTAGGGGACATAGAGATAATTAAGTTTGTGATAATTCAATTAGCAAGGGAGCAATAATTGTGATGTATTCTCCTAGATAGGAACAAATAGTTTGAATTAGCAAAAGAATCCATAAACAAATGATTGAGGGATTGTATCCAACAAGTACCAAAGCCCACCTTACTACAATGAAATTGGGAGCATTAAGAAGGAAGATGCCTTATAAAAAAGTATTATTTTCTCATAATCAGTTAGTTGAATTTAGTGTTTGTCCTCAATCATCAACACATCACATGAAGTGTCTTAGAAATGTCCATGTCCACCAAGATATGAGCAAAGGTAGTGTGATAAATGTTAGAAGTGGCAACATCCACATTTTGAAAATGACTAGTAGTGTTTCTAGTATCCTCAAAAAAAAAAAAAATCCCAAAAGTGGAAATATTGGGCACCTAGAACTGAATTTGTAGAACATTAAAGGACTTGACACATGTTTTTCCTTGTCTTTTCTTCTCTCAACACATGTTCCTTACTTATAGCATTTTTTTGCAAACTATAAAGGACAAATTTAGGCTTCTTTTAGAGGTTAGATCTTGCATTTTTTATGAAGGATTGTAACCTAAAACAATGTTCTTTCACACCTACATGACATTGTAACTCATTGTTACTCAATTTCTAACTGAAAAACAAATTTTCCATATTTGTAAAAGTCAGTAAATATAAGCTTTTTTTACCTTCTCAAAGCTATTTATTTGTACAAAGCTTTCTCCAGATGGTTGGTGTAATCTTATGGTGATGTTTTTTCCTTGATTCCTATCTCATATGCATTGCTTTTACTTAGAAAGATGTTTATTTGGTGGATTATAACTTTGTTAAACAATTAAGAATAGATTTTTAAGTTGTGACAACTTTTCTAGCTCATTCTTAGCATCGTCCTTTGTACATTCAACCTAGTTATGAATCACTTCTGTAAAGTACATCTAAAATTTTGAGTTGTGTGTTTTGGTTTGAGAAGTTGGTTACAACGTGTTCCCAAAATGACAGTATAATTCTTTAGTTACATTTTGTGCATCACCCGAGAAGAAGTAGATTCATTCCAAACCATCTCTTTTCCCTTTCCATAGTCAAGCTACTAATTTAGTTTAGTTTTAGGTGATTATAACGGGGAAATATTGGCAATATGCATAGTGTTGTCATTAATGTTGATGTAACCTATGTTGGAAAATCACTATTAGAATTATTGAATTCTAGTATAGAACTTTGTTGTGATGTTCAAGTGCTTGTATGAGATTTTTGCTAAGGCATAGCCTTGGTGATTGTTCACACAACAAAGAAACTATTTTTGGGTTTGTAATGCTTTGCATCATAATATCTTAGTTTGTGTATTATGGATCTACAAGGAAGGTACATCCAAGTATCAAGTGGTCAATCCTTCTAAAATTCAAATGGTGCATAATAGAATGTCGGTCTGTACAAAAATAGATTATCCTTTGTTGGAGTACCTTGCATTCCTCCATTAATGATGATTTTTTGTTTTATTTTTCAGATAAGATTTTTTGATTTCAAGTGATGATATTTTTCATGTCATAAGTATTTTTGGGGGTCCATGTGTTGATTTGAGATTGAATAATTTGCTTGCTTCACCCGTTCTATATTGTGAAGCTAACTTGAGTGTTTTGGAACCGTGCACTAGCGTGTGGAGATTAATGTAAAGTTTTGAGAGTGATTTGAGGTCGGGTTGACTTAGTGTGGTGGTGTATATGTCTTGGTTTCCTTTCAAAAATATTTGAAGATGGGTTTTTTAGCCGACAGATTGTGTATATTTCATCCAATTAGGCCAACCTAACTTATAGCTATATGTTGCAAAGGATATTTATATGTTCAAATCATTTTATAGGATGTAAGGATGGAGAATGGAATATGTGTAAAGGTGTGTAAATATGAATGTAAAAAAAATGATCGGTGAATGTTGTGAAATATATTGATAAATTTATTTTTTGATGGATAGAAAATAGAATTGTAATCAACAATTCTGATATGCACATTCTACCATATTTCACCATATGTATTCATTGTAATGATGTGATATTGTATCTTTCTCTAGAGAAGTAATCTTTAGTTTGCAGGTTCTTTGTATCTTTCAATTTAAGGTTGTGTGGCTTAGCCTACAAGTTGGGGAGAAATGAGCCTAAACAATTTAAGAAAAAACTATTTTCATTTAATGTGAGTTGGATATAACCGTATCTTTTCCCTCCTTGGGTTTTCCATGTAAAAATCTTGATGTTCTTGTGTGTTCCATGTTTTTCTCATGTTATTTACTTCTACATGAGTGATTAATTGATTGAGTGGGTAATAATTGATTAAGTTTTAATATATGTCAATTCAACCCCCTTCTTAGCATCCAAGTGTGTTCAACAACTGACATCAAATAAAAGGTCCTAAAGTAACAATTTAATAGATGATGTAGATCCTACATTTGAATACAAAAGGTCCAGAACAAAACTGGATAAAATATTTGATTTGGAAACATATTTAGATGCCATGGAACTTGAAGGGTGGGATGTTGATGGAGTAGTAGATCTTGAAGGAGAACGTAGATTCTCTCTTGATGATCTAAAAGATGCTAGATCTCAATGTAGAAAATATTAGGATAAGATTAAGAGAGAGGAATATGAAACTCATCTAAAGATTCAAGTTGAATAAGGTAAGAAGACCACTAATTGTCTAGAAACCAAGTTGTAAAAAAAATCCACCAAATGAAATAAATTTTACAAAGATAGTGTTACCTTGAGGAAGGAACTGAAGGGTGCAAAAGAAAAAATTGACAAAGGATTGAAACTCAAAGGTAGCATTGAATTTCTTGATGAAATACTCATCTTTTAGAAGATACCTTAGGACAAGGGTGTTCTTGGTTTTGATAAATGGTAAAGTTCTAAAACTTATAGTCGAGATGAAAAAGGATAAGAAAAGGTCAAGGATGAATCCAAGAAAACAAAAGAAGATCAGAGCAGCTTCACTCCACTCCAAAATATGAAGAATCTTAAGAAGTTAGTTGCTACTCACACTAGGTATTCTCAATCCTTCAATAGTAATTATTTTACTTGCAACATGTTTGGATATAGATATATTAAACATAGAAGAAAGATTAGATCCTCAAGACCTCAACCCTTTATGATCAATGCCATGCTTGGAACAATTTTGGACATAAAGCTAATGAGTGTAGAAGTAGAATTATGAGAAATAGTTTCATAAATACAAAAAATAGTAGGAATACTGGATCTTTTAATGGTTATTTTTTTACACGCAATAAATTTGGGCATAAGGTTGTTGAGTGTGAATCTAAAACTAGAAAGAGTGGAAATGGTTTACAACATAGTTCAACTTGTAACTTGTTATAATTGCAATGAATAGGGACACATTGCAATAAAGACATGCAAGAGGTCAGATAATAAGGAAGAAATTGAGGTGAAAGATTATTTTCTACCTCATGATGGTGCAAATAGTTCTTCAAAAAACTAAATAGAGAATATTGTCTAAGGGAGTGTTTTAAATGAAAAATTGTGACCCCCCCCCCACCCACAACATTGGTATGTTGAATGGGTTTTATCATGACAGAGGTATTAAAGAAAGTTCCTAATAATTTCAATTATTTATGGAGACTTTTGAAGAGTTTAAAGGTCATTGTTCTTATAGAGGATCAACTTTTTGAATGTCTCTATCGAACACTTTATATGCAATCAATGCAAATCATTTAGGGTTTCAAAGAAAAAGATACATTTTGTTTTTTGGATTTTCTTTCAATTGTGTATTTGAAGAGCAATAATAATCTTTGGAAAAGATCAAAGATCTATCTTGTGGTGAAGTTTGTGCAAACCCTAGCAATTTTGATTTTAGGTATTTACCATTTCAAGAATATTTTATAAGTTTTAAAATAGATATGGTTAATTTGGTTGTTGTTGACGCTTTAGTGAAGACTTGAATAAAGTTCAAACCCTATCCCTTCATGGTCATGGAGAAAGAAAAATATGGTGCCTTCTCGAGGGTTTCAGTGGATGCATTTTATACTAAGGACATTAGGGAATACATTCATGTGTTGCTAACAAAGATCAACCATATGAAGTTTAATGATCTATTTTTGAATCTAGTTGAAAGAAATATGAGGACATATAAACATGAGTACAAGCATATTTTAGATAAAAAATATGAGGAAATATAAACATGAGTACAAGAATATTTGAGATAAATAAATATGAGGACATATAAGCATGAGTACAAGCACTAGTACAAGATAGGATGGAGTGTGAGAATATGCTTGCATAGTGAGGATCCTTGTCTATGGTCACTTGGGTGCTAGGATCTAGAGAGGCTACCAAGATAACTTAGGGGTTAGATGTATGTGATGACACTTCCCTATATGCATCTTAGGTTTCCTACATATGTTGAGTGCCTCTGGTAGTATGTGAAACCTTATTGTGATAGTGAGCCTCTAGGATCTTCATGTCCATACCTATTTTATGATCTTGTATACCTTTTTATTATCCCTTCTCATTGTATACATGTTTGTGTGGGTCTGGTCTTTATCTCCTTAGCACGGTGGGGTGGACCTCAAGCTTCCATGTGGTCAAGTGGAAGTGATTCTTTTTACCATTCAGATTCGACATTCTTGTTCATGTTTGGATGATCCTTTTTGTTCTACCTTCTTGTTATCACTTGAGACTTGTTCATTCTCATGAGATTTATATTGCATCTATCTATATATTGGTTGATATTCATTCAGGAGATGTGATATATTAATATTCATTATTGCATACCTTGCGACTTGTGTAGTGGATAAAGGCTCATTATGTATATCAAGTGTATCAATTATTTATGTAACCTTTTAATATGAGATACACCTTATGATTTTAGTTATAATATATTATCTGTAACCACCCTAATTTGGTCTACTCTAACCAAAGACCCTATTTTCCCTAAGTGTGATCATACCCCTAATTATGTCAATCCAACTATTTGATTATTGGCATAATTCATCAAAAACAATTTAATCTCCTAAAATAAAAGTGATTTCGTCACTAACTCACATTAATTACATTGGCCACATATAAATCAAATCAACACAATTAAATACTTGGCTAAAGTAATTAATTAAAAGGAATTAAATAAATTTTCTAATTAAAACTCATCACTTGCACATGGAAAGTCAATCCATAAGCCAATGAGAGTTCACTCACATGGATCACCAAAGATTCAATCTCCGCCTCTCTTCACAAATCAATCTCAACCACTCATCTCTAAAATTATTCTATAAAAGGATTGAATTTTGAGCTCAATTGGCCCAAATTCTTAGAATTTCAATTATACTCTTATACTGCTCTAATTTCTAAAATTCTAAATGCACTCTTATGCTGTCCATTTTAGTTCATAATCTCCAATATATAATTACATAATTTTCATTGGTGCTCTAAAATGAACTTTTCATGATAATTAGCTTCATTTTCTCATTGAATCTTCCATTCTAGGCTTGAATATGTCACTAATTTATGCATAATCTGAGGGAAATTATAGCATTGAATCACACTCTTCTTAGATAGGAAGCAAATGTCAGTTTTGATAGTTTCCTTATGCTTTTTATTTCAATATTCATAATTTTTAACCATTAATATAATGACATATTGAAGTGTTGTGTTGTAGCTTGCAAGTACAATATTCACACACATATTTCTGGTGCTCACCGTGGGGCAGAGCCTCAAATTTTGCACCATTTTGAGCTAATTAACCTTATTTTTGTTCTTTATTTTCTGGTGCAGAATCACATTTAGGAGAAAAGGATCACCTTTAGTTACAAAATCTCGCATCCAAGAAAGAGGCTTGAATCCTATAAATCTTACATCGCATCTTATAAATTCTATAATTTGAGGGAATAAACTTGCATGATGTGCTTCATAGGATAAAATGACATGGATAGGAGAGTATTCTCTTCTTCTTTATGAAGAATCAAAAATCTAGAATCCTAAGACACCAATCCTCTTTATTGCTTTCAAAACATTAGAGGTCCTGCCGGTTGAGGAAAAAATCTCCCAGGAATGACCCAAGTGAGGACAGGTGAACGCCAGCCCTTCCATCTCACTATAATCAAAATGCTTCCTTAAAGGCCAAAGTCTCATAAGACATAATCGGTTTTGTTCTTGGAATTTCGACGTCATTCCTTGGACATTCTTAGATATGTGTGGAATGGAGCTGCTTAAATCTTGCTTGTGAGACTACACACATTTGAGTACTCATAGGGATATACACATTAATTTTTCCTTGTGCAATTCTATGGGGGATGATTGCAAACGGATGCCCAAACATAAACAAAATTTTGTAGTTGAAACTACCTAGTTTATCTCTGAAAGGTGATAATCTTTGTGCAATGCAAATAGTAATTTCCCCAAGATACTCATCATTTCGTGCCCTCACTTGTGTTTGGAGTTGGATAATATAACATCATGACTAGAGCCATTGCGTGCTTGGTGGTGGTCGTATTTTGATTAGCATGTGAGTGTGTACCTGAGTCTATGAGAAAAGATTTTCATTCTATGCCTAGAATTTAGGGAATAGGTGTGTGTTTGGTCACCTAACAAACTTGCTTGATATTTTAAAAATGCAAATGAAAAGATAAATTCCCCAAAAAAACAACATTTTGACAATCACTGACTTTCATGTTGTTCAGAAACACTCTGAAATCCTCATACAGACTCTGGATTCAAACAAATTTTCATGTACTTTGAGACAAAGTAGAAAAAACTAGAAAAACCCATCAGAGGCTCGCATTTGGTTATTCATGGCTCACATATAGGAAACAAGCTTGCATATGGGAACTGGGATCATTTTTGGTCATTCCTAACTTGTATCTGGTAAAGAAGCTTGCATTTAGTAAGCACAAGCTCGCATTTTACAATTCTAAGCTCACATCTAGTGAGTCGCATCTAGGACAAAGGGTAATTGCACATGTGTCACACTCATAAGCTCTGTGATTTTGGATACCCTTTTTTCTCTTCACTCTAGTCCTATTTCTCTTGCTGGTTTTCCTATCGTTGTTTCTCAATTTAATTAGAATTCTACCTTACATGTCCTTTTGGATTCTCATAATTGGTCCCAAATTGTGTTGTCTTTTCAATCAACAAATCTTCTTGATTCCCAGCTCACTATTAGGGAATTCTAACCCTTTGATGCTGGAGTCAATCACTCTAAACAATCACACATACCTTTTCACAACTTGGACACACCTATTTGGACAATTCGGAAATCCTCTTGACACAATTGGAACACTTTTGACAAAGTTGAGACCCAACTTTCATGGTTAACACAAGATGTAAACAATACATTGCTGAAAATTTAGAGACCTTCAAGATTACGTAAGTTTCAACAAGGAGAGACATCTCAAAATCCCCTCTTTGATCAAGACTCACCTGAAATGGATGCACCTCATCCCGAATGGAGTGTTTCTTTTGATGAATATAGCCAAGACCATGACGATAGAGAAAGTCAAGAAGAACGAAATCATGGTCATACTTTGTTTGGTTCCAACATCGATGAAGACGTACCAGAAGAAGAGTATAAAAAAATCAAACAAAGTAGAAGGTTTCAAAGAACCTTGGAAAAAATCATTGGAGAAGACAAATAAAAATATTTCCTACACTTAGCTTCTCTTGGAGTCAAACTTCCTAAAGACTATGATGTTGAGAGATTGAATGAACAATAAGTACAAAAACCTATTTCTATACTCTCAAATCAATAATACCAAATGCAAACAGAACTTGCAACACTCAAGAAAGAGAAGAATAAACCAACGAAGAAATACTCTTTGGACCACATATGTCCATTTCCTTTTGACAAGAGCATAAACATGGTTCCATTCCAACCTAACATGGCATGAAAAAAATATGAAAAATACATGGGAGAAATAGATCCACATGACCATGTTAGAGAATTTTGTGCCCTAAGCATAGAATACATGCATGAACCAACTTACTTAATGAGGCTATTTCCAGGAAGTCTAGGCGGAAATTTTATGGAATGGTTCTCCAAACTCACACCAAGTGTGCAAATGTTTGAGGAGTTGATTCAAAGATTTGTCCAACATTACTCCTACAACATACAATACAACGTTACCATGATAGATCTTTGAAACACAAAACAAAAAATAGGTGAATCCTTCACACATTTTTTGCAAAGGTGGAGGATAATCTTTGCAAGGTACTCAAGAGAAATACCCGAATCTTAAAAGATGGAAATCTTTGTCAATAACTTAGTACTTGAAATGAACTATTCTCTACAAATGCAATATTCTCCTAGTTTTGACAGAATGATCAAGAACGTTATTCGTGCTGAAGACATTATGGTCAAGAAAGGAGAGATCACACTCTAAAGTGACTAAATCTAACAACTATAACAACAAATCTAAGTGGTGAAACAAGAACAAGATTTTTGTTAGTTATGGAGTGGTGGAAGCCTCAAATACAAACACTAAAATAGTTGTGTTTAATCTCACAAAAAACCTACAAGAAAGTAAAGAAGCTAAGGTAACAACCAAAATACCAAGAGAAAACACTGATACCAATAAGAGTAAACCATGGATGTCTAGACTGTTGGAAGTACAAGAATGGGAAAGAAAGATACTGAGAGGGGGGTGAATAAGATCTTAAAAAATTAACCACTTAAAACAGATTGATCCACATTCATACATATATGAAATTAAACTAACATCTGATAGCATCCATAACATCAAATATGTAACTCATAACATAGAATTTTGGTAACCCATAAACCCAAATAGGTAAAACTAGGGTGGGGATGACACCCACAAAATCTTCGCTACTGCAGAAATAAAGTATGCATGTTAGGGCTGCAAAAGTTTGATTGCAATATGAAATCTACCTGGTTAAAGGTCTGTTCTGTTAAGAACTAAAGATCATTACAATCTACCTTGTTAAAGGATTTCAACTTACAATAAAGTAAGCACTCGGCTAAGAGATTTTAAATGGTCTACTAAAACCACTTTGTTAAGAGATTTCACCTGATACACCTGTTAGAATGTTCCAAGTAGTGATCCTTTGTTATGCACTCAGATGCTAATGACAGATCTTCTCCTTTCAATAACTTTCGTCATCTCTCAATCTGATATGTATTTACTCTGCTTATCACTGCTCTATCATTCTTCTTGATCTAGGCTTCTTCTCAAAATAACTTGCCATAACTAATATCTGGTGGGGTTAAGTTATACTTGTCCAAAAAAAATTTATGAAGTTGTAAAGTAGTCTCAAATGCAGAGTCCCAAGTGTCCTTGAAAAACTTCATAACCTCTATTTTCACTTCTAGCTCAGCAGCTAGACCAACTAAGCTTTTTGTAGTGGAGAGATGAGAGTCTCTCTTAATCAATTTGTTTGCAGATAAAATTTCTTTCTGAATTACCTCCAAATGAGGTATCAGACTTGTCTGAATAGTAATCAACTTGGTCCTAATCTAACCATCTTCAACCATGAGCTCAACTATCCTCCTTTGTGCATAAGTCAACCTATTAAAATGTAAGGATATAGTGCTAGCATCCATGCTCAGTGAACTTCCGGTTAACTTAAGGTCTAGTTGCAATTTCTCTAAAGCCTGTTGATTATCCTTTGTGAAGAATTCAACATCAGACAACCTCTTATATAATGAATAGACATTTGTTGCAACTCCTTCTAAAATTTGTATCGGAGAAGAAAGTTCAACCTATTTTACTGCAATCTCTCCTGAGATTTTTGCAAGTACCTTGTTCTCAAATTTCCTCTCAGACCATTGCAACAGTTTCTCATTGGCTTCAATATTTTCATCATTTACCTTTTGCGCAATGTGAACTAACTGTTCAATAATGGGGGCTTGAGGATTCTCATTCTCCATGTCAAAAGCCTTTACAAATATGTCTTTTATGTCATGTAGCACTTGCTTTTGCTTTTGCTCCCTTTTCAGCTCCTCCTATCTTTTCTTCCTCGTAACTCCTGAAGAGTCTCAATCTATTCATAAGACAAAATATTGGGATCCCATGGTGGAATCACAATAACTTCATCTAATGTGAAATTTAGAATTGGAGACTTCTTCCTCATAACTTTCCTCCTCTTGAATTCAGGTGAACTACTACTCGGCTTAGTTTCTACAATACCTTTTCTAGATTCAGTAGTTGACACCATTGCATCCTTTAGTTCAGTCAAAATTGCCTGCTGATCAGGCATACTTCTTGTCTTAGTTCTAGTGGGAGTTGATGATGCAGAATGTGGTAGATCAACCAACACTTGCATTGCCTCTTGTTCTTTAGGCTCACTATTAGTATCTTTTATCTCCTCACTACTATCTAGCACTGATTTTACAACCTCTAAAATAGGTGAATGTTGTACAATTACCTCTTGTTCAATTGTTTTCTCCTTTGCTGTTTCTTCTTGAGCATCCTTATCCTTGGGTTCCTCTTGAGTTTTTTTTTCATCTTCCTCTGTACCCTTTTCTTTTTCAGCCTCGTTTTCCTTGATAGGTGAATCAATAGTTGAGTCCCTCGGCTCATCTTGACCCTCAACATCCAGATTGCTAGAGTCATTAATTTTCACATCAATTGGACTATCAATAGTCAAATCAATAGTGTTAACCATCTCAAATTGATCTTGTGCATCTTTTCTAGTCATCTCAGGCTCAATTCAAATGTGAACTATTGATATCTGTGGTATAGGGGTGGATTCAGTGTCTTTATCCTTTGGCTCAGATGTTCCTTCATTAGTTCTCTTTTCTTTTGAAACAATCAGTTCAAAAACTTCCTTCCAAATTCTAGTACTCTACTGTACTATCCCTTCAATATCATTCTTCAAGATAGCATAACCTCTCTGTTTAGGTAAAAATTTGTGCTTATACTGTTCAACAAATTTTTTTCTCTATTTCTTGGTTAGCTCAGGAATGACTTGAGCTAATGTGCCTTCCCTAATTTGTCTCTCAGTTGTGAGTGAAAATTCCCACTTTCCAGATAGAAATTCATACAACTCACTCGGCACATTGTCTCCTATTGCTATAGGGGTTAATTTGAAATTACACATCATGTCTAGGAGAGCTTCCTGAACCTTACGTTTGTCTCCCACCTTCAATTTTTCATACCTTATAAACTTAAAACCAGATAACTCTGCAGAATTTCTCAAATTTTCACATACCTCATCAATATCTATGGGTTTCTTGAATGATGTTGTTGGTATGTTACTAGGTTCATCAATTTCTATCATGTTCTCATCACTTTCTAGATCCAAATGCAGTGTTCTTCTTGGTCTCTTAACTTTTAGGCTCGATAGAGCCTTTTTTGCTAATTTAGTCCTCGATCCAGAACTACTTTCTCCAATCTTCTTTGCATGTACTTTTTCCTGTTCTAATGGTGATGTGGCAGTAGATGCCCTTGTCCTTGGATGATTTGCAATGGGAGGGGTAACTCTGGGTTTTGCTTTACTCAGCTTTGTTACCTTTGCTACTGATGGCCTCTTCCCTTTTGCCTTAGCAGTGACCTCTTGTTTAGGTTCACTGACTTCTACTTCTTGTTCTTCAGATACATCCTCTAGCTCCTCATCACTCGGCAATCCAACCATCTTTTTCATATTTTTCACAATCTTTTTCCTTTTTCTTTCCATGGTTCCTGCCTTAAGATTCATCAAAATCTTTGCCTTTGCTTCATCAAAATTTCTAAATCTTTTAGCTTTAGTATCAGTCTCCTCTGCTAGGGGTGTTGTGATAGATGTTGATGCTTCATCAATATTAACTTCATAGGGAAATGGCTCCAGGCATGATACCCTAGGTGTCACAGCCTAAATATAGGTGTAGTCTGTATCCACTAAGAAACATATCTCATCATAGTGCTTCTCCACAAGTGAATTGGGAATTCTGGTCCTCAACCTCATTTTCTTTTTGAATTACACAAAATAATTTCCCATAATACCATTGAAATTGCTGCCTAATTTCTAAATACATTCACTAATCTGTAAAGTGATGGGTCTGTCCTTTTTCCAAACAATATTTCCTAGTGTAGGAAATGAATTCTGTACATAGAAGAATATACATATTAACAAAGAGCCAAACTTACATGATGAGCTTTTGGCTTTCCTGATTGATAGTAAATTCTCAGCTAGTTGTGTCAACTGCAGCTCGGCAAGGTCATAGGTGTGATTCTTTTTGACTATTTTCCATGCCTGGTCCACGACTGTACAGGGAACACTATCTAGTCAGCTTGACTGATAGAACTTGTGTACAATCACTCTCACTCCAAAATCAAGTTCCAAGTCTATAATTGTAGAGATTGTCAATCCTGTGTTGTTCCAAATAGCTCCTATTTTAGCTACTATCTCTTCTTTTCTTTGGTCTCTCATAGTTCTTTTACCACTGATAATAGGATACCCAGTAACTCGCTGGATACTATCTTTTGTGATATTTACTGGTCCATTGTCCAGCCACATGCATATTATGAACTCGGCTTAGGACAAACTTAATCTATTCATCCTTGAATTCTTTCAAAAAATCTAGGGCATGAGTTAACCCTTTGTCGGCTAAATGTTTGAATTCATCTTTCAGAATTCCAATCTCACACAACTTGTCATAGGAATTTCTCAATTCGTTGTTGCCCACTTCGCCAATTTTAACCATGTAACAAGATCTTACATCATGAATCATAAGTACCTTTGGTGGGATCAATGAGAGGGCTCCATTCAGATCACTCATAATTGTGCTTTCTGGAATAGCACAAAAGTTTGGTGGTGCGCATGCATCACTCCTTACTAGCTTAATTTGATTTAAATCCTCTTCCATTCCCTTGACTAGCACGGAAGAACTTGCAGCCATAATCTCTTGAATTCAGGGTTCAAGAATGAAGAATAGAGTACCTCGGCAAGCAATCACTTTGCATATTTAACTTAGGGTTACCGACGACACGCTGACAAAAATTATCAAAACAAACTTTGCTAAGATCAAATCTGCAATTTCTTTGATCGCTCTGTAAATGCTAAAAAATTGCAAGGTAAAAGTGAATAGTAGACCGTTCGTCCATATATAGACTTGAAAGGTCAAGGTAGGTAAGCATTAAATATTTTTCCCATTAGGTTAGTGCAAGCCAGCTATCATTGGATGACTAACACAACTTGCATACCACTCGGCCATTGCACGACTTACCAGCCAACCAACTTGGCACCTATAGTTCAGGTAACTCTTCTCGGCACTTGTAACAAACATGTCCTGGTACATCTTATCATATGCAGATATGGAATTTGGCACATTTACATATTAGGAATTGATTTAAGATTTAAAATTTGAATGCAGTTCCTTACATACCCCTATTGTTCAATTGGAGATGGTGTGATCACCTAATCCATTGGATTGGGTGACCTCGGCTTTAGTGGATTCACTACTGCTTGACTATGTTTTCCTTACCTATGTTCGGTTCATCTGTGCTCTTACTTCTTCAATAGTATGAGAAGGAACTCTTTTCCTACACTCTCTCTTAGTGTGACCTATCTTCAAACAACTAAAATAGACCAAGCTTCCATTCATCCAACTCTTAGATTTCCCTCTGACATGTGTCTTGAAGCAATCTTCAGGTGCATGTCCATATTCTTCACAGTAATGGAAACTCTGTCTTGTATTATAATCCCAGTTGTAAGTGTTTCCTCTCTTAGATGCTTTTGTTTGTGTCTTTGATGTCCATTGCTATTTAGCATTGGATCTATAGTCTTGTGCCTTATGACCATGTTTCTGACACTTGTAACAATAACCATTAAATATTTTTTTGGGGGTGCATCACTTGCTTCAGCCCAACATTCATGTGCTTTATGTCCAAATTTCTTGCAATTAAAATAGTAACCATTAAAATTAGGTTTAGGATTGGACTTACATTTCTTGCTTCAGCAAATGTTTTCTGTATGACCTGGTTTTCCACAGTGGTGGAAAACAGGCTTGTTGTGCTTTGTATTTGCATTCCTCCTTTCACCATTCTTAGATGATTCTCCTTTCTCAGTAGATGTCTTTGGTTTAGTGTGACCTAATCCAGAAGAATCTTTTGACCTTCTTGATGCTTCCATCAGATTCTTGAAATGAGTCAAAGCTTCATTGGGTTTATTCAACCTTTTATTAAGTTCCTTCTCTGATCTCAAATCATCTTTCAATTGATTGTTCTCAGATCTCAGATTTATCATTTTCATATCTTTTCTACTAATATCCTGATTTGCAAGTAGCAGTTGATTTTCCATGTCAACCTGATTGATTGTCATCATCTGCACATCATGTGTCCTTTCATCAAGTGTGACAGATATCACTCTTTTGTCTTCTTCTACCATAGTTTTTTCATCTTCAGCTTTTTTCTTTTGTTCCAAAACTTCACATAGTCTTACTGTCTACATTTCTTGTTCTCTTTTCAAGTTTCTAACTTCTTCACACAGTGCATTGTTATTTTCCAATAGATATGCAATTGCCGCATCGCTCTCAGTAGGATATTCATTCTAAAATAGATTTCTAGTGTCATCTTCCTGGTAATGAGTATCATTCATTTGTTTGGCCAAATATTTCCTGGCTGTCAATGATTTCTTCAATTCTTGTCTTGCTATCTCAAGCTGATGTAATGCTAGTTGGATCTCAATCTTCTAATTCTCAATGAATTTTCCCAAATTGTAAACCTCCATCTCAAGACCTATACTCACAAGTTGATTGAAAGCTTTTTGTAGGTGACCTGTGCTCTGATACCAATTGTTGGAAGTATAAGAATGGGAAAGCAAGATACTGAGAGGGGAGGGGGGTGAATTGGATCTTAAAAACTTAACCACTTAAAATAGATTGATCCACATTCATACATATATGAAATTAACCTAACATCTGATAGCATCCATAAAATCAAATATGTGACTCATAACACAGATTTTTGGTAACCCAGAAACCCAAATAGGTAAAACTGGGGTGGGGATGACACCCACAAAATCTTCACTACTGCAGCAATAAAGTGTGCCTGTTAGGGCTATAAAATTTTGATTGCAATATGCAATCTATCTAGTTAAAGGTCTATTCTGTTAAGAACTAAAGATCATTACAATCTACCTTGTTAAAGGATTTCAACTTACAATAAAGTAAGCGCTCGACTAAGAGATTTGAAATGGTCTGCTAAAACCACTCTGTTAAGAGATTTCACCTGATACACCTGTTAGAATGTTCCAAGTAGTGATCCTTTGTTATGCACTCAGATGCTGATGATGGATCTTCTCCTTTCAATAACTTTCGTGATCTCTCAATCTGATATGTCTTTACTCTACTTATCACTGCTCTGTCATTCTGCTTGATCTAGGCTTCTTCTCAAAATAACTTGTTGTTCATCTCTCATGAACAAACTAACCTTCTATGTATATATCTTGCTCTCACACTCTCTCACTTTTAGGGTTAGAAGCCATCTTATTATATCTTTTCAGATCTGGCAACGAGATCTAGATCAACAATCAAGATCTATTGATTATACCTCTAATGCATTCTGATTTTCTGATTGGATCCATGCCATGCATAGTATAAAACAATTAAATGTTAAATTAACTCAGTAGACAAATATTAAATGTGTACAAATTTTGGCTCAGATCTCATACAAGTTGGCCTTAACTGATTACATCAAAGTTTGAATTAATCCTGACATGTATGTAAAAATTGTTCTGCTTGGTACAACACATCTCTGACGCTTGGCACTTAATATTCTACTTGTCTCAGCATGATGTAGGTTGGCAACTTAAAACTTGATCAGCAATGTTGCTCGGCCTTGAATGTTTAGCTCGGCCACAATGATAACCAACTAAAACTGCCTAACTAAATGACTAAGTGTGGGTCACTAATCATCAACAGAACTTAGGGATTAACATAGACCACAAAGACAATTTACTCCATTTAGAGGACCTCTTGAGACAATTTTGAAGACTCTCTTGGATAACAAAGTCCTCACTATACCGGAGTCAAAACCATGGGAACCAGAAGTAAAACCAAAGTGGTGGAATGATAATGCCTATTGTGACTTCCATAAGAATAAAGGACACAAGACTAATGACTGTGTTAAGCTCAAACACATTATACAAGATATCATTGAGGGATGCAAGATCAAAGTGGAAGGACATACATCTAATGAAGATAAGACGACATACAATAAACCATTTCCCAATTATGAAAAATGAGAAGCTTCTAAAGGAAAGGGAAATGAAGTTAGTTACACCTATTCTCATAATAATAATGTGATCAATATGTTGGACATAAAAAGTGAATCAATCAATGTGATCACTATCAAAGGTGTCAAAGAAAAATTGACACATTCGAACGTGGTAACTCAAAGCCAAGCACAAATCATGATTAAAGGGGTTAATTCATCATCTAAACAAGCGACATCATCTAAAGGAATTTTTGTCACAATTCCTAAACCAGCAACGTCAAGACAAATAGTTACTATACCATTTGATAACTATAACTTGGTAGACCAATTGCAAGGACCTCGACTTAAATTTCTATATTTGAGCTATTAAAGATCTCTTCAGTGCATAGGGAAGTTCTTGAACAAGCCCTACATTCCACAAATTTTCCAAAAGATATAGATGTGGATGAGGTCCAGACAATGGTTAATCACATATCAGCTCCACATTACCTCTCCTTTTCAGAGGAAGATGACAAATATTTTACTCATCCCCATAACCAACCCCTTCACATTGAAGTTTTGATCCATAAATCCAGTGTAAAATGTGTATTGATAGATGGAGGTGATGGGTTGAATATATGTACTCTCAATCTGATCAATAAATTGGGTCTTTGAGAACAAACAATTGATTCAAGAAGTAAGATAGCCATGAAGTCTTATGATGAAAAGGAAAGATCATCCAAATGGCTAATTGTTTTACCAATAAGGATAGGGCCAATTGAATGCAATGTGATTTGTCAAGTTCTTGATCTACCATTGGCCTATAACATATTACTAGGAAGACCTTGGATACATGAAATACAAGCAGTGCCATCTACTTACCATAAATGCATCAAATTCCCACACAATGGGGTGGAAGTAACAATTCATACAGATTCAAGCTACACTTGCAACAATTTTAAAATAGACAGTATGGTTCCTCACAATAAGAAAGTCCCAAAAGAGCTCCCACTTGAAACCTCTTAAGACATGGTGATGAGAAGATTTGGAAAGACACTAAAACTTGAATAAACTAGCATAGGGGAATACAAACTAGACATGATGCCATCATTGGCTAACATTCCCGTGTCTCCAAGATCTTACGGTAAACCCTCCCCCTCTTTCACACCTACTGTATCAAAAGGAAAATACATTCATAAACCAATTGGTATGGTTAGAGCCTCTAATTCTCAAGAGGATGAAAAATAATATAAAGAAGTCTTGGCTTGGCTCTATAAAGAGGAACAAAGAGAAAATGAAGTAAAACATGTTGAGATATCTCTCAAAAAGTATGGAAAAGGTTATGACCTTCTCAAAAAAATGGGATAAAAAGGGAAGGGACCTTTAGGAGATAAGGGAAAAGGACTCATTCAGCCTATACACATGGAATTTAGAGACACCAAAGACAAAACAGGGTTAGGTTTCAATAACAATTCAGAACACCCCACCTCAAGAGATGGTCCAATCTTTGATAAAAGGAAGTGGTGGAGAAGAGGAAGAAACATAACTTGTACCTTGGACATATGAAATATTAATACACATTGGTACTAAGGATCTAGAATATCAAAGAGAAAGATATGTACCTACTTTTGTACTACAACTAGAGGATCATGTTCCGTTGTTGTCACAAACTGATGTTCAAGAAGTAGAGGAAGAAGAAGACTCTCTAAAAGTCCAACACATAGAAGAATCTCATGAAGAAATCCCTCAACAAAAAAATATACACCCTAAATGGGGGAAATTGGTGACAATTTCACATATCCTATATTTACCACACTTTGATCCACAAATGGCTAGTATGGTACACCAAGTAACTATTGCTGAGTTTTTAAGTAGATCTTATGACAATATCATAGACTCAAATGCTTATAAATGGGAGCACATGTCTGATGCTACCATGGACACTGAGGTAGATGTAATTCATAAATTTTCACCTCTATTGGAGAGAGGATAAATTTCTAACACTTCCCATAACACTATAGTTGTCACAGAATTGGATGAGATGGAAATGCCTAGGATTATTGATGAAGAAACTGGTGTCTTACTAGGTATAGAAGAACTTCAAATGATACAAGATATGAGTTTTAATATGATAAGAGAAGAAAGAGAAAGCTCAACTAATGAGTCTCTAGAGTTAGGTCCGCATATTACTAACAATGACCCTAACAATGATGATTTGACTCTTCGTTATCTAAAAGCTATAAAAGCCGACTTAACAAAACATGTCTTGTCAGTTGATAGTCTTGACGTTGACACAATGTTGTCCTTACAAACCTGTGAATCATTATCCTTGTTAAACCCTGACCTTATTAATTGGGCCAATTTAGACCCTACTCCTATCATGAAATTTCCCAATGACTATACTTTGGCCTATTATTTAAATGCTTGTGAACTCTATCTCTCTTCCACTAATACAAGGAGTGTGAACCTAACAGAGGAGGATATCAAGTTTCTTAGTCACAAATTGAAAAATAAAAAGAAACAAAGAAATGATGGTGAAAACCACATTCTGGCAGTATCAAATTCTAAAATAGTAAAAATAAAAGACGTATCTGATGGTGAAAACCTTGCAGAGGCACCAAAAGATGAGATTCTTGTTATCCTCCCTAAGCACTTTCAAGAAAGATCTTCAATATTGATAGAGCCAACACAACCACTCAATTTGGGAACAACAGAAGCTCCTTAGTTTGTTCACCTAGCGCAATCATTATTAGAAGAAGAAAAGATATAGTTTACTAAATTCCTCAAAGAGAAGAAGATCAACTTTGCATGGTCTTATATACTGATATGCCTCAACTAGATCCTGAGTTAATAATGCATCACTTATCTATAGCTCCTGGAATTAAACCTGTCAAACAAAAACTAAGAAAGATGCACCCATATGTGGCATTATTGGTGAAAGTGGAGCTAGAAAAACTCTTAAAGGATGGATTCATAAGGGTTTTTTCTTATGCAGGATAGATTTCTAATATGGTACCCATTTCTAAAACAAATAATTCTATCAGGATTTGTACATACTTTAGGGAATTAAACAAAGCTTGTCCTAAAGATGATTTCCCACTGCCAAATATCGATATGATTATAGATATCATAGTAGGATATCAAATGTATTCACTCAAGGATGGATTCTTAGGTTATAACCAAATAAAGATTGCCCCTGAAGACCAGGAAAAGACAACATATATAGGCACATGGGGAACATCTTACTGGAATGTCATGCCATTTGGGATAAATAATGCTGGAGCTATGTATCAAGGAGATATGATGAAAATTTTCCATGACATGATACATAAAAACACAGAGGACTATGTGGAAGATACATTATCCAAGTCAAAAATAAGAATGACTTACATTGAATACTTGAGGAAGATACTAGTTCAAATGGAGCAATTTCAATTGAGACTCAATCCAAATAAATGTACATTTGGAGTTCAATCAAGGAAGCTCTTAGGGTGTATTTTATCAGCTAAAGGAATTAAGGTGGACCTCAAAAAGGTAAAAGAAATAATGGAAATGTCACCTCCTCACAATATCAGTCAAATGAGGATGCTTCAAGGAAGACTTCAGTCCATCAGAAGATTCATGTCTCAACTAGAAGATAGAGTGCAACCTTTCACAAAATTGCTACATAAAGGTGTTACTTTCAAATGGGATGAGCATTGCAAAATTAATTTAAAAGAATTAAAAGACTATCTAGCTAATCCTCATATTCTCATGGTGCCTATTCATGGAAAACCTTTGCTACTCTATATCTGAGCTATGACTACATCGCTTGGAGTATTGCTAGCCCAAGAGGATGAAAACAAAAAGGAAAAGGCAATTTATTATATCAGCAGGACCTTGGTGTCTTATGAGCTCAACTACAGTATCATTGAAAAATCTTGCTTGGAAATTTTTTTGCATCCTAGAAGTTGAGACACTACATGCTCTCGCATACAGTGAAACTCATCGCAAAAATTGACCCTCTCAAATACCTCTTGAATAAAACAACATTGACAGGAAGACTAGAAAAATTGTTCTTGATACTAAGTGAATTTGATATCAAGTATGTAGATAGAATGGCTATCAAAGGACAAGTGCTAGAAGATCAACTAGATGATTCACCATTACAAGATGATGCACCTTTGATTATAGAATTTCCTGATGAGATAATCATGCACTTAACCAAACATTCTTGGAAGATGTATTTTGATGGTTCTTTCACACAAAAAGGATCTGGAGCAGGGGTACTATTTATCACTCCTCAAGGCTAAAAGATACCTAAGGTGTATAAACTAATGTTTCCATGCACTAATAACATCTCATAATATGAAGCATTGGTGAACAGGCTCAAGCTATCTATGGAATGCAAAATCATAGAGTTACATGTGTATGGTGACTCTCAACTCATTATTAACCAAGTGAATGGTGACTATCAGAAAAAATATGAGAAGTTGATGCCTTACAAACAAATGGTGGAAGATTTGAAAAATTACTTTGTTTTCATCACATTCCAACAAATTCCAAGAACATAAAACAAAGCTACATATGCTATGGCTATGCTAGCATCCATGTTACAACTAGAGGAACACCAGTTCTGCTATGATTTCTTAGTGGAATAAATATCCTTTCCAGAATTTGATACACCAGAATCTAAAATTATTTGTGCCTTAAATGCCCAAGACCAATCCTGATATGCCAAAATAATTGCCTATCTTACTAATCAAAACTTACCTAATGGCCTATCTAGGAAGGAAAAATGAGCTTTAGTTAGGACAACATCACATTATGTCTTCATTACTACTAACTTATATAGATGAGGTCTTGAAATAATGCTTATTAGGTGTTTAGATCAAGAAGAGTCTGACCGCACATTAAAAGAGGTTCATGTAGGTGTATGTAGATCACACTCGAATGGCTTTTCATTGGCTAAGAAAATTTTAAGAGTTGGATACTATTGGCCTACAATGGAAAAAGATGTCGTCCAATTTTCTAAAATATGTCACAAGTGTCAAACATATGGAAACCTTATCCATGCTCCAGCCAGAGAACTCATACCTTTTATAACAAATTGGCCATTTCAGCAATGGGCCTTTGATCTTGTTGGACAGATTTATCCTAATTCTTCAAGTGGACACAAATTCATCATCATGGCCACTGATTATTTCACTAAGTGGGTCAAGGTAGTGATGCTGATCAAAGCCACTAGAAAATAGGTGGATATGTTCATCTTGAACTACATCATTTGTAGGTATGGGATACCCTCGTCTATTGTAACAAACAATGGGGGATAGTTCAAAAATCAAGATATTGAGGACCTTTGTACACAGTTTCATGTAACTGAGCATTGTTCTTCAATCTATTATCCTCAAGGTAATGGACAAGCTGAGGCTTCAAACAAGAACATCTTGAAAATCTTACATAGAACTGTGAGTAAGTCTGGTAGAGACTAGAATTTGCAATTAAATCTGACACTATGGGCCTATAGAACAAGTATCCAAACACCAACAGGAGCCACACCATTTTCTCTAGTCTATGGCGTAGAAGTAGTGCTACGAATTAAAGTAGAAATTCCTTCTTTGCAAGTATCCCTCTTGGGTCTTGTTACAGATGAACAATACTGCATTGATAGGGTTCAAGCACTAGAACTACTAGATGAGCGCATACAAAAAATGTTTGATCATTTCAAAGTGTACCAGAAAATAATATCAAAAGGGTACAACAATAAATTAAAGCCATGACAATTTCAAGTAGGGGATCTCATTCTAAGAGAGAATCCTAAAAATCAGCCACATAGAGGAAAAAAAGGCAAGTTTGAACCCAACTAGCTGGGGCCTTTTGTTATAAATTTTTTTTTTGGGACATGAGCTTATCAATTAGCTACACCTGAGGGAGATGTCCTTCCCGACCCCATCAATACCCTCCACTTGAAGCAGTTCTACACTTGACATCTGGATGAAGGGCCTATATAGTGAAATTTTTTCTCAGAAAATTCCAACAAAATTAGAAAATTGATCCTAGAGAAAGCCAAAAATAGTGGAAAAGAGAAAGCCAAAAATAGTGGAAAAAGTTCTGAAAAAAGGTATTCTTGGTGAAAACCTGGCAAACAGGCGCCTTGATACTAACAGAAAAAGTAAAAAAGAAAAAAGTGAAAAAAAAATTGAAAAATACAAAAATTTCCTTGGCGAAAACCTGGCAAATAGGCATCTTGGTAGCAAAAGATAAAAGCTTTCTGAGTGGTGAAAACCTGGCAAACATGCATCACTTGTACTTTGTCATCCATCTTTGAATGCACCAATGACACTAATCCTTCATGATCATATCTTTGCTATTGATTAACTCTTAATTCCTCATGAATGTCCTATCCTTGCATGGGATTGGTATGCATTTTCATGTTAGGGATAGTCATTCTGCACTGGGGGAATCTTTGCTAGCATGTTCGGTCTGCATTTGCTAGGTTATCCTAGGTCCTTGTCTAGGAAGGTTTTCCACTACAAACATTATTTCTTAATACTTGCATCAAAACATCACTATCACAAACAAGGGTGTTTCTTAAACACCACCTACTTGTAATTGACATCATACTAGTGTTTCTCAACACTTTAATCAAACAGTGTTCTTTAACACTACACTACATTTGATTGCAATTGTTGATACTGTTTATCTCACCTACTCAGACATAAAAACATATTGTTTGATTCCAAGTTGTGACTGATGATTTCTCTACTATGATTGAAAAATGATTCAATGGTCTTCCTCAACACCACATAAGCACATATATAATGGTCTTCATTTGATTATGACTCTTTTATGTTCTGATGATGTTTCAAACTAGGGGCATGTAAGCAGTTATGAATTGTTTTGGACTGATTATCAATTATTTCTTGTTATGTCTTCCGAGTTACTCCATGACGTCTATTCAAAGACAAAGAGTTGCAAGGATAGGGGCATACAATTTTCTTGATTTTTTGTGTATGGTGATTGTTTCAATGATCCTATAAATTTCACCTAACTTGGATGTTTATGGTAAGAGATTCCAACATGAGTGAATAGCTGCATATATCTTGATCCTTTTTATGTGTAAACTAAGGTGAGGTTGAATCAATTTCCTTTTCTATTTATAATCAAATTCTCAATAAGGTGTACGACATATTATGTACCCAAGGATATAAATATTGAAGGTCATTGTGGGTTACATATATTACATTACACATGAACAAAAGATGATTCTTAAAGCAAAAGGAGATAACTGACAAGTCATCCAAGCCTCTATGCCTTGATGCTTAGGTTTATTTTCAACATTGCATCCAATAAACATAGTATTCATACTTTCATGATACTTTCAGGGTATTAGTGACAGTTTTACTATCCGATGATGTCTGTTACACAAACGCCCTATGATGATAAAATGCTACAATGTACATAAATTAGTGAGAGTCCTAGAAGTTTGCATTTAGATGCATTTAAGATTGCATGATTTATTTTTTTAAACAACATAAGGGTTTGAGCTCAAAATAATTTCCTGGTTCATTTGAAATCCAAGTTTGTCTACTTAATCTATGTTACTGATATATTCATGTCATTGCATATCCATGGCATTCATTTTTCCTTCATAAATGGGAAAGCGAGAAAATTAAAAAATAAAGCATTCAAGCATTGCATTTATACATTCTAAGTGCATCCATACATATATTTGCATAAAGAAAATCTCTAAAACATACATTTGCATATTCATCTAGAAACATCCAAACACATCTATATATTAGTCATAGTCAAAGAGCATAAATGATGTCACCACATGAATCTACTCTAAACTCATCAAAGACCAAGTACATAATCACAATGTGCATCAATATAATCATCTATCAAAAAGAGAACCAATGAGCATATCAAAATCATAAACAACTATCTTAGATATATATCAGTGCATATCAGATCAAAAATATGGAAATGTCTACAACAAGTATCAACGAGATCATGATAAAGCATATACACATGTATCAAATGTATGTAGTATAAAGGATGATCACAGAAGGATCAATATACAAAAAATATCAGATATAATCACAAATCATGTCTGACTACCACACTTTCCCTAATCCAAAGGAGGAGGAGATGGTGCATCGGCTTGTGGATGCTGAGCTAGTGGAGGCATAGCTCTCTCTGAATGCTGAGCTACAATAGAATACAGAGGTTCTCTCTAAGCCTCTGGAACTATAGTGGAATACAAGGAAAAATAATATGCAACTTTGTGCCCCTAATGCATGGCTATGTGTTCTTGTATGTCTCTCTCTGCTCTAAGTCTGTCACCCTACCGATCTCTCAGATCTCAATCTCTCAATCTGTCTGTCTCTATCATCCAGCAATGTCTCCAAAGTGGTAATTGTAGCTCTGAGCTACTCTCTCTCTCTCTCTCTCTCTCTCTCTCTCTTTGGCACTATGATAAAGGATCTCCATCCCTGCCAGTGTTCCTTCTTGAATCCCTAGGAGGATCCTGTCCTGAAGGTCCAATTCCTCCACTAGGTCCCTGCCCTGAAGGTCTCTGTTGAAACTTCTATCTAGTAAGGAAAGGACATGGATCCATACATGGAGGCATCAATCTGAACCAAGTCTATCTACCCTCTCTACTGGAACCCACTCCACCACCACCCCTGTCATCCCCATCATCCCCTTGTCATCGCAACCATGTCTCTGACCTCTATCCTGGGGAGGGCGCCTACCATCTCTGCCACCACCACCTCTCCTATCCCTACCACCCCCACCCCTCCCANCCCCCCCCCCTCCCATCTCTCCTAGCTCTACCCCTGCCTCTCACGGGTCCATCATCTATAGGATCATAATCTAAGGAATCATCTATGCAAGGTGGTACCTCATCTAGTGTTGTGAATCAAGGAAATGGAAACTATAAAAGATGCGCAAGATAGACATTAGTTCACCCAGCATCGACAACATCTAAAAGATCATCTCATCCTACTATAACCATCTTCCCGATCTCAAGCTGTGCAGTCTCATAACATAAGATGGCTCCCCACTATGGCTCCTCATCATGGATCTGAGTGTAAGCAGTCAAATCCTGAGACATGTCCTAAATTTGTCCAAACTGTCTAAGGACATAAGTAACAATAAATTTCTCTACAATATATCATGTCTGGTCGATCAAATACCTTCTTTGAAAGAAGTAAGGCATCTGTCACCTATCTGAAGTCCACTACTTGCAATCTAAGTATGGTCTCCACTTGACCACTATGATATCATCAAAAACTCACTGCCAATATTCCATCTTATCCAAATGGGGCTGCTAGATGAAACCTTAATACATATACATATAAGGATCCTCTGGTACTCTCTGCCTATCAACAATTGGTCGTGTCACTAGGATGTGCTCCCAGGCCCAGATCTGTAAAATCAAGATCCCCAAAGTTATGCTATAGGAATACTCATACATGATCTTGTGCATCTCTCTATACATATGTGCAAGTATAAAACTCCCCCAGCCAAATCTACATGAGGATATGACCATCTGTTCTAAAGTCTCTACTCATCTACACATGAACCCATGCTATCCTCGGTTAGGCATCAGAATATCACCAATTAAAACAAAAAGATATACAGGTAATCGATCATAGTGATTGCACATATAGTCCCAAGTCAGGTATCTTTGGACTATAGATGGATTTGCACAATACCTCTATGCAGATGCAATCACTAAAGCAGAGCGTGCCTCAAACTGAACCTCCCATCCCATCACAGGAATGTGTATGATACACCACCCATCCTCTGAGGTGATTTTCATATTTCTAGTCAGGAGATGGAAGGTACTGTGCTCTGAGTTCCATCTCTCAGCAAGATCATTCAACAACTCTCAATTTACCCTAATGTCAGGTAAATCTATCAATGAAGTCAAACCAAGACGTCTTATGATCTGTAACTCAACATCACTCAACAAATGTGATAGAGAAAGGACTCATGCAAGATGAGGTCCTTGAAACAACACAACCTCAAAATCAATCTATCAAGCACACAATTAAAGTTATACATCAGTATCCTAGCTAAGGCAACTATGCAGCAAATCTAACAATGAAGTTTTTTTGGCCTTCAAAAAGAGGGAAAATAATCAAAATTGAATAAACTAACTCCTTATACTAAAAATGACACTATTTTTCTTGGGTGTGATCTTTCATACCATATGTGATTTGAAATTTATCGGATGCAATGGAGAATCCTAGAAATGACCCTTTTTTGACAAGATGCGACATGGGATACAGAATGCGACCCTGTTTTCATAGGATGCGACACAATTCAAAGGATGGACATAAAATAGAAGAAATGACACTCTAATACCTAATGGGATGGGATCCTAATTTAACAAGATATGATCTGGAATTCTTCAAGAAAACTAGATGTGACTCAAAATTCAAAAGCTCCTAACTACTGCAAAAAGCAAAAAATAGAAAGCATAAAAAGGTAGTTATCGATGTACTCATCAATTGTTCATAATGGGCTGGGCGCTGGTGACAACATGCTAGCTCCAATCGATGTCTCTCCATAAGGACCACCATCTTCTCTATAGAGCTCAAGAATTTACTATGGATGAAAGTGAAAATGAATGGGTAAAAACTAATATTTGAGACTTATATTGACCTTTTTGAGCTATCCAGAAGCTCTAGAATTCTTCACAGACTATCAAAATTCAATTTTGTTCTTCTTAGATCTATTGGGAATAAAATTTAATGTACAGACAATATTTTTAACAACACAGTAAATATTTTGTGACGACCTCCTCTAAATGCATAATTTCTCTATATGTTCAGAAAATGATTCATAGGCTTCACACAAATAGTTTTCCAGGTTCTCTATCAATAAAAGGCATATTAAATATCAAAATATTGGTCATTCATCATTGTATCAAACTCAAAATTTACATTTTCAAGTAGTCAACTTGGTAAAATTATATTTCTCTTAACACACTTTCGCTTCATTGCATCTTCTAATTTATTCTTTCTCGATTCACTCAATATGTTCCATTGATCTATCATTCTACAAAGGGATTTTATTCTATTTCTTTCAATTTAATTCTGAAGGGGGCATGAGCACACTTAAAATCAATCAAATTCTTTCTCAAAAAGAAAAACTGACTTCAGCATCAAAAGACTAGGGGCATGGCAGTTTCCTTCGATCAAGTTGGGACTGTTGGATAGAGGGCTTCAATGCTAAAAAGTATAAATATCTATGACTACAATCTCTCAGATCTTTATCAAGCTCTTAGCAGCTTTGTACTAACCTTCTTTCGATCAAGTTCTGAGTTAGTATTGTCAATTCTTATTCAATCAAGTTCAGAATTGATACCTCAGCTCGTAGCAGCTTCATACTGACCTTTATTTGATCAAGTTCATAGTCAGTATTATCATTTATTTTTTGATCAAGTTCAGAATCAGTATCTTTAGATCTCTTCCCAATTGACCTTTGTTCGATCAAGTTCAAAAGTCGATACTATCAGTCTTAGTTCAATCAAGTTCGAGACTGATCTCATCAGACATTTCGTTCAATCAAGGGTAGAATTCTCAAAATTTCTGAAGTCAACATCAGACATTCTTTGAATCAATACATTGCTCGTACATCAATTCAAAGAGGGGAAAATGTAACCATCCTAATTTGGTCTACTCTAACTAGAGACCCTATTTTTCCTAAGTGTGATCATACCCTAATTATGTCAATCCAACTATTTGATTATTGGCATAATTCATCAAAATCAATTTAATCTCCTAAAATCAAAGTGATTTCATCACTAACTCACATTAATTACAGTGGCCACATTTAAATCAAATCAACACAATTAAATACTTGGCTAAAGTAATTAATTAAAAGGAATTAAATAAAGTTTCTAATTACAACTCATCACTTGCACATGGAAAGTCAATCCATAAGCCAATGAGAGTTCACTCACATGGATCACCAAATATTCAATCTCCACCTCTCTTCACAATTCAATCACAACCACTCATCTCTCAAATTATTCTATAAAAGGATTGAATTTTGTGCTCAATTGGCCCCAATTCTTAGAATTTTAATTATACTCTTATGCTGCTCTAATTTCTAGAATTCTAAATGCACTCTTATGCTGTCCATTTTAGTTCATAATATCACATAGATAATTACATAATTTTCATTGGTGCTCTAAAATGAACTTTGCATGATAATTAGCTTCATTTTCTCATTGAATCTTCCATTCTAGGCTTGAATATGTCACTGATTTATGCATAAACTGAGGGCAATTATAGCATTGAATCACACTCTTCTTAGATAGGAAGCAATATGTTGGTTTTGATGGTTTCCTTATGCTTTTTCTTTCAATGTTCATAGTTTTAACCATTAATATAATTACATATTGAAGTTTTGTGTTGCAGCTTGCAGGTACAATATTCACACACATTATCATGTTAGTTTTCTTTATAGTTGTTCTTCATAGATTAGTTAACTTAAAAGTAACTCTACGTCATAGAACCCTTGGGATTGTTAATTATACTTGTTACTTTATCATTATGATTATCTTATGTCGATCTTGCTTCCAAATTGGTGTTGTATAAACTTTTTAATAAAAAAAAATTTCGAATTGGTATCAAGTTTAGGTTAATTTCTCTTAGGTTCTCTGGCGGGGCATTACACAATAGTTGAAAGAACCGATAAAAATTTCCCCTCTAAATTTTTTTATGAAGGTACAAATCCATGTTTTAGATATATTTTTTTTATTTTTGAGTATATGGATATAATAGGGTATGCATTTGACCAAAAATTAGTAAAAGGGCCTAGCATTTACTAATCACTCTAACGAAATAATTGTGAAGAGAATATTTTTTAATTCACAAAATGGACTCAAAGCTCACTATTCAAACCACACCTACCTACTTCTAAAAGAAAATTTTATTCAAAGATAAAATACTAATTCTAGATTTAACTTAAATAACAACTCCAATATTCCAATCATAAAGTATAGTAAATACCCATATAAACCCTCACACTACAAAGATTACTATAGCCAATGCCTAAAATCAAAGTTCCAAACACATACAGGTATACAATAGATACACAAAGATGTCTTCAAAACTTTCCAAATGGTACTTTCATTCAATTCAAAATTACACATGCAATATCAAAATTGAGTCTCACTCATATGTCAAAGCATATGGGGGATTCTAAATTATTTGATCCCTTGTTATGTTTATGTTTCTCCTATTTAAAGTCTTTCCCAAACAATAGACCAGTTAGTTGCATAAAAATGATTCTTTTAAAGTATCCATATTAACCATAAACAAGTCTCTTGAGCCAACTTAAATAACAAGTGTCAAATAAGTAATGACAAAAGTAGAGAATAAAAAATTATGAAGTCTTTTCAACTTCTCCTATTGGTGTTGACAGTTGATGATTGGTCTGTTGCTACTTGTACACTTGTAAGGCCTTGGCTATGACCGCCATCTTGTGATGATTAAAGATATTTACACTATTATTCTAGATAGAATATAATATCTTTTTCCCTTTAATCTCTTTGTCTTTAGCAATAAAATTCTAGTGATGATTGACACACCACATAAGAATAACATCTATACAAGTATTCTCCTTGTATTTCTCCTTAGTATTAATTTTATTTTTATACATGTGTTTGAGTTCATCTACTAAGACCATTCTCAAATTGTCTTTTCTTCTCAACTCAAAACCTATTTTTTAAAATATTGTATTACTTTATTGATTATTTATGTTGCCCCTTCAAGAAGTTTTTTTAGACTAACCACACTTGTCTATATGCATTCACATTTGAATTCTATATTGTAGATACATGTCCTACAAGGAGTATAGATTTTGATGATAATACACCCTTGGATAGAGCAACATCATGCCCCATTTTAGTGACCTGTAATAATTTCATTGTTGCTTTGTGTGTTAATCCTATTTTTTCCTCCCTAATTTTAGATAACACCACATTTCTAGCTAGTAGTAGTTCATCATATGATCTTTTTTAAATTTCCAATAAATGGAAAGCCCCTAACCTTTAAATCATTTATCTATTCCCAAGTATTTTTTCCAAATTAGTGTTCTATCTATTGTTAAGAAATTAATATTGTATTCTCAATAGACTTAGGGTAGATAATTGTTTCAGAGGCACTGTCAACTTGAGTTTATAGAGGGATAAGTAAGGACTTAAAACATTCAGAAAAAACTTCCACCATGGATTTTAAATTATCCTTATCAAGCTTAATCTTCTCTACCTTCTCCATAACCCTATTGGTTGAAACCTACCATTTATGTAAGTTTGTGTCTAAACTAGGGGGTCCCATGTAAATTTGGGTGATATTAAAATCTGCTAGGGTGGATTGGATAGGATCTATTTTATTGATTAGATGAGAAATTTCAAGGACAAGATGACCAAACTCCTAACTCTGAACCAACCAAGAAATAGTTTTGAGCTTCTTACTCTTGGGAGGAGGAGAAGATTGAAAAATATAAGCAATAGATTCTTTAGGTGGTTGTTTATAAATTTCCTTTTTCCTTTTATTATATAGGTTTTTTTGGAGCCATGAAGTGGATGATAAAAATTGAGATGAACTTTGCATTATCAGAGGAAAGAAATAGATATATCTTTACTAGTAGAGTTTTATCTATATTCTGCATAGAGAAAGGGAATAAGGGTTTGGACTTACCAAAAGTCTCAACTTGCTGCAATATATTTTGGACAATCCCTTTTTTTTTATCCATGTCCTTTGATTTAATTGTGTCTTTTTGAACAAATGGAGTAATAAGAGGGGGGTCGGTGAATCAATATTCCTTATATATTTAAATTCAAACCATAAATTATTATTTTCATTCACTGAATCAAAAAGAAAATAAATAACTAAAACATAAGCAACATGAGCACAAGAGAACACTAAATTTTTATAATGGAAAACCCAATTCTTGTACTATCCTTTGTCAATTCATGTACTATTGATATCCTTCCTCAGGACATGTATGTTACATTCATGACTATCTCTATGTCAAAAATGAATACACCAATCATATACATATATACATATAGACATACACATACATAAATACATACATATAGACATACACACACACACACA
>MU226003.1:2893253-2913295 GCA_018584345.1 Thuja plicata | reverse complement strand
ATCAGCCATTACCTATACCAGAGAATCCTTGGGAGGATATCAGTATGGAATTTGTTCTTGGTTTACCGAGGACTCAGCGGGGACATGATTCAATCTTTGTGGTGGTTGACAGATTTTCAAAGATGGCGCATTTTATTCCCTACAAGAAGACTAATGATGTTGTTCATATAGAAGAATTATTTTTCAGAGAAGTAGTGAGACTACATGGTTTGCCAAAAACCATAGTTTCAGATCGAGACACCAAGTTTGTAGGCTATTTCTGGCAAACATTGTGGAACAAGCTGAAGACAGATTTGAAATTCAGTTCATCACATCATCCATAGACTGATGGAAAAATGAAGGTGGTGAATAGGAGTTTGGGAAATTTACTGAGATGTTTGGTTAGGGATAAGCCAACAGGATGGGATTTGATTTTACCACAGGAAAAATTTGCATACAATAATTCTGTCAACAGGAGTACTAGTAAATCACCATTCCATATTGTATATGGAAACATTCCCAGAAATGCATCTAAGTTGAGGAAGATAGATAAAGGAGAAATAAGTAGTGCTGAAGCTGAGGATTTTGCAGAGCATTTGAAGAACATCCATGAGGAGGTGAGGAAGCACATTACCAAGATGAATGCACAGTATAAGGCTAAGGCAGATGAGAAAAAGAGGCATAAGGAATTTCAGATTGGAGATGAAGTCATGGTTCATTTGTGGAAGGAGCGATTTCCAGTTGGTACATATAACAAGCTGAAAATGAAGAAGTTTGGGCCATGTAAAATACTAAAGAAGCATGATTCAAGAAATGCATATGAAGTAGAATTGCCTACTGGGCTGAATATTTCACCAGTGTTTAAAATTTTAGATTTGACAGAGTATCATGAAGGAGGTGTTGAAGATGAGGTTACAACAGCACAGTGGAGTATTCCAGCAACCAGTTTATATATCAAGGAGATTGAAGACATACTGGATAGTCGTGTTGGCAGAAGCACAAGGAACATGACATATGAAGAATATCTGGTCAAGTGGAAAGGATGACCTATTGAAGATTCATCATGAATGACAAAGGAGGATGTTAACCATCTTGGTTTTCCTCTACACACTTGAGACGTGATGGGGTCCTTAAACAACATTTTAAAACAACTGAAGAATGAGAATAAACACAAAAGAAATGGAATAAAAACTGACATCAGAAGAGCATCTTTAACTTTCCCTATCCATAAAAGCATTGTCAATGTTTCTTATCAATTTAAAAATAAGGATTTATGAAAATTTGATCATAATATATGGAAAACATTTCTAACTGTTGTATAAGCATAACTTTAAGCACTTCCAAAGCTAACAAACATGCAAAATTAATACATTCCCAGCAACCATGCTGATAAGACTAACAACCAAGAATACAAAATGTTATTACCAACTTACATGTCAAATATAGTAATGAATGTATTGAACAAGGTTTGCTTAGACTCTATTGGATTTCCAAAATTTGAAAGAAAATACACAAATTGTTGGTTGTCTGTGTAAATTCATCTTTTGACGGAAACAATTGAGGGGAAAATTTTTAGTGTTATTTGGGTGTACATTCAGAACAATATCACTTCTTGGGAAGTACATTAATCATTCTAATTAGAGAAAGCAGTAAGTTCTCTGTGATTGTTAATTTCAAAAACCTATTTAATAAAATTATAGATCAACCACCAAATGATGGTCAATAGTGAGCCTAGAATGATGGTCCTTTTTGATTCCTCAGTGAATGACAGAAGTAGAATCTTACCAAATGTCATGACTTTATATTCAAAGTGTCTACAGTAACATTGGATCAAAGTTAGATAAGCTTATTAGCAAGTTATGAAACACAAATATTGTATTATACCAATGAACTGTTTATCTTAAAAGCTGGGCATGCACTGTTGTTTAGACTTGCTATTTGTCATGGATCTTTATCTTGCTCAATAGTTTAGTCATCTGCAGAGAAAGAACAATGACCATTAATGCTTTCCAATCATCTGGCTGCCAAAGGATCACAAAACATATCCCTAGAATTAGGCAGAGGAAATGTTCATTCTTAGGCTTCGGGTAAAAACCAATAAATTGTTGTTGCAGGATGTATTGAACTTATAAATAGTTAATATTGGAAACACATGTATGGCTTGCATATGTTGTGCTTGGTGGACAAGCATTAGGCAGACTGAAGCTGCTAATGTCCTAGGTAATAGAAAATTTAATTACTTGAAATGGCAGTGAATGAACTTGTCTTAAACTCATGAAGAGTGCCTTGTCATGTCTCCCAATAGGCATGAAGATTTCCTTGTCAACCATTCTTGAATTATGTTCCTCTACCTTAGGTGTGGCTTAAAAATGATTGAATGTCTATTCTGCATAATGAAGAATGTGTCAAGAAATGCTCATCAACTTGATCTTCTAGTTTTTGAAGGGTCATTTGAGAATACTTCAAGGAATCGATGGAAACCTTAAGCTCACAAGTGATCTTGTCTACTTCATATTCTCTTCTCCTTAATGCATCAAAATAAATCTCATTGAGTTGGAGGAAATGATCTCTATCTATATGCCTCTCTTCTCGTGATCCGTGGATTCCCAAGCTTTCCAAGGGCAAGGGTCAATAGAAAAGGTTTCACAATTGATATAAACCAAATACACGATACTACTAAAATGAATAACAATGAAACATAATCAATAAAATGTACAAGCAAGAGAAAGGAAATCAAATGAATGCAAACCCCATGATGCTTGAAGCTTCTATTGTTTCTCTCTACTCCTTCCAAAACATTGTTATTGATGCTCTGTACTGGCAGGGCAATGTCTATGACTTGAGAAGTGTTGAGAAGTTGCTAATTGAAACGGGTGTGTGATCGCAAGATGACTTGAATGCTAGAACCAAACTGGTGGAGTAATGGCGCACGAGAGCTTGAAATCTTTGATCCTTCAAATGGTTATGAAGGGTTTATTATATAGGAATTGGTGATGATATGAACGATTGAGATCAATCCTAGAGATAGGGAGATGAATGGTTGAGGTAAAAAGGAACTGGAGAGGTGGGTGAAGTTACCCATGTGGATTGGAGAGATGGGTGGAGTAACCCATGTGACCTGATTGGAGTTATCTCTTTAAAGATAAATGAGTATTTAATAATTGTTTTCAACATGTGATATAATTGAATTCTTTATGATTAAGAATCGCTTTATTTGATGAAATTAGATTAATTTAATTGGAAGAATTTAATTAGTAAGTTTAAATATTTGAATTTAAACTATAGAAAATTGAGTTTAATTAATAAATTAATGGTAATTAATCAATTAAAGCTATTTAATTAAATAAAATTAATTATTTAATTAATTTTGAGAATTTGATTAGATGATTTGGGAAATGAATTTAGAGGAAAATAGATGATTAATTAATGATTAAAAAACCATAAATTAAAAGATGAAAATTAGTGTTTTTAATGTAAAGTCGCAAGCCTATCCATTTTAGGGTGTCTACATTTGCCCCTCTTTGATGTGATGTGACTTGTCACAGTGTGTCAAAGATTCTTTGATTTTTCCCCAGCTTGCCCTAGCAGCAGTAGGTGTATTTATGCCCCCTCAACAAATTTGAGCGAAAAGTTGTGAGACGAGCGTTGATTTGTTGAAACTACAATTTCTGGAACTGGGTAGCTAACGGAATTGAAAAATACTTTAATATGCCCTTGTAATTGACCGTCAAAGTTTTCGGGGACCGGGAAAAATTTTCAGAGCTCCTAGTAAAATTAGGGTTTTTCTGAACCCCTATAAGTAGCGAAGAGAGCTCTTCATTTGTCACTTTGCGATCTCGGAGCTCTGATTATCTTGGTGAGTTTGTCTTCTATTTTCTACTTTATTTTCTTCTATTTTTGAGCAATGGCTGGCCTTCCCGGCGTCACCCACATCTCAGACTGAGTCCGTACGTACCACAGACCAGCTATCTCTAGATGTCTGGTGAGTTTTCTCGCTTTGCGTGTCATTTATTACTTCATTTATTGCTTTTAAAAATTGTACTTTTTGGAAAAAATGTCATGTGTGCCATAATCGAGCGCGATTTTGCCACAATTATGGTTTAAATGCTGCAATTGCCAGTTAAATACCGCAATTGATAAGTGTTCCGCAATTGTATTTGTAAAATGTCGTAATTGCAATTTGTTTGCCGCACTTGTTGTTTGTGTTTCGCAATTGCTTAAAAGTACCGCATTTGCCATGCTTTATTACTGCAATTGATTTTTTTGCACTGTTTGCCTATTTTCCATGTCTATTATCTACTTTTTCTAGCTTTTGTTACTCTCCTCAATGATTGAAATTGATAATTTTCTGTTCTTACTCTATGGGCAGTTCACTGGGCGGATCTTGCGGTGTCAGGAGTCCAGACTGGCGAGACTCTTGTATCGATTCCAGCTAACCGAGGATGAGAGGTTAGTGCTTCATGATCTTAGTTTGTACTGGTTGTGTTATATGCCTGAGATCACAACCAATAGGGGTCTGATCTCCACTCTTGTAGAGCGATGGCATTCAGAGATGTGCACTTTCTGGCTACCCACCGGGGAGTGTACCATGACTTTGGAGGATGTGTATCGCATCCTCCAACTCCCTATCCAGGGTGAGCTTGTGGAGTATTCCACATGCACTGGTGTTACTGCATTAACTGAGCTCTCTGGATTGCCCCAAGATCAGCTCGAGCTGGCTAGTGATTATGACATCCCTTGTTCTAGATTTGGGTTAGGCCTTGATAGACTATCCATGCTGCTGGGTAGTTTGATATGTGGGATTCTATGCCGCGATCGTCGACAGTGTCGTTTTTCTATCGGCTTTGGTGGTGTCTTACAGAGTATGGTCTGGGACCATACTGTCTTTGCTTGGGGTCCATGCATGTTGGCCCACATGCATTTTCACATGTTTTATGTGGCTTACCTTGATGGTAATTCGCTCAGCTGTGGTGCCACTTTGTTACAGATTTGGGCATGGGAGCATATAGCAGTCTGTCATCCTGTTGGTGCTCGTGCTCTCCCGACAGATAGGCCGTATGTGTTCATGTATGATGGTGCTATTGTCCAGACTCATATGGGTCATCTTTCATACTGGTGACAACAGCTAGATATGATTCCTTATTTTATCTAGAGGCTATACAAATATTGTCCCATCTGGGATGGAGAGGACATCCATCTCCCATTTTGTTGACAGTAGAGATATTTGATTGGTCACATGACCGATCATGTGCATATGATCAATTTTTACAACAATGATAGGGTGTTGCGCCAGTTTGGTGAGAAACAGGATGTATTAGATTTGTATGCATATTTTGCTTGGAGGTCGAGGGATGCTAATGTTTGGGGTGTTGTAGTGTCACTTGATGCTACTCGCACTGAGTTCTTAGGATTGCTTCCTATTGCATGGACCTAGCGCTCTGCCACTGTAGACCTAGGTTTGTCTTGTTTCTAATTGCTTATGTACTTCCTTTTTTCTCTTGATTCTTGCTTATATCTTGTTTTGATACTTATGTTTTTATCTGCTCTGGTATTGAAATTTGAATTTGTCTTTTGCAGGCACCACACCACAGTATGATGCTTATTTGTTGTAGCATCGAATGATCGCACGGACAGATGTCTCGCATCCTATTCTGAGGATTATTATGAGGACGGCCCGATAGGTACGACGGGGTAGGGGAGGTCGTGGTGGAGGGAGAGGTGGTGGCAGGGGAGGGAGGGATGCTGGTAGAGATGGTGGTAGGGGTAGGGGGGAGGGATGGTGGGAGAGATGTAGGATGTGGTAGGGGTGATGATGGAGGCAATGATCCTAGTCTCAGGGGTGCTGGTGGAGGGGTTAGGACCACGGGTGGCCAAAATGGGGGTCGTACTAGTGCTCCTAGAGTTGGGTTGGGGGCCATTTTGGAGGAGGAGGAGGCCATAGAGGAGGAGGCACCTCAGTTGGTATGGAGGGTTCGTAGGTGGATAGCTACAGTTTTGGCTCCCAGACATGAGGATAGGGTTATTATAGAGGATGTCAATGTGGAGATTATAGATATAGACGTGGAGGCTCTAGATGAGTAGAGTGCTAAGATAGGTTCCTTAGGGGAGAGTGGAAGTACTAGGAGTAGCACAGGGGAGAGCTTGGAGAGTATAGATGATTCGTTGGTTCTCAAGCGGAGAGGAGGTGAGGGAATGGGAGGCCACGCAGAGGAGGGTGATATGGACATTGCCATGGGTGGTATGGATGATGATCCCTTAGAGGTGGAGAGCCTTACCCAGCAGGTTTAGGATCTGCAGGCCCAACTTGCCTTATCCAATGCATGTGCGACTATCTTGGAGGCTCGTGTTATAGCAGCTAAGTCTAGAGAGCGACAGGCTCAGGCCAAGGTCCGCTCTTTCATTGATAGTGTACAGGATGTTTCCCACAAAGAGATTCTAGATAGGTACTATAGATCTGGGCAAGATGCTCAGAGAGAGATTGACTACTAGAGACGCCATTATGAGGGTGCAGTTCCTGCGGCACAGAGGGTGCCTAGTTACACAGCGTCGCAGAGATCTAGCAGGGCTCAGCGTTCTCAGTGTAGTGGTGTAAGAGCTCCTGGGTCCTCTCACAAGATAGATTCTAATATGCCTCCCCTTTGTGCACCTCTGGGCGAGGGTGGGGGTAGCTCTTGTTGACTATGGTCCTTGTACCATTTTTGTAGTGATTCATTGTATACTCTGAGTAGTACCATTTTTGTGTCTCGATACACTGATATATATTGATATACATGTGGATTACCTTCTTTGATTAGACTTGTGACTGTTCATTGTACTCAGATATTTTGATTTTTTATGAGATGCAGCTAGTGTTTTGATGTGATGTGCAATGTTTACTTTTCTATATGTATGATTCTACATGATTTGGTGGTTTAGATGATGAAATGTATATGCAATTTGTTTCTATAGTGCAGACTCATATATGGATGATTTTATTTTCCTATGATACTGACATGTCATGCAGGATGGTGTAAATGAGATGCATGTTTATATGGGATTCTTATGGATGCATGTGTTTTTATGACTTATCATGTATGAAACTACCATGTTTTTGTACTTTTCTGATGCACTTAATGAATGAATGCAATCTACTATGCACAAAATATCTGAGTAATGCATGTGTTAGTTAGAAAGAAGTTAGTTTGGATAGATGTGCTCTAAAATTGATCTAATCGAATGTAATGATAGAAAAGTTTTCTTTTTTGCATTTTTGGATAGATATGATCTGATAGAAAGGATGAATGTCCCAAGTCGCTGCCCCTATTTCTAATATTTGTCATCATTGCATCTTTTTTGTATTTTCTAATATTTCGGAAGAGTGTCAAATGATCCAGATCACATACCACCTAGATATTGCCATGACCTCTTAATAGCAGAAGGAGTAGAGAGATTGAATAGTAAGAGACCCATAGTGCACCCAAATATTGACCATCTGGATTCAACTATGTTCCCTGTTTGAAAAGAAAGAGTGCCAAAAGCACCCAGATATTGACCATCTGGATACCACTTGTCCTTTGAAATTAATCTAAAACAAAGAAACCAAGATAGAACTCCTATGCACCCAGAGTCCATCTGGATAACATTGTGAGCTCTTGATTTCTAAAAGGGAAAGTCAAGAAAACAAGATAGAAATCTTATGCCCCTAGAGTCCATCTGGATAGCATCGTAAGATCTTGTTTGCAACATAAAGGGAAAGACAATAGAAACCAAGATAGAACTCCAAAGCAACTCAGAGTCCATCTGAATATTGCTGCAAGCTCTTGATTCTATAAACCAAACAAGCAAAAATAAAAGAGAAGGAATGTCCATTTCTTTCCCAGGTTTAAGCTCAGATCATGGAGCTGTGTGGCTACCAAATAAGTGACAGTGCCTACCGCATTTATCCTAAATCATCATGGCCCTAAAATTGAAGTGAACATTCAACAGACAACAATCAAAGAAAATAAGTCATGATCTATCATAGCTACTCTCCTCACATTGTGGATCTTGGAGTAGCGTAAAAATATAACCCTAAAATATAGACTGACATCTAACCGATACGATTGACCTAGTCAACATTTTTGTATGGTTCCTCAATGCAGTTGGATTCTCTTGATTGGCTCAAACTCTTTGGATAGGCTTTGTTGTCTTGTTTGCTTTGATCATGTTGGTAGCTGATCAAGTTGTGTCAAATGTGCCCAATGCTTGTTTGCAAAGCTCATGATTGTGACAGTATTATTGATAGATTTGATTGCTTTGATCATGTTGGTAGCGGATCAAGCTATGTTAGATGGGCCCAATGTTGGTTTGCAAAGCTCATAATTGTGATAATCGATAGTTTGGCTTGGTCGCCAGCTGCTTGTTGGTTGAATTGATATATTGATAAAGCCATGTCAGATCAGCCCAATGCTAATTCACAAAGCTCATGATTATGACATTGATTGAATGGGCATGCTTGCCCCTTGCTCTCTTGATAATCAAGTTGGTTTTATTGCTTTGGGATTTTGCAATTTTTTGAATGTTTTTGATGAAGATTGATTTTCTCTTGATTTTGATATTTTTAGGATTTTTTGATGAGTTTTCTGGTTTTTAGGATTTTCAGGACATTTGGAATCGCTCCCTAGTCTGGTGGACCAATATTAACCATGGGTAATTTCTTGGTGCTCATAGGGGTTTAGTGCTTCTAGATATAGCTTGGGATAGTCAGTCTTGCATTTTGAAGTGTGCTCAAGCTTTTGGAGCTCATTGATGGTGAAGTTAGATTTGAACACTTGGTGCCTGTTTGCCAGGTTTTCACCAAGGTACCTACTCAATAGTGCCTGATTGCCAGGTTTTCACTGAGAGAGCGATTTTGTTTTCTCTTTACTTTTTTTCTTTCATTTTTTTTTTTTTTGCTTTTTTTTTATTGTTGCCAAGGCGCCTGATTGCCAGGTTTTCACCAAGGTAACTTTTGTATTTTATTTTTTATTTTTTTGGTATTTTCAGGGTATGTAGATAAATGCCTTAACCATAGAGACCTTTAAGGGTAGAACCTCTTCAGGTGCATGTTGTTGATGTAGCTGGGGAGCTGATCTCCTTTTGGTGTTGCTAGTATGAATGCCCCACTCTGAGTAGAGCTGATAATAACTAATGGTCCTAGCCAGTTAGGCTCAAACTTTCTGAGTTTGACTCACTTTGCTTGATTCTTATGATTTTCCATGAGGACAAGGTCTCCTACCTCAAATGTTCATGGCTTCACCTTCTTGTGCTAGTTCCTTCGAAGGCAATTTTGATAGCCTTGTAAGTGGTCGAAGGCATGTTGCCTTCTTTCATTTAGTAACTCTAGTTCACTGAGCCTTGCCACTCTATAGTCTTCATCTGAAACCAGGTTCTTCAATGATATCCTTAGGGATGGGATTTCTACTTCGAGGGGTAATACCACCTCTGATCCATAGACTAGGGAGAAAGGAGTGGCTCCTGTGGGTGTTCTCACACTAGTTTTGTATGCCCATAATCTGGGACTAAGCTATAAATGCCAGTCTCTCCCTGATTCATTCATTGTTTTCTTTAGGATTTTCAGGATCATTTTGTTTGTAGCTTTGGCTTGGCCATTACCTTGAGGGTAGTAAAATGAGGAGAACCCTTGTTTGATGTGGAACTGTTAACATAGGTCTTCAACAACCTTATTCTGGAAAGGTGTACCATGATCCATTAGGATTTTTTGGGGGATCTCGTATCAACAGATGATGTGGTTAAGTATGAACATCGCTATTTTCTTTCCAGTGATGTAAGTGAGGGGAATTGCTTCCACCCACTTGGTGAATTATTTCATTGCTGCTATGATGTACTTGTGTCCGTTTGCTGAAGAAGGTGTGATTTTGCCTACTAGGTCAAATCCCCACATTGAAAGTGGTAATGGTGATGTAATGGGATTTAGTTCCTAGGCTGGTGCATGGATGAGGTCTCCATGAATTTGACACTGTCTACACCTTTGAACATGTTTTTGTGCATTTATCTCTATTATAGGCCAATAGTATCCCATGCGGATTATTTTCTTAGCTAAGTTGTTGCCACCTCCGTGGGTTCCACATATTCCTTCATGTACCTCGTACAAAGCTTTCTGGGATTCCATGGAAGTGAGACATCATAGTAATGTTCCATCTAGACTTCGTTGGTATAGAGTTGTTGAGAGGATGGTATACCTAGAAGCTTGGCAGATGAGGGATTTTTTCTGGTTCCTAGACAAGTTGGGGGGTAAGATGTTGTTTTGGAGATAGCTATAGACATCTTGGTACCATGGGGATTCAAGGCCAACAAGGACACATGTTGATTCTGTGATAGATGCCTAATGTGATGGTACCAAGAGTTGCTCCACTAGAAACTAGAATTTGGTATCATTACCTGGCATATCAATAAGTGATGCTATGGTAGCCATCGCATCTGCCACTTTGTTTTGTGCTCTTGGGACTTTCCCGAAGAGAATGTAATGAAACTTGGTGCACAATCATTCCATCTATGCTCTGTATGGTATGAGCTTCTCATCTTTGGTCATATAATCATTGTTAACTTGACTAATGGCCAACTGCAAATTTCCAAAGACTCTAAGGTTCTTGATTCTCCATTGAAACGATATCTTTAGGCCAATGACCAATGCTTCATATTCTTCTATGTTGTTGGTGCATTGGAAGTTAAGTCTGAAAGACTTTGGAATTGTATCATGATCACGAGTGATAAGAACTATCCCTACCCCCACACCATGGTTCGTACATGATCCATCAAAATAAAGTTGCCATACCTCAATCACCGATTGTAGTGTCATGATAGATTCATCAGGATCAGAGATAATAGGCTGGTGGTCTTGAATTGGTGCCTCTTCTAGTTGATCTTCTATCACTTGTCCTTTGATAGCCTTTCTGTCTATGAACTCAATGTCGAAATCACTTAAGATCATTACCCACTTTGCCAGTCCTCCTGTGAGCGCTACTTTGCTTAATAGGTACTTGAGAGGATCAATATGTGTGACCAATTTTGTTTGGTGACTCAACATGTAGTGTCTGAGCTTCTGGGAAGCAAAAACAACTGCCAGGCATGACTTCTCAATGGGCATATAGTTTAGCTCATATCCAACCAAAGTCCTGCTTAGATACTAAATGACCCTCTCTTTTCTTGCGTCATCATGTTGTGCCAAGAGTACACCTAACGATGATTCTGTCACTGAGATATATAAAAGCAATGGTCTACCTTGTACTGGTGGTACCAATATAGGAGACTTAAGAAGGTAGTTTTTGAATATTTGAAATGCCTGTTCACATTGCTCTGTGTATATGAACTTGATGTCTTTATGTAATAGATGTTGGAATTGGTGGCACTTGTCTGCCAGTTGAGCTATGAAGCGTCTGATTGATTGGAGCCTTCCTTGTAACTCTCTTAGTTGTCTCAAGTTTGATGGTGGAGGCATGTCCAATATTTCTTTGAGCTTTTCTGGATCCACTTTGATTCCTCTATGTGATACTATGAACCCTAATAATTTTCCCGCTGTGACACCGAATGCACACTTTTTTGGATTTAGTCAGACTTTTAATTCCTGCATTGTGTCAAAGATGGGTCCCAAAACCTATAGATGATCCTTTCGAAGTATTGATTTGGCTAATATGTCATCCACATAGTCTTCCATTGTCTTGTAGATGAGATCATGAAATATAGTCATCATAGCCCTTTGATATGTCGCTCCAGCATTCTTTAGACCAAACGGCATGACATTCCAACAATATGTCCCCCAAGGACATGTGAAAGCTATTTTGTGTTGGTCCTCTGGTGCAATCCTTATTTGATTGTAACCTAAAAAGCCATCCATGAGTGATAGAATTTGATGTCCAGCAGTTAGGTCTACTATCATATCAATGTTTGGTAAAGGAAAGTCATCCTTGGGACATGCTATGTTGAGATCCCAGAAGTCTGTGCAAATCTATATTTGACCACTGTGCTTTGTAACTAGTACTAGATTAGATATCTAGTCCACATATGGTATAGGTCTGATGAATTTAGCATCCAGGAGCTTTTTCAGTTCTACCTTGAATAGAAATGCAACTTGAGGGTGCATATTTCTTAGCTTCTATTTGACAGGTTTGGTGTTGGGTAGAAATGGGAGATGGTGTAGCATGAGCTCTAGATCTAATCCTAGCATATACAAGTAGGACCATGAAAAATTGATCATTCTTGCCTTGAAGAAACTGATGAACTATTCTCTCTCCTCAGGAGTGAGAGATTTTGCTAAGCAAATGTTCCTTGGGTTCTTGTCATCCCCGAAGTTGATCTCCTCTATCTCTTCTGCTAATAATGTTGATTTCTCCTCTATTAAGGGGAGGAGTTTTTTCTTTCCATCTTCTAGCACCCCGGTGAGGTTTTTGCTAGAAGATACATCTTCTTTTAGCTTTTTATTCTTTTGCTCTTTTTTCTTTTATGGACTGGAAAGATGAGCTTCCTCCCCGAAATATGCTGCTTTGTCTAGGTTAATGGAGAATCCTACCTTATGATCTCCTGATGGAATGCCTTCCCTTAGTCCCATGAAATGAGCTATTGCCTCATCATTCTCAAAGACATCTAGATCAGGTGGCCCTTGTTGATCCCACTCTATAAGCTCAGGGTGCACAAGACAAACACTTTCACTACTGTTTGGCTTTGGTTGACTAAATGGGACTGTTGATATGGTGCCTACAAAATTGGACTATGATGTGGACGCACCACTTGAGGTTTGATAAATGACATGTTTGTCTATATAGGGTTTTTCGGTGATGGTTAATTCATCAAACAGGTCTGCTAGATTTATGATAATGTTGGCCTAAGGGGAAAAATATGGGATTGATGGTTCAGAGTCATAGAGGGATCTCCACTCATACTCATGGGAGTCAATCTCAATGGAATGTTCGTTTGATGTCTCACTTCCTTGGTTATCATCGATTGCTAAGTGTAGGTTTATTTGGGATTACGTGGTTCCCTCTTTGACAGGCAACAATTGTGCTAATATGTTGCTTATTAGGACATGCTCTGTGTTGTGCCCCCGGTGCATCTTTGCTATTTTCTCGTGATTAACTTGAATGTCTTGGATCACAGGAATAGTGCTTTGTTGTCCATATCCCAAACCTCTTGTGTTTCTCTGGGTTGGTGGGAGAGGCAATTCATATTTTCCTTGTTTTCTTGCCCCCAGCCCAGTTGTACCATCATACCCAAATCTTTGTATCATTGTGTAACCGTTACCATAGTTCGACAAAGGTAAAGGAGGCCGGATTATCTTAGGGGAATCTTGGTATAACTAGGTATTGATGTCTTGTTCAAAAGGATTTTCTTCTTCTATGCCTCCCCACCGAACAAAGGTTGTGGGTGGACATCGGAATAGAATAGGCTATGGAGTTTCTGTTGTAATAACAGGTTGTGGCATGCCATGAGTCCTTGGGCTTTGAGGCATGTATGTGATGGTAAATCCCTCTTCATATCTGTATTCACCACAACCCTTATCTGTGATGGATATCTTGCCTGCTTTCTGTGTGATATCTTTAAGATTTGCATCTGAAGAGGATGAGATTCTTGCATCTTGTTTAATGACTATCTTTCCTGCTGCTCATGTGACATCCTTTGGATTTGAATCTAAAGAGGATGGTATGCTTGCATCTTGGTTTGATAGTACCTGGTTATCAGTGCTGATTTGGACCGCATTACAATATTGGAAGGGATTGGGATCTCCCTCTATGATAATATCTTCTCCTTGGTGAGGGAACTTGATGCATTGATGGTATGTTGAAGGTACAGCTTGCATTTCATGTATCCAAGGTCTCCCTAGTAACATGTTGTATCCCAACTCAAGGTCTAAGATTTGGAAGGGTGTATTTTTTACCACAGGACCAATGCGAACAGGTAGAATGATAATACCCTTAGAGGACCTTTCCTCTTCATCATAAGCTCTAATATTTATCCTCCTTGTGACATCAATGCTTGATTCTGAATAGCCCAGTTGCTTGATTAACTTTAGAGTACAAATGTTTAACCTAGCTCCACCATCAACAAGGACCCTATAGACAACGCTTTTGTGGATCTGGACAAGTAAGTGTAGAGGATCATTATGCAGTGGTTTATGCGGTGGCACATCACAGTCTATGAATGTGGCATGTTTGTTAGCTACTATATGGTTGACCATCATTTGGAAGCTCTCGGGTGTTATGTCCCTTGGGACAATTGCATTCTGAAGTGCTTGGTCAAGTGCCAGTTTATGCTATGGAGATATGTGCAATAGGTCAAACATGGAGATCTGGGCAGGTGTACACTTTAGTTGGTCCACCATGCTTGTTTGTGGATCCGAGTTTGCTATAGGATTGGCTGATGTAGTAGTTGAGAATGGTACTCCTTGTAAGATGACTCTAGCATGACACATTGTTATAGCACAATTGTTACCTTGGTCTCTAATAGTGATTGTAGCCACATGGCTATCTGAAGGATTGAGGCAATTGATGACATTATCACTGTTGGCATATGTATAGTTAAATTGTTTCATTTTTCCACCAGACCCAGAGGCTTTTCCCTTGTTGTGATCATGAAAGGTATCATTGAATATAGTGTGATCAGTTGTGCCTTTGGTTTGATTATTCATCACATCGATGATCCCTGTGTCAATTAGATCTTGGATAGCATGTTTAAATCGGTAGCAGTTGGCCGTTTTGTGCCCTTTCACCTGATGAAACTTGCAGAAATCTTTGTCATTATACCACCTCGGTTTGTTTTCATCTTTTTCAAAGTCTCTGATTTCTGGGAGAGTGATAGTGTTTGATTGTATCAACTTGCGTAAATATGACTCTATCGGCTCTCCCAATGGTGTGAAATCTCATTGTTGGAATTGAAAATGTGGTTTTCGTTGATTTTGTTGTTGGCTGTTTGACACAGTGGCCACTTGTACAGGGGGAGGTTGGTTTTGGGTGTATGCTTGTGGAGTGGGCCCTATGTGTTTTTGGTTTACCATAGGTGCGCCTTGCAGTGACACCTTGGGTTGCATGTAGTTAACTGTCTTCACATCAATGACACCATCGCTAGTGACATTTTTGTTTTTGTTCCACCACTTAGCTTTTTTCGTTGCATTCTTATTCGTATTTGTTTGTGTGGGATCTACAAGGATTCCTCGTTTGACTAAGTTCTACTCACAATGAACTCCTCTTTCGATGAGTTGTGTGAAGTTTGGATCTAACTGTAACTCTATTGTGAATGACATGTCTGGAATTAGATTGTCAACAAACATGACTATTAAGTCTTGTTTAGGCACATCATATGTTATAAAGTTTTCTATATTCCTCCACCTCTGTAGGAATTTCACAAAAGACTCTCCATCTTTCTATTTGATATCACAAAGGTCCTTGATGTTGACCTTGCGCTCGATGTTATGATGGAAGTGAGCTATGAAATTTTTAGCCAATTCTCCCCAAGATTGAATTCCATGAGGTAGATGTGAGAACCATTCCATTGCTGGTCCAGCCAAACTTTGCAGGAACAGTCGCATTAGATATGTCTCATCATGAGTGACTTCGATGCAACTAGAAAAAAACTCTTGGATATGCTCAATAGGGTTGGTATTGCCCCTATACTTGTCGAATTTCAGTACTGAGAAGTGATTTGGGAACAGAGACATGTGAAGAGAATGGATAAAGGGATATGGGTATAAATCCTCTGCGGTATAGGATTTAGTCTGCCCCTAATTTTGCATATCCATCATTTGGGTTTGCATTTGTTGCATTTGCTGCATTAGCATGTCCATTTGATATTGAGGCTAGTACGTGTGGACATTCCTCTTTGCTGTGGTGGGTATGAGGCTGCACCTCTATGTCCCTTGAGTAGGAACATAGGATTTCATCCTAGGGACTTGATATTGATTCCCCACCGTGTGATTTATAATAGGAGGGACATGAGTAGTCCATGGTGGGTTTTGATGTGTTTGTTGTTGTGACTGAAACTGGGGTTGATAATGTTTTGGTAGATATTATTGCTACTGAGGTTGGGTTTGGAACTGGGGTTGCTATCGCTGAGGTGGGATTTGAGGCAATTGAAGCTAGGGTTGCTGTTGTGAGAGTTGGAACTAAGGCAATTGAAGATGGGGTTGTTGTTGCGGGGGTTGGATTTGAGGCAACTGAAGCTGCAGTTTCTATTGCAGAGGTTGGGGTTGAGGCAACTGAAGCTGGGGTTGTTGTTGTGGTGGTTGGATTGGTGTCAGCATGGGCAAAGGTGTAGCCTTGGGCATGCCTTAACTGTAAGTCGTTCCTATAGAGATGGATCCCTGCGGGCATGATGTGTTGATCCCAAGGATAGTGTGAATTGATTATAGTAGTGGCATAGTTTCTGAATAGTTGGTGTTTGGTGGGATGGTAGGCATAGCATGAGAGCTTGATTGTCCTGGCCATGAGACCAAAGGTGGAGGCATACTAGTGACCGTACGTGCACTTTATTGCGAGCCTGTTATGCTTTGAGTAGAAGATGTGCCAGCCTGGGTCGGGTCATTGGTTTGATTGGATACAGTCTATGTTGATGTGGGTAAAACCAATGGTGGAAAGATCTGTGACACAACAGGTAGTATCTAAGGAGTGTGAGTAGTGTTTTGACCTGCGAGAGGGTTTTCGGGCCATATAGTTGAGACACTAAATTCAGCAGGGATTTTGGCTCCCTTCTTTATTAACATGGCCAAATAACATTTAGGATTCCTCTCTAAAATAGTGTCAACTACTTTCGTGGAGTAAGCATCTTGTTCCACATCTTCAAGTTCTTCTTCTGTGATATCTTGGAAAAAGGCTACCCCATGGGGTTGTTTAATGAATAGAGCAAAACTGGTGTTCATGAAGGGGTTGTTCTCTTTCTCTATTTCCCAAGTGGGGAAACAATTGATATATGACTCATCAGGTTGAGTTCTAGCCTTAGACCTTGTGTAAGGTCCTCCTTGAGGTGTTTGAGACATAGTGTGGTCTAGGTTTTGTAACTAAAACAAATGATATAAAGTAAACAAGGAAGAAGATCCTTTTAGAGGAAGTCCGAGTTATGTTTTTGGACAAGGGTAATTCTAGGGAGAGATTTTGATATAACTTGATCTCAAAGTGGTGATGATGAAAGATAAGATTTTCTGACCTTTGCCTTGGACAAAGTCACTTTGATAAAGATGATGATGTTTGATATGATGAGATCAAGGTATTTCTAGTATGAACTTTTGAACTAACAATGTTTTTGACAATAATCGTGCTTTTATAGAGAAAGGTTAATCTTTAATGTTTAGAGATTCACATAATGTTCTTCACATTTTCCTGGGATAGACACTAGTTTTGGACACCAAATGAAGAATTCTTTCAAGGTTTCAGGTCAAAACAGGAATGTAGTATATCAGGTCAATTGCAGTACAATTTCATCGATTGCGGTAAAATAACTGATCGATTGCGGTAGTTTATCACCGATTGTGGTAATAAACATGATGATTGCGGCAATAAATGAATCAACTATGAAAAACTTCCTTCAATTGTGGCACAATGCGGGCAATTGCGGTAAAGGAGGAACAGTCTAAAAAAAGACTAGAGGATAAGTATCACTACCTGATATTTTTGAATTTTCTGGAACAATGCTTCTGATTGGCAAGACAGTTGACGTTGACAACCCTAGACTTTTAACATGTTTGACTCATTTTGATAGTTTGGATGTTTTTTTTTGCATTTTCTAAAACTGATCAAAGAAACAATCACAATAGACACTGTGTTTTGAAAAATGAAGACATAAATTGTGTATGTTCTACAAATTTTTCAAGTTGCAAGGTTATCACGAGGTCTCAACAATGAGCAGTCAGATTAATCTAGGTCAATGGCTTCAGAATACAATGTTATAGGCCCAATGCTTGAATGTCTGTTAGCTCACACAATAATTGTCACGCTACTGGGACACGAAGGTCCATGACGTAGGTGCCCGTATTTTTGCCATTTCCAGGTATTGTTGCTATGGAGTGAAGATCTCTTTCACTACACAAATACCATGGGACACATATGTTGGGAATCTTGGGGGAAAATTCTACAACCCCTTGCACTATAATAAGGTATATGTTCAGAGGTAAAATAGGTGGGCCTCTAATTAATCAAGGTTGTAGTAAGGGTCTGTGGCATCTCTCCAATTGGTTTGTACGTGCGTGACTCACTTAAGAGCCTAGTTGACCACGCTGGCTCCTTACAGATATTCACCCGATCCAGACTATTATCAACATGCCTCACCCGAGCTTGGCTAGATAAGATGGAACTTTGTTTTGCACCTTGTTTATATACTGATCAGAAGGATTATTGGTTTAAGGTCGTTCTCTGAGGAAGAAGCGCATTCCTCGGATAGGCCTTTCTGAAAAAGTATAAAGGTTTGTAATCTAACAGTTTGTGCAAATGCACCCAAAACTCAAGACACAAGGTAAATTGATTAAGCTCCAAAGTTTGAAATGTGAACTAAGCTACACCACCATACAAGCACTAATGTTCAATTTTAATCCTAAAAGTAGGTGTTGATTGTTTGTTCAATTTTAAAGCACCAAATTGAGAGATTTTTTTACCTTTGTTCAATTTTAATCCTCACGTCAATTTTAAGCCCAAATCCAAAATATGAGGTGTGATATGTTTTGCAATCACTGTTCTTTTTAAACCCAAATCGACAAATGAATTCCTTTTAGTTTTCTTTGTTTAAACAGGTTAGTACCAAAAAAGGATTATTTACAAAATGAGAATATACGCAACTTTGAAATAACGAATGATGCTTACCAAAACTTACCCTTCTTTGTCCTCTGTGATTTGATCAAATCCTGCACAAAAACTGAAAAAAATGTCAAATTAGCAATAGATAGACGCAATATTTGGATCTGATTTTTCTATATTTCTATGATTGTGGAAAACTTCTGGCAACTACGGTAAACTTCTTGCAATTGCGGTAAAGCACTGGCAAATGCGGCATAATACTATCGATTGCGGCATGGATCGTGCAACTGCGGCAAAATTTGTTCAATTGCGGCAAAGTACCCGAAGAAGGAAGATAGAAATAGATAGAATAATATTGTGAAATCTTGCAATCAATTGCGGTATTAAACCAGTCGATTGCATCAAAATACCAGCAACTGTGAAATAATACAAATGTCAAAGAAAAGTCAGATTTTTAAATTTACGACCGTACGGCCATGGTTGATCAATCTAGTTCTTTGTCTGCAAGAGATATTTGGACTGTTTGTTTCATGTCAGGTTCACCAAAATGTATGCCTCTCTTCTCGTGATCCATGGATTCCCAAGCTTTCCAAGGGCAAGGGTCAGTAGCAAAGGTTTCACAATTGATATAAACCAAATACACGATACTACTAAAATGAATAACAATGAAATGTAATCGATAAAATGTACAAGCAAGAGAAAGGAAAACAAATGAATGCAAACCCCACGATGCTTGAAGCTTCTATTGTTTCTCTCTACTCCTTCTGAAATGTTGTTATTGATGCTCAGTATTGGCGGGGCATCGTCTATGACTTGAGAAGTGTTGAGAAGTTGCTAAATGAAATGAGTGTGTGATCACAAGATGGCTTGAATGCTAGAACCAAACTAACAAAGTAATGGTGCACAAGAGCTTGAAATCCTGGATCCTTCAAATGGTTAAGAAGGGTTTATTATATAGGAATCGGTGATGATATGAACGGTTGAGATCAATCCCAGAGATAGGGAGATGAATGGTTGAGATCAAAAGGAACTGGAGAGGTGGGTGAAGTTACCCATGTGGACTAGAGAGATGGGTGGAGTAACCCATGTGATATGATTAGAGTTATCTCTTTGAAGATAAATGAGTATTTAATTCATTTATTTAATAATTGTTTTCAACATGTGAGATAATTGAATTCTTTTTGATTAAGAATTGCTTTATTTGATGAAATTAGATTAATTTAATTGAAATTAATTTAATTGGAAGAATTTAATTAGTAAGTTTAAATATTTGAATTTAAACTATAGGAAATTGAGTTTAATTAATCAATTAATGGTAATTAATCAATTAAAGCTATTTAA
>MU226003.1:2853707-2893062 GCA_018584345.1 Thuja plicata | reverse complement strand
TCAGTGAGTAGGTTTTGGAAATCTGACTTCATCACCATCATAGATTCTCTAAGCACCTACAAATCTTCAAGAGATAGCTCACCTTCTTTCACTTTCCACAAATATTTTTAAATTATTCAATGGGTATGATCAATGTAAGTGAGAGATGCAAAAATCACGTCTTCATTTATCCTCAAATGTCCTTCCAAAGTATGTGACTTATGAAGCAAAATTTCTGATTTTTCTGTAACTTCATCCACAACATTTCTTCCAACACACTTGTGCTCAAACAAGTGATTATCAAAATGATTGTGAATAGGGTTTTTTTTACCTAATGTTCCTCTCCATCTATTATTGTAAAACTGGACCATGGAAATAAATATTGCAAACCTCAACCATTTGTTTATCAACCCACACTTGGCTAACCTCTATGTATTTCTCATGTGATGACAAGGGATTGCAGATTGAATTTTGGAAATTAGAATTACATTCCCTTGGAATATATTCATCATCTCTTATTGTACCTTCAATAAGTTCTGGTCTATGATGCTAAAAGTCACATGTTTCCATAATTTTCCTTGAATCAATCCATACTTGCATCTCCATTATGTTCTTTATCTCCAACCAATTCCATGGTGAAGTGTCCATGACAAACCAAACATTATCATTTTGTAGGACCTTATTATTAGGACAACTCTTAGTCTCTACAATCAACTCTCTAAGACAATATTCCTCATCAAATGCAATTGAATTACTTTATGATATCATAGAATTATAATAAGTGTGATAACATTATGATCAAAATTCATCTCTTCATTACTCTCATCAATATTGATTTCTAACCCGCCCACATAAAAAACTTGAGCACCCATTATCTGAAGTAATGATTGATTCATTTTCATTGAAGAAGACTCTACCATTCTTCCAAAATAGAATTATGATAGTTCTATCTTCTATTTTTTTTTCCAGTCATCCTTGGCCAACTTAGTGAGACTAGATTCTATTATCTCATTAATGCACTTATTTGTAATAGATGAAACACATGATGATTCATTTTCATGCTCATTGGAATAAAAAATAATTTCTTCAAATGTATTACTTTTCAAACTTCTTGAAATGAGGGTTTAAGTATATTGGTAGCCTTTTGATCTTTTGACATATTTTTCATTTTACCAGTGCATAAGTGATTAGGCTTCGAAGACCCATTGAAAGAAAAAACATAATTTTTCCTTCATAATTTGTTCTTGCTTCCATCATGATTTCTTATATTGGAAGAACCTTTTTCTGATTTCTTCTTAACACCAAATAGAGACTTTACCCATTCAAGATGCTTATATGCACTTCCTTATGCAATTACTTTAAAGTCCCTTCATAATTTTTCCAACTCTCAGTATAGATTTGACAAATTTGCTTCAATTCTACAACCCTTTCTAGTATTTTATCCTCAAAAGTCTTCATATTTTTAAATAGAATAAACCAACACATTAGCAACCTTTTAGAACCAATTCTAAAATTTATAGCCTATTAGGTTGACAAGATGCATAACTATGATATCTTTTTTCCCTACCACTAGCTCTCATAGGAAATGCTCAAACTTGACATGTAATAAATGTCCATATCATTCAAGGCTCCAAAATGGTATGCAAACATATAGATATGCTCAAAATATAGCATACACCCAAAGGAAGAAACATGTGTGACCCTGGGTATTCTACAAACTGAAATGAAAGAGTATCAAACTCACATGCAACTGATAAACCCCAACAATCTAGTAGGAAAACTAGCTCTGATACCACTATAATGACTACCGCTAAATTTTTGCTTTTGAAATAAGTAAAACAAGATATAACTAATGCTAGATGTTAGCTTTAGATTACATGCATGCACAGTAAACCCGCATATGAAAATTCTCTCATGGACAAACTAATTAAATGAGTAGGGGTTATTTGTGGCAACTCAATTGGTATAATAATACAAAATTAACATGAGATTACAACTATCTAGATATGCGAAGGTTTGTCACCATCGCTACTTAACTAGTACAATAATATGCATGAGAAAATGAGTATGCAACTATCTAAATATGTGGGGGTTTGTCACCATCACTACTTAGAAAATTACTTGTAATATGAAATAAGTGTGGCAATACAATAAATAATCTAAACTAAAGATACTTCAATGGTGAAAACTAATTACAAACATTAAACTCGCATACCTAGTTATTCATAATGGTAAATAATGGACAAGAAACAACAAAACCAATAGATGAGGGTTTCTAAACCCTAGCCACCTACACCAAACAAATCCAAATTGGATGACCAAAAGAATGGAGAGAAGAAGGGAGTAAATGTGCCAAAAATCTAGTCAAAAACTTCTGCAAACTCAAATCAGACCCTCCAAGAAATTCCACCCCTGTTCTCAAGCAATGTATAACCCCTTTGATGATGTATGACTAGCCCTAGAGTGTACACCCATCAATAATCAAACCTACCAATGTGCAATGAAATCTACCAAACTTCCCCAATAAACCCTAATGAATTATCTCTAACACTTAGTAGCTCTTGAAACTAAAGATAATATATCAAACACCATTGAAGCTCAACTGTGATCTCTATATGAAATCGCCAATCATGCATTTGTCAATCATGCTTCCTTGCCTACATTTCTAAGCCTATGATAATTTTATCAACTTTCTCTATCATTTATTTTACCATAAATTAGGGCAACTCCCTCATTGATGAGATTCTATTGTAAAATCTGCGGTTTCCAGTTTTTAGTTTGGAGATTGCAATTTGTTTGAAAGCCTCCAAAGAGGTTTCAAATCATCCATTTTGAATGCATGCTGCAATCATGGAAATGCTCGATATCACATTTTATTGAGGGCTTGTGTCAAACAAAACATTTCATGAGTTAGATAGTTAACATGTTAGGTCTAAGCTTCCACATTTTGCATATATCACTGTCATGGCATCCATTATTTTGATGCAGTGATTTCACCTACAAATTGCATTGGCCATATAGAAGTTTCTAGATATTATACAAAAAATACATGGTCTGTGCATCTCACTACCTAGTCATTTCCTTGGTTTAGAAACCCTCTATACCTGTGTGTGTTGGATGTCCATAAATTACTATAACTAAACCCATAGATGTACATTTTAATATACATATATGAGCGTGCATACATACCAGTGCTCCAGCTCGTGACATGCCACTAGGTGATAACTTGTAATGATAAGGGCCACCCAATAAGAATCAGATGTTGTACACTGGATTGAAGAGCATCCAACACTTGAGGTATCAAAATATATGAGGCCTCTTCGCACAATAAAATCATTTCGGCCTCCCCTCTACACAATGATGCCCTAGTCCTTTCGGCCTCCGCTCTGCAATGCGCAATTAAAACAAAATGAAATTAACAATGAAAGCGATCACCCTTTTTTTTAAGTTATATGCCCAGGTTTGTCAGAATTCTGACGAACACGGGCATGGATTTAAAAAAATCAAAATTTTCCTTCAATAAACTTACAAAGCAAAAGCATTTTAATGGTTCGTGGGAAATGTTGGTCGATTTTTAGGGTATAATGTATTAGTGAACATAATAACAAATGGCCAAGCTCTTTCCATAATTTTGAAAGTCTTATCCCTCTTGCCAAAGGGGGAGGGCTTTGACATCATCTAATCCATGTAGGCTCTCTATAATCAATTGTAGAACCTTCATCAGGAAATTTTATGGACTCCAATTGTAATCCAACCTTATAGAGCCAATTCCCTATTTCATTTTCTTTATGTAGGTCCCTTAGCTAAACACCATTAAACATACCATTGAATTCTTTTGAAAAAAAAATATTTTTTAGATCTTCCATTTTCTTCATTCTATTTTCCATTGTAGTAACCACCTGTGTTTCCTGCTAGATTTTTCCCTTCTACTCTCTACTATTTTGTAAAACAGTTAGTTGTCACTATGTGAATCTCAATTTCCTGACTAAAGTAGAGGTAATAATATCAAGCACTTTAATGAGATACATACACATAATGTTTACCAAGCTACTATCAATTCACAAATTTGTATGAATTTATATAACAAACATATTAGAATGAGCAGGAATATATGCATCTCAATATAAAGGATAGAAGTTTGGAACTATCTTATGTGCACCTGGAAGAGCATTCTACCCCACCCAGCAATAAACAAATGGATGTTAGCAATGTCTAGCTGCTAAGGAACCTTCAAAATCACAATGATAAATTACCTTCTCTTAGATGGATAGCTTCATAACACTTCCCAAGGAATCTAGTCACTGTAATATCTCTGGAAATTTCTTCAATTGCTCTATTACTTGACAACACCATTCCAATCTTTATTAATTAGAATGGATTTCAATGTCACATAGGTGATATGGAGTCTCAATAGTAAGTTGTAAACAAAGTGATCACACCAATCAAATGTTGATGCACAACCAAGGTTATACACCATACAATTAAACACAAAATCCTCTTGGCAGCATGGGAGCAACATTGATGCCTCCAAATGGTCATGTCCAACCATAATACTTGGCACTAGAAAAAGAGAATACCACCAATATGCTTCTGCAACTATATTCACTACTAATAATCCCTAATGTATTTTAATTTTATTAATATTGACTCCCACAAGACGTTTATCTTGGTCTTTTTATTTTCTAATGTTAGGCACTGGGACATGCCATTTAACAGTACTCACAGAAATTTTTTTACCATTCACCATTAATATATTGCGCCACAAGCATAGCCCTATAAATATAAAATATTTCATGACGTTATAATCCCTACTCAGTATTTTGGCTTAAATAATAAGAAATGAGACCCATAGAGATACTAAATCCAAAATTTTATTGTTAATAATTACCATATTTGCCTTATATGCACAATGTCAATTATCAGACACTAATATCTTATTTTTTATTCAATTACGCACAAGAAATTAGCCAAAATCTTATAAGGAACATCATCAAAATATAATCATATTCCACTATAACCATCCAAAATTTAAATAGGCAACCAAGATGCACCTCTTGTTACTCATAAAAATTCACACAATGGAAGAAAAAACCATCTATGATACCACTGTAATATCCCCCCCAGGATATTTTCTCCAGAATTTTTAAACCAAAATATTTTCCAAAAAAAGTAACAATAAATTGCATGCAACTGAATTCAATTAATCCAACAATTTATACTGAAAAAGACTTGAATAGAAATTTTGAAATGTAATATGAATATAGCATTTAAATCTTCACGAGAGTAACAACAAAATATCCAATCATACTCATGGAATTACAGTCAGATTAGATAGCCAAAACTAGGAATTTGAAGCACAAGGTGAGACACCAGAGTGATATCTCCAATAGGCAATGGGTTTCCGTCCACTGCCTCCAAGCTCAAGGATTTTTGTCCTCAAAACTAAAAGAATCCCAAGGGTTTCTGTCCTTAGGAAACTAGAAGTAAGACAAGAATCTCTTTGAGCTCTACCAAAAAAAAAAAAAAACCAAGCATATCCAAAGTGAAGCACGAGTTTCTTTTTTAATAATCCTTCAGTGAAGATTCCATAAGTCTCCTGAAATTCTCTTTTCTTGTCCTTTCATTTTTCCCTCTTTTTAATTTTTATTTGAACTTGGGAAGAAACAATTATAAAGTGAATTTTTATTTTATAATTCCTTGTTGACATGAAATTCACTTAATTGCTTTATTAAATAATTAAATTAAGCCATCATTAAATTTGATATAAATTGACAACTTAAAATTTAATTATTTAAGTGACTTTTCTAATGTCCCAAAAAGGGGACATTACATGGATATCCAATGATAAGAATATTTGAACATCCCTACCCAATAGTAACATTGTACTAAAATCTTCAAATTTGGGATTATGGATGACTAATGTCCTCTACAGGCTTCATCATGGAAAGCCTTTGAAATATTTTTTTGTTTCTCCTTATCACCACATATTAAGAATGTCTCATCCAGGTCTCTCTTGTATAGAGTATCACTCCATATGATGTACTTATTGGCTTTCAATTTTAGATTCCTTTTTATATTAGGTGAAAAACTAGCAGGGCATTCTCCATATGTGAGGTAATAAGAAATGTTTGAAAACCAAGGATCTTATAAATTTACCAGCAAAACTTGAGGAGACTCTTCTTCTTGTTAGGAATAACAGTCCACAAGACAACTGAGAGGGGGGGATGAATCAGTTGTAATATAGATTATTAAACTTTATACTGTATAAACCAAATCTGCAAATGTATATGATAACACAGTAATAGACAACACCATAACACAATATTTGTTGTCGAGGAAACCCTGTTAAAGGTAAAACCCCAGTGGGAATTAACACCCACAAATAATGTACTGAGATTATAGTATCCTTGTTAAAAGATATTAGCCCTGTTAGGAGCTTGTTACAACATTACAGTATCCAGTCACTATTAGGAGATAGACCCTGTTAGGAGTCAAAGAAAATAGTAGGCTCACTGCCAAGGCATACTGCCCAAAGAAGGTTAAAGCCACCCTCAAGGATTCACAATCTAAATCAAGTGTATAAATAAAATACACATTCCAGTGAACTATCTGATAGCAACTATCTTTGCTTGGTTAGTTCCAATGAATTATCAACTCTGCTTGTATCTAGCAGTCAACAAGCTTTGTAGCTTCCACTTCTCTTTCTATCTTTCTCTCTCACAATTCTCCACAAGAATTTATCTTTCATATATACCCTCTTACAATAATTCATTAGCTCAGCCAGTCAAGCTTTCCTAATACATAATTAACTAGGTCAGCCAATTAAGGCTTTCCATCATACAAATAATTACATAGCCCCTTGCTAAGATACACATGGTATCTAAAACAAGTATACAACATTAACAATCCATTACATATACTTCCAGATCTGTAACTCATGCTCACAATTAATTTCACATGCTACATGTATGAAGTCGGCCAGGAAATAGGTCTTCTCCAGAATATATGCCACAACTGACGTCATCAGTATCCAATCAACAATCGACCTCAAACCATTACTCTATCATATGTCACATGTCCATCAGTAAGCTCGTAAGTTCTGAAATATCTTCACTAGAAAGATATACCCGAAACACAGAGACCTTCTCTGTCCAGAATCACAGTTACAGTCCGGAAAACCAATCTTCACTAAATCAACTGTAAAATCCACAGTAGGTAACATAAAGTCAAGTGACCTTAGGAATAATGTTAGCACACATCCTTCTGCATAAATCCAACTTTTATCATTCTGAATCATCCGTACAGTGTCCGTACACTCCTTCTAGTTAAGTATCCAGTATGTCTTCTCCATAGAAATATATGTTGACATCAGTGACAAAACATGAATATCAACAACAAGATCAGTAACCAAAACTGATATCATCCAACAATATCCCCCTTTGGCATTTATGGCAACATATGGGAAAATCCATATGCATCAACCCAAAAGTACTTTCTATCAATACAATCTTCTCAATATCTTTAACACAAATCTCCCCAAAATAGTAGGGATTTTCACATAGATTTCTTCCCCCTTTGGCAGCAATGGAAAAGGGTGCCATAACTCATCTGTAGTCTTCTGTAAGATGTATCTTTTTAAAATCTTCATGTCCAATCAGCTAGGTGCAAGATCACCCAAATGTACTCCATAGTATTCTCCTGCAATCACTCCCCCTAAGGAGTAGATCCATACATCAAGTCTAGAGAATAATATAGCTCTAAGATCCACTAGGCTGATGCACATTTGCATGATTTAGTTTTCACTGGGAGGGGACATCACCCCAAGCATGCCTCTGAGATATTCAAAATCATCTTTTGGCAAAGGTTTAGTAAATATATTTTCTATATGTTCCTTTGTGCTAATATACTCCAGTTTAATCTCTCTATCTGCTACCTTCTCCCTCAAGAAATGATACTTGATGGAAATATGTTTAGTCTTTGAATGTATTACAGGATTCTTTGACATATTCACTATGCTGGTGTTATCACAATGGATAATCACTGGTTCTTTGAAAATTATTCCAATGTCCTTCAACATTTGTTTCATCCAAACAACTTGTGTACAATTTATTGTAGAAGCAACATACTCTGACTCAGCAGTAGATTGAGCAATACAGTTCTGCTTCTTGCTCAACCAAGAAACCAACCTTTTTCCAAGGAAAAATGTACCACCACTTGTACTCTTCCTGTCATCCACATTACCTGCCCAATCAGCATCAGTAAAAGCCTGCAATGTAAAATCATCAAATTTTTCATACCATAATCCATATTCTACTGTTCCTTTCAAATATTTGAAAACTCTTTTCATAGCAGCAAAATGTATCTCCTTAGGATCCGCCTGATATCTAGCCAGAATTCCAACTGCATTGGTAATATCTGGTCTAGTGTGTGTTAGATATTGTAGACCGCAAATCATTGATCTGTACTTAGTCTGCCCAACACTTTGAGTCTCATCACTTTTAGTTAGGTAGTTCCCTATTACCATGGGTGTACCAATAGGTTTACAATCTTCCATTCCAAATTTATTCAACATTTCCTTAAGATACTTGGTTTGAGATATAAAAATGTCATTCTTACTCTGATTAATTTTCAAACCAAGAAAAAATTTCATCTCACCAATCATTGACATTTCAAACTCATTCTCCATTTATTTAGCAAACTTCTTGCTCGTTTTATCATTGCCTCCAAAAATGATATCATCAACAAAAACTTCTATAATTAAGATTCCACCTTCATCAATTCTTAAATACAAATTATTTTCTGCATTACCTTTTCTAAAACCAAGACAAAGGAGATGTTTATCTTGTATTGCATACCATGCCCTCGGTGCTTGTTTCATTCCATACAATGCCTTCTTCATTCTGCAAACCATGTTTTCATCATCTGTCAAAGGAAAACCATTAGGTTTCTCAATGTACACTTCTTCTTCTAGATCACCATTCAAGAATGTTTATTTCACATTCATCTGATACACTTTGAAGTCTTTATGTGCAACATAAGCAAGGAATAGTCTCACAGCTTCCAATCTAGCAACAGGTGCAAATGTTTCTTCATAGTCTATGCCTTCTTGTTGTGAGTAGCCTTTACATACCAATCTAGCCTTGTTTCTTACCACCGTTCCTTCCTCATCCATTTTGTTTCTGAAAACCCACTTAGTGCCAATCACATTTTTGTTCTTAGGTCTTGGAACCAATTCTCAAGTATTGTTTTTCTTTATCTGTTCTAGTTCTTCTTCCATGGATTTAGTCCAAGATTCATCTCTACATACTTCATCAGTAGTCTTTGGTTCAAACTAAGAAATCAAATAGATCTCATCTCTAACTTTAGTTCTAGTCATCATTCCTTTTCTTGCATCAACAATAATTTGATCTTCGAGATAGTTTTTCTTGACATACCTTGGTGTCTTCAATGTCTCAGTAGCTTTGGCATGTTCTTCTTCTTCAATCTCATTCTCAATCATCAAGGGTCCTTCAGGTTAAGCAGTAACTTCTCTTGTTTCTATTATCTGACCACAATCATACATTCTTTCCTGAATTTGAAATTTTTCATCTATCCTCACATTGGCGCTTTCAATCAGTTTCCTCAGTCTCAGATTGAAACATTTATATGATTTACTCTTAGTGGAATAACCAAGAAACATTCCTTCATCACTTCTAGCATCAAACTTGCCTATCTCGTCATCTCTCTTGATATAACATTTAATACCAAATATTCTAAAATATTTCATAGTAGGTGCATGATCAAACCATAATTCATAAGGAGTTTTATTTGTACCTTCTCTAATCTGAATTCTATTTAATGTGTACACAATAGTGCCAATTGCTTCTCTCTAATGAACATGTGATACATTTCCTTCTAGCAACATAGTCCTTGCAGCATCTAATATGGTTATGTTTCGTCTCTCTGCTATCCCATTTTTTTGTGGAGTTCTAGGAGTTGAAGTATGTCTGTGTATTCCATTTTCTTCACAGTATTTATTAAATAGTTCTGATGTAAACTCTCCTCCTCTGTCTGATCTCAAACATTTCATCTTTAAACCAGATTCATTCTCAACTTTTCCTATGAATAGCTTGAACTTGTCAAATGCTTCAAATTTCTCTCTCAAATATGTAACCCACATCATTCTAGAAAAGTCATCAACAAAAATTATAAAATACCTTTCACCATAGTATGATGTTGTTCTTGTAGGACCACACAGATCTGTATGCACCAGATCCAACTTCCCTTTTTTTGAATAAGCTTTACTCTTGAAAGTGCTTCTAGTATGTTTCCCCATAACAAATTCTCTACACATAGTGTTAGATGGCTTTACAATTCTAGGTAGATCTCTTAATGATTTTGTCATACTTGCCTTCACAATGTTATAAAAATTAACATGACAAATTCTTTTTTTCCATAACCAACTGTCATCAACCTTTGCAATAAAGAAAAAAGCTTTAGATGTGTTCAATGCAAATACATTACCTCTAGATTTAGTACCAGATGCTATTAAGTCTCCTATTTTTCTCTTGATAGAACATTTTCCATTTATAAAGTTTAGTTCATAACCCTTGTCCACTAGCTATATAACACTCAACAAATTGTGCTTAAGTCCATCAACAAGTAATACATTGTCAGTGTTTGTCTTTCCATCCAAGGAAATAGATCCAATTCCAATAATAAGTTTAGGAGTATTGTCATCAAATATAACAACACCACCATCATGTCTTTTCAAACTCACAAACTTATTTTTATCTCCAGTCATATGATGTGAACAACCACTATCTATGACCCATTCAAATTTATTTTCAACTCGGGATACTAATTCTTTTTCTTCATGCATAGGTTCATCATCTTTAATAGAAATAAATCCAATTTGATCATAGTCACCATCTTAATCATCATATATACCTTCACTAGCATAATAACATTCCTTATCCTTTGAGAACTTAGACTTGAAAAAATTAGGTTTGTGCTTTGGAATTCTTGTAGGAAATCTAGATGCAAAATGACCGATCTTGTTACATGAAAAACATTTCAAAGGTAATTTTCCCTCAAACTTACCCTTACCTCTCTTTTCTCTTCTAGAAATTAGTATAATGATTTCATCTAGCTTTCTTTCTTCTTCTTATATCTACTCCCATTCATCAGCATAGGCTCCAAGTTCTTCTCTTATATCATTACTGCTCATGCTTGCATTTCCAGGTAGGATTCTTTTGCTTTTGTGCATGGTTTCTTTGAATTCTGACTCAACCTTAGGTAAAGTATCTCCTAATTCTATGGTTTCAAATTTAGTTATCTTTCCAATCAAAATCTCTCTGGTGAAGTTCGGTTTCAAAGGTATGATCTTGTCTATAGCCTAAACCTTGGTTCTATATGCAGGTCTCAATGATCTGAGTATCTTTGCAATTACTTCTTCCTCACTGTAAGTTCCTCTAGAGTTCCTAATACCAGTAACTACCTCAGTAATTCTCTTTGCATATGCTCTAATGTTCTCATCCTCTCTCATCTTCAGTGATTCCATCTTTGTCTTCCATTTCTATAAATTTTCTTGCTTTGTAAACTTGTCTCCAACATATAGTGCTTCCAGTCTTATCTAGATTTCATTTGCAGAGTCCAAGTCCTTTACTTGAGTAAAATCTCCTTTTGATCGTGCACTGATTAAGAATTCCCTTGCAACCATATTGCATGAGAATAGCTTCTTTTGATATTCATTTTCTTTCTCTAATTCATCCTCAGTCACTATCTTTCCTTTCTTCTTTGTTATCATCTAGTAATCAATTCCCAGACATAGCAAATGTGTTCTCATCTTGTTCTGCCAACTGCCAAAGTTTTCAGGATCAAACTTTTGACTATCCTTCCTATAGTAAGTCATCTTGAAGATCACCTCAAGTTGTTAAACTTTCTCTCTGAGGACCAATAGCTCTGATACCAATTATTAGGAATAACAGTCCATGAGACAACTGAGAGGGGGGGTGAATAAGTTGTAATCTAGATTATTAAAATTTATATTTTATAAACCAAATCTGTAAATGTAAATGATAACACAGTAATAGCCAACACCACAACACAATATTTTCTGTCGAGGAAACCCTGTTAAAGGTAAAACCCTGATGGGAATTAACACCCACAAATAATGTACTGAGAGTACAGTATCCCTGTTAAAAGATATTAGCCCTGTTAGGAGCTTGTTACAACATTATATTACATAGTCCCTGTTAGGAGATAGACCCTATTAGGAGTCAAATAAAATAGTAGGCTCACTGCCAAGGCACACTACCCAAAGAAGGTTAAAGCCACCCTCAAGGATTCATAATCTGAATCAAGTGTATAAAGCAAATACACATTCCAGTGAACTTTTTGATAGCAACTATCTTTGCTTGGTCAGGTCCAATGAATTATCAACTCTGCTTGTATCTAGTATTCAACAAGCTTCACAGCTCCCACTTCTCTTTCTATCTTTTTCTCTCAAATTCTCCACAAGAATTTATCTTTCATATATACCCTCTTACAATAGTTCATTAGGTCATCCAGTTAAGCTTTCCTGATACATAATTAACTAGGTTGGCCAATTAAGGCTTTCCATCATACAAATAATTACATATCCCCTCGCTAAGATACACATGGTATCTAAAACAAGTATACAAAATTAAAAATCCATTACATATACTTCCAAATCCATAATTCATGCTCATAATTAATTTCACACGCTACATGTCTGAAGTCAGCAAGGAAATAGGTCTTCTCCATAATACATGCCACAACTGACGTCATCAGTATCCAATCAACAATCAAACTCAATCCATTACTCTATCATATGTCGGTTTTCCATCAGAGAGCTTGCAATTTCTGAAATATCTTTGCCAGAAAGATATACCTGAAACACAGAGACCTGCTCTGTCCAGAATCATAGTTACAGTCCAAAAAACTAGTCTTCACTAAATCAACTGTAACATCCACAGTAGGTAACATAAAGTCAAGCGACCTTAGGAATAAAGTCAACACACATCCTTCTACATAAATCCAACTTTGATCATTTTGAATCATTTGTACAGTGTCTGTACACTCCTTCCAGTTAAGTAGCCAGTCTATCTTCTCCATAGAAATATATGTTGACATCAGTGACAAAACATGAATATCAACAACATGATCAGTAACCAAAACTGATATCATCCAACACTTCCATCTCTATTTTATTGTCTATAATCAATTTAAACAAACGCTACCATTTGGACAATGTTTTTGGCTTCATCTCAATATCATACTCTTGTGCCTTCATCACCTAAGTGCCTCTTTTGTCACATCCAATTCCTCGCTAGGTTAGGATTCTCTTCACTGCAAGATCTAGCATGAGCACAATGATGTGTGAATGTAAAATATAAAATATAAAATGCTTCAATGCCATAACCATAGCGAAAGCATGCTTTTCCATCTATGAATAATTTAACTCGTGCTTTTTTAAGAGGAGAGCTCATGAAATTAATTGGAGCCTCAATCCTTTATTTGTTCTCCTGCAATAGAATACCATATAGAATGTGGTTAAATGCATAACAGTAAATGATGAAATCCTTATTAAAATATGGATGTACCATAACTAGATATTGAGCTATGGCTTCTTTAATGTCATTGAAATCTCACTTGTCATAATCATTCCACTTGAAACCCTATCCTTCATCATATCCACAATATGATTTGTAATTTTAGACAAGCCTGGTACAAACATCCTCGGGAAATTTATCTAGCCAAAAAATGTCTTGGCTCCAATTTTGTTTGATGGTAGACTAATTTACTATATGTATCTAACCTACTCAGGATCAATATTTATACCTTCTTTTGAAGCTATATGTCCAAGGATTTTTCCTCTATTACACAAAATATGGACTTTTTAGGATTTAGTGAAATACCATACTCTCTGCATCTTTTAAAAATCACTTCTACATCATGAAAATGATCCTTCCTCTTCTTTAAGAGCATAGTTAATTCATATAGGTATATCACTATAATTGTGTTTCTGAGGTCTTTAAGTGATAAGTCCATAGCTAGCTAGAAGGTCGTGCTAGCATTGATGAGACTGAATGACATGCAATTGTAGGGAAAAGTGCCCCATGGAGTGATAAATTCTATCTTGTAATGATCCTTCTTATGCACTTAATTGTAATTAGAACTCAAAAATCCATCCAACGTGGACATCATTTTTGAACTAGCCATCATCTGCAATACATAGTCCATATTGGGAAGAGGATAATTATCCTTAAAGGAAGATTGATTAAGATTCATGAAGTCTACATAGATCCTTATCTCTCCATTATTTTTGTATATAGGGATGGTTTTGGCCACCCACATAGAATGATAAATGGGATAAATAATATTTTCTTTTAAAAATTTATCAATCTCCTTGAAAAAAACATAGGTAATCTTTGGATTGTAGTTTCATTGCCTCTAACGAACTGGTATAGTCCTAAGCTTGAAAGGAATATAATGATGAAATTGTCCACCCATAAATTATTTTAAGTCATCATAATGTTAGTTCCTTTTTATTGTTAATCCTTGTATACCTGCAGCTCAGGCATATTCCTCTATAAACCCATACACTGATTCAACAAGGAGAAGAAGTAACATTAAACAAGGTCCTAAAACCTTCTGCACTTTGAGCTCCACAAACTTAGGTGGGCACTACCTATCTTTTTCCCTCCATATTCAATAACTTCACAAGCATGCAGGAATGGTGGATGTAATATAAAACATGTAAATGGTAACAAATTTTATAAAATTGGATGAGAACCACAAATATAACATGTCAAACCAGTTCCCTATCTAGTGGGTATGGAGTCACTCTAGATGAAAAGATTCCTAGTTCAACAACATACATCAATGTAAAATCTACAATTGCTCACTGAACTTGACTATGCCTTACATACTTAATTCACACTTCATGGAAGCAGATGTAATTATCCAATTCACTTAAGTTCTTTACTTACTAAAATTTCCTTAAGTATTTTTAATTCTATCTGAAAGAAACCCTAAACCAATTAGACCCTCTGCCTTACAGAGTGATGGATCAAAATGTCCTTAACACTTAACCCAAATGAATACAAGAAAAAAAAACAAATACATTACAATTCAATCAAAATTCACAAGTTGCGGGAGGTTATAGACATATCTTATTACTAAAATATCTAATACATAAAGAATCAGAGACAAAAGGACCACTGATAGTCTTAATTCCACAAGTAGAGCTTACAAGCCTTATTGTGGCATAAATTTCCCATCCTTACAAATGAACTCAAAAACCCTACTTATACAAGAATGATTCCATGAGTTTGGACCGCCTTAGGGCAAAAGAAAACCCTAAAACACAACCACCAAAACTCGGGAAACAAGCCAACATAAATGTAGAAAAAGATAGGGGAGTAGAAAAGGTTAAAATATTGCAAAATCTGATAAAAAAACCTAAGTCACCACCAATAAACATTAATGAAGCTTCAAAATATCAGCAAGTAGGTCAATTAGGCACCCTACAAGCTCAATAAATTGATTCAAAAGATCAGATTGCACAATTAAATGCCTCTGCAACCCAAAATATTAATGTCATGGTCCAAAAACCTTGAGAAACAAATTTAAAATTCAAATACCTGATTGCAACAACTACAGGTGGCACAGAAAAAAGCACCAATGGCCAAGATTCAAACCTTTATCAACTTTAAAAGGTAGCCATCGATCTTCATTTAATTACCCAGGCTGGTGATTCAACGCAAGCCTTAGATCTTTTCTCTAATCAATAGTCCAAATTTGATCTCAGCAACTTAACTCTAACCAGGCTCTGATTTGGAGATCTAGCAATCGAACAAACCTTGTGATCTCTGAAAGCTACTCCTAACTTTGGTTTAGTCTGAATATTCAGTGACTAAAACAATCTCTAAGTCTTGCAACACTTTACTTAACTCTAATTTCATTTGGAGATCACAAGATAGCCACATGATTCACTTCACATCAACGATCGAGACTTAATCTCATGATTTTTGACTTAACCCTGCTTCTGTTAAGAAATTCAGAGATAAAGCTATCTCCAAATCACCAAATGTAACCAAAATTGAATCAGCCAAAATTGAGTTCCAACTGGAGATCTGTAGATAGACTAAATTGCCAAGTCATTAAATATAAGTCCTTAACTCTAAGCGCATTCAGAGATCAAGCACACACCACACGATTAGATCTGCATCAACGGTCCTTGCTAGATCTCTAAATAAAAGTGCTAACCTTGGCTTTGTCTAGAAACTTAGAGATAACCCTTTAATCAAAACAATATCTATGGTCATGACTTAATCTCCTAATCAAAATAGCATATTTTATCTTGTTCGAAGATTCAGAGATAAAAGGCCCACCAAGATTAGAGGAAGACACACGACAACTTGTCGCATTGCCTTGATGAGTAAAAATGCATCATCTTTAGGGTTGAGGGAAAGCACCTATCATTGGATTGAGATAGAATAGCATGGGAGGTGAAAAATAATAAAATTAATTGGGGACATTAGAACTCAGGGAAATAAAGAAATTCATCCCCCTGTCGAGACTTAGGAAAAATAAAGAAGGAATGGCCCCACTCAGACATGATATAAAAAGGCACATGGGTTAAAAATATTTTAAGTGACCCAAAAATGTAACTTCATTTTATAACATGAGCCAAAGACCTAGGGTTTATTCCACCAACAGCTATAAATTTGAAATTAGAGCCTAAGGAGACAACAAGACTTAGCAGGGTTTTCATCGCTTAAACCAGATTTTTTCCAAGATTTAATAGTGACAACATAGGCTCCGACTGAGGAAGGTTGAACTCAAGTTCAACACTAGAAAACCAGAACTTTGGGATGTAGACCAACATTTAACAGCAAAATCCTAAAACTTGAAAAGCAGGGATATATACAAACATTTATATCACTGTGCATGATCATAGATTTTAGAGAAAAAAGGATTCAAAAACTGCCAATGCACAGGCAAATCCCGCACTTCACCAGTAAGACTCTACAAGAAATAGGAATCCTTTCCATGTAGATCATGTACAATGAATGGTCCTATCCATAAGGACTCAAATTTTCCATGCTTTCCTTTATCTTCTAACCTTCTTCCACTAGAGCACCATGTCATTCACATAAAATTTTATTTTAGGTGATTTCTTATCAAATAAATAATTGGATTGTTGTTGGATCTTCTGATTTTGTATTTGTGCTTCACTTCTGATCTCATCCAACTCTACCAACTGTAACATCCTATTCTGCATTGGATCTGTCATTTCTATGTCCTTATCATGGATGAATCTGTAGACAAGAAACAAGTTATTAAATGGTAATTTAGTGTGTGTTCCATAAAATAATTCAAAAGGTGAAACACATATAACTTTCTTCATTGTTATCCTATCAGCCCATAAGGCTGATTTAAGGTTTGAATTCCAAGACCTTTTATTATTTTCTAATGTTCTTTTGATAATCTTTAGAATGCTCTTTTTACTAGATTCTACGTGCCCATTTTCCTAGGGATGATATGGTCAAGAATATGAAATCACAATACCATACTGATCACAAAAATCCTTAAATTATTCAGACCTAAAGCACATGGCATTATCCATAACTAGCTTTCTTGGCACACCAAATCTGGTCAAGATGTTATCAATCATAAAATCAATGACCACCTTACTGGTTTCCCTCTCGGTTGGTATAGCCTCAACCCATTTTGTAAAATATTCAGTGCCAACAAGGATCCAATTTTGAACCCCACTAGACTTCTTTGTGAATTCACCAATAAAATTAATGCCCCATTGGGCAAAAGAGACTTCAACAGAAATTGGATTCAAAGGAAAAGCCCCTAAATACACCAGCCTTTTTGAAAACCTTTGACAAGCCTCATACTTCAACACAAACTGTTGAGTATCCTTGAACAAACAAGGCCAATAATAACCAGCTCTAAGTATGTTATGCGCAGTTGTCTTTGCTAAATAGTGGCCTCCACAAACACCACTATTTATTTCTTTTAACACCTTCTCAAATTGAGCTTTATCTACACAAAAAAGAGAACTACATCTCTATTTTTCCAATACAAATCTCCTTGAATTAACACATATTTCTAAGCTTTTAATCTAAGACCCCTTCTTTGATTTTTTGTCACGTCCTCATGACACTTAGTGTTCTTTAAAAAATATACAATATTAGTATACCATGGTTGCATCTCAATGCTAGTTGGAATATCATTTGTTTTCACATTGTTGACTTGGGTAAGCTCCATATTTGTATCTGTCATGAGCTTTTCCAACCCCAAGCCTCTAACTAATTTGGTAATTTGGGTCTCTAGATCAAATTCTTGTATTCTGTTTATCCACTTGCACCTCTTGTTAGTAACCTCACTTTGTGATAGTATATCTTTAACAACATGATGAGGTACATATGCCACCACTTTAGCACATATTAAATAAGGCTTGAAAGCCTTGAATTCCTTAACTAAGGCATAAGATTTATTTTCCATGATTTCATAGTTCAATTCAGCTGCCTGCAAGGACTTGCTAAAAAAATGTGATTGGATGTTCAAATCCCTCCTTGTACTTCTATAGTAGCACTGCGGCAATGGTATGGAGTGAAAAAAATGAGAAAAGAGAAAATGGAAATTCATAATTTGGAGATTTTAAGACTGGTTCTTCCTGAATAACCAACTTAATATTTTCAAAAGCATGTTGAGCTTCTTGATTCCAATCATATTTAACACCTTTGTTTAGCAATTTAGCAATAGGTTTTATAATTTCTACAAAATTTATAATGAACATTCTTAAAAAATATATCTTTGCTAAGAAATATTGTACCCCTTTGATGATCATGGGAGGATTCAACATATTAATGGCCTCAATCCTCTCTAGATCTATTCTCACTCCCTCTTTGGACACTATATGCCCTAATAACTTTCCTTCTGGAATAGAAAAATGGTACTTCTTTGGATTAAGAGATACTCCAAACTCCAAAGCCTTACCAAAAATCTTCTCTAGATGTCTACAATGATCCTCAGCTCTATTTTAATATGCAGTGAGATCATCCTGATAGACAACCATAATTATGTTTATAAATTCCTTAAAATCAACATACATTGCTCTCTAAAAAGTAGCCCCTGCATTGATGAGACCACACGACATTCTTACATAAATGTAAGTTCCCCAAGGGGTAGTAAAGGTTGTCTTGAATTGTTTTGACTCATTGACCAAAACCTAATTGTAACTAGAGAATCCATCCATCATGGATAAAAGGTCACACCATGTGACTCTTTGTAGCATTGCCTCCATATTAGGCAAGGAATAATTATCTTTTAGTGATGCTACATTAAGGTTTCTGAAATCAACACAAAGCCTGATATCTCCATTCTTTTTTCTCACAGGCACAAGGTTTGACACCCAAGATGAATGTGTAATTGTTTTTATAATTTTAGCCTCCCTAAATTGCTACATTATTCCTACATTTTTGAAGCAAGTAATGGATTTATTAGCCTTCGCTTCTGCCTAAAAGGTTTCAAATCAGGATTTAGAGGAATTTCATGTTGAAATAAATCCTCCCTATATGCCTTAAGATCTTCATAGGACTAAGAAAAAGCATACTTGTACTTCTTTAATAAGCTAATCAAATTTTCTCTGATGTGAGGGGCTAATTTATTTCCTATGTATACCATTTTAAGGGTAGCCTCTAACCCTAAATTCACCCCTTCAACTTTATCCATGTTTGAATCATATTTCTTAAGCAAATGGGCATCATTGTCACTAAAGATGGCCTCAAGTTGAACCAAACCCTTAGGTATGACATTTTTTGGCAACTGAACAACCTCACTCCCAAAAATAGTTTGTTTGTCATCTATGGTTTCAACCAAAGCATTACAGTCAATTATCTTCCCCTCATAATCATCCATACATTGAATGAACCTGAGAATATCATCGTCATCCTCAAAGACTTTCCAATTATATACATTATTAGGAATTCTAGGCCTAATCTTCATTTCAATAGTAGAGATCCCAACCAAAGTTATATGATTATTCTTTATGGATATTCTTGCTAAAAAATCAGCCATAATGTTACTTGATCTCTCTACCTATTCTATTGAAAAATCATCAAAAATTCTATTTTATCCCATACTGCATGCTTGTATAATTTCAATCTATCATTTTTAGCAGCATACATGGATCTAATTTGGGAGAGAGCTAATTCAGAGTCCTCAAATACTTTTAACAAATTTATGCCATGCTTTATGACAACCTTTAAGCCCAATAAAAATGCCTCATATTCGGCAGTATTATTTGTGCTTTGAAAAGCTAAGAGGAAAGAATATTTGAATGTAGTAGTTGATGGAGATATGAAAAAAACACCAGCTCTAGATCCTTCTTTAGATCATGCACCATCAAATTACATCTTCCATATCTCATCTTTATGTGATTGTGACTCCTTCACAATTTGGTCTTGATTTTCTACTTGTGACCCATCTTTCTCAATCCTAAAATTTTGAAAACCTTTGACTAGCCTCACACTTCAATACAAACTAATGAGTATCCTTAAACAAACAAGGCCAATAGTAACCAGCTCTAAGTATCTTATGTGCAGTTGTCTTTGCTAAATGGTTGCCTCCACAAATACCACTATTTACTTCTTTTAACACCTTCTCAAACTGAACTTTATCTATACAAAAAAGAGAACTCTGTCTCTATTTTTCCTATACAAATCTCCTTGAATTAACACATATTTATGAGATTTTAGTCTAAGACCCCTTCTTTGATTTTCTGTCATGTCCTCATGACACTTAGTTTTCTTTAAAAAATATACAATATTAGTATACCATGGTTGCATCTCAATGCTAGTTGGCATATCATTTGTTTGCACATTGTTGACTTGGGTAAGCTCCATATTTGTATTTGTCATGAGATTTTCCAACCCCAAGCCTCTAACTAATTTGGTAATTTGGGTCTCTAGGTCAAATTCTTGTATTTTGTTGATCCACTTGCACCTCTTTCCATTAACCTCACTTTGTGATAGTATATCTTTAACAACAGCATGAGGTACATATGCCACCACTTTAGCACATATTAAATAAGGTCTTAAAGCCTTGAATTCCTTAACTAAGACATAATATTTATTTTCCATGATTTCATAGTTCAATTTAGCTGACTGCAAGGTCTTGCTAAAAAATGTGATTGGATGTTCAAATCCCTCCTTGTACTTCTATAGTAGCACTGCAACAATGGTATGGAATGAAGCAAATGAGAAAAGAGAAAATGATAATTCATAATTTGGAGATTTTAAGACTGGTTCTTCCTGAATATCCAACTTAATATTTTCAAAATCATGCTAAGCTTCTTGATTCCAATCATATTTAACACCTTTGTTTAGCAATTTGGCAATAGGTTTTATAATTTCTACAAAATTTATAATGAACATTCTTACAAAATTCATCTTTTCTAAGAAATATTGTACCCCTTTGATGTTCTTGGGAAGAGTCAACATATTAATGGCCTCAATCCTCTCTGGATCTATTCTCACTCCCTCTTTGGACACTATATTCCCTAATAACTTTCCTTTTGAAATAGAAAACTGGCACTTCTTTGGATTAAGAGATACTCCAAACTCCAAAGCATTACCAAAAATCTTCTCTAGATGTCTACAATGATCCTCAGCTCTATTTAAATATGCAGTAAGATCATCCTGATAGACAACCATAATTATGTTTATGAATTCCTTAAAATCAACATCTATTGCTCTCTGAAAAGTAGCCCCTGCATTGACGAGACCAAACAACATTCTTACATAAATGTAAGTTCCCCAAGGGGTAGTAAAGGTTGTCTTGAATTGTTTTGACTCATTGACCAAAAGCTAATTGTAACTAGAGAATCCATCTATCATGGATAAAAGGTCACACCATGTAATTCTTTGTAGCATTTCATCCATATTAGGCAAGGAATAATTATCTTTTAGTGATGCTACATTAAGGTTTCTGAAATCAACACAAAGCATGATATCTCCATTCTTTTTTCTCATAGGCACAAGGTTTGACACCCAAGATGAATGTCTAATTGGTTTTAAATTTGAGCCTCCCTGAGTTGCTACATTCTTCCTACATTTTTTAAGCAAGTAATGGATTTATTATCCTTTGCTTCTGCCTAAAATGTTCCACATCAGGATTTAGAGGAATTTCATGTTGAAATAAATCCTCCCTATACGCCTTAAGGTCTTCATAGGACCAAGAAAAATCATGCTTGTACTTCTTTAATAAGCTGATCAAATTTTCTCTAATGTGAGGGGCTAAGTTATTTCCTATGTATACCATTTTAGGGGTAGCTTTTGACCCTAAATTCACCCCTTCAACTTTATCCATGTTTAAATTAGATTTCTTAAGAAAATGGCCATCATTGTCACTGAAGATGGCCCCAAGTTGAACCAAACCCTTAGGTATGACATTTTTTGCAACTGAACAACCTCAATCCCAAAAATAGTTTGTTTTTCATCTATGGTTTCAACTAAAGCATTAAAATCAATTCTCTTCCCCTCATAATCATCCATACATTGAATGAACCTGAGAATATCATCGTCATCCTCAAAGACTTGCCAATTATATACATTATTAGGAATTCTAGGCCTGATCTTCATTTCAATAGTAGATATCCCAACCAAAGTTATATGATTATTCTTTATGGATATTCTTTCTAAAAAATCAGCCATAATGTTCCTTGATCTCTCTACCTATTCTATTGAAAAATCATCAAAAACTCTATTTTATCTAATACTGCATGATTGTATAATTTCAATCTATCATTTTTAGTAGCATACATGGATCTAATTTAGGAGAGAGCTAATTCAGAGTCCCCAAATACTTTTAACAAATTTATGCCATGCTTTATGGCAACCTCTAAGCCCAATAAAAATGCCTCATATTCAGCAGTATTATTTGTGCATTGAAAAGCTAAGAGGAAAGAATATTTGAATGTAGTACCCGATGGAGATATAAAAAAAAAACACCAGCTCCAGATCCTTCTTTAGAGCATGCACCATCAAATTAAATCTTCCATATCTCATCTTTATGTGATTGTGACTCCTTCACAATTGGGTCTTGATTTTCTACTTGTGACCCATCTTTCTCAATCCTAAAATTTTACGACAACATCCATCTTAAAGGTAGCCTCAGGAAAAACAACAATCTCCACCTCACTACATTTTAAGGTTCCTATTATAGGTACTTCTCTATTATCCATAGCAAAACATATCCCAAAAGATGTATCAACTTTTAAGCCCAATTCCTTCATAACACCATAAGGCATTACATTTGTTGTTGCACCTGAATCTATCATACAATTTCTTATTAATTAGTCATTCACCAACAATGTTACATAAAAAGGATCTATATGAGAGGGCTCTTGAGTAATAATTTTCCCAACATAAATTCTAGGAGCCTCCTGCTCCTCATCATCTCCTTTCATCTTGACAGTCTTTGTACTAGGAACAATATCATTAGTTATACCTTTGAGTAAAGAGAAAGTATCCTCTCTGTGCTCCTTTATTTTCAACATCTCAACTAAAGGTAAGATACCTTTATTTTAGATAGTGTATTCTTCATGTAAAAAGTAGAAAAGATATCCCCACTGGAAGCCTTACCCTTTCTCTCCTTTGAATTCTCTTTTCCTTGATCAACAATGGGGGTATCCTTAGTTTTCACCTGAATATTATCCTTGTCTTGAATTGGGGGTTCAATAGAACCTTCCTTTATAAAAAATGAACCAAGATTCCCCTGATCCCTATATACTCTTATATTTCTTAAATTGTAAGCACTCCTACCTTGAGCAATTTCAATAGTAGTGAGAGATCTCACATCTTCATCACTAGGTCTTCTTAATTGAACATGTTCATCCTTTGCATTAGCAACATTTATAGTATGATGCATAACATCATATGGTTCCTCACCTTTCTCTTCATCATATTTCATGATCATATTAACTTTAGGTCTCTCCTCCTCTTGATCATTTTGTTCATCCTTATCCTCAGTAGAGCCCACCAAATCTTGGGTAACCGCACACTCAAAAGTCAAATGTGGCATATTTCAAGGTACACACCAAGAAGAATTCTCTACATTGTGTATATTATTTCTCTTCAGAGGATTAGGAGTACCTTTAATGTTTATATTACTTGGTCTCTCTGAAATAGGTTTACCATCCTTCCAATTTGTTTTATAGGGCATGTCTTGCAATCTATAAGGCTGATTTGACCTCTGATTTTGTTGTCTATTATTCTGAAAGCCTCTCTCATTCTTGTCTACCTTAGTAGTAAGGTCCTTGATTGCAATGAATTTTTTTTTCAAATTTATCAATTTTACGTTATTCCTTGGGAAATCTATTAGATTGACCCTTAGGGTCTTTCCATAATCTACCATCATATCTTTTCCCAAGTTTACGTGATGCCCTTCTATTACTTTCTATATTTACTGTCATCTTATGAGCATCCCTTAAATTATTAGTATTCTTATTCCTTACAAGATAGGAAATCTTACCATTCAATGCATTGCAATATGTAGTAAGACACATATTTTCATCTAATCTCACCACTTGGAATATTCTATGCATGGCCTTCTAGAATCTTCTATTCAATTCAGTTACAGTTTCATTTGGAAACTTCTTGATATTATTGAACTCATTCAACATGTAACTAGAATTTACTTGATCACCATATTGTTCTTTAAAACATTGTGTAAATTCATTCCATGAACTAATACTTCCAGTAGCAAGGCCACGGTACCAATCTCTGACATCCTCAATTAAGGATTGTACAAATAGCTTCATAACAATATCTTCATACTCTATTTCACAGTCATTCATTTTGTCAGAGAAAGCCTTCAGGTTCTCTTCACCAGTTATTACATTATTTCCACTAAATTTAGGGATTTTATCCCTTATTTCATTTGGAATGACATTGGGCTGGCCTGGAATACCATCAAAATATAATTGTTTATATGTCTCCAAATGCATGGGTCTTCTCTAAAAAACAAGCTCCAAGATTTTGGCCACTTGTACCAAGACCCTGGCCTTGATTTGCAATACCCTAAAATGAACTAGATCCCATGGTATTAGTATTAAAATTTGTTGTTTTCACTTTAGGATCTAATCCACTACTACCCTAAGTATTAGTAGCAGTATTAATTGCCTTAAGATTTATAGTAGACTGAATGAAACCAATATTTTTCTTCATTTCTACAGTAGCAGCATCTAATTCAGCATTTTCCAACTATTTGGCAATATCATCTTTTACATTTCTAGTTCTTTCTAGCTCTATGTCAAGTAAAGACATACCCTCAGATGCCTTGACTATATGTTTAGACTCATTAATTTGTATACCAATCACCTTATGTATACCTTTTTCTAATGTAAGGTTATGTGTACCAACTGGAGGAGGATCTTGTAAAGAAGAAAGAGGACTTGAAGGTCTTTCATTTTCTCAATCAAAAATTTGTCTGATCACAGGTTCCTACTCCAACTAACTTTTCTTTAAAAAAAATCCTTCTCCATACACTCCTTTTTGGCATCCATATCACCAAAAATATCCTTGTTCAACCCCTTATTATTCTGATCAAAACCCTGATTCATCAAATTGAGTTGAGCAAGCCTTCTTTGCAAGTCCTCATTCTCAACCACAAATTCCATGACTTCTTCTTCCTTATCCTTTTCCAATCTTTGCCTTAGAATCATTTCTTCTTGTATTTGTCTTCTCAAGGCATCATTATTTCCAAAAAATTATATTAGGATTAGGAAAAGTAATATCAGAATTTGTAGAATCCTCAAGATTTATAAGATCTATTTCCCTTTGATTTACTGCTTGTTCATAAGGATCATCCCATAGAAAAGGGTTATTCCTTGTTCTTTGGAAAGAAGTATCTAAATTTGAAATATTTCTAGGTCTAAAATCTCTATTGTTTCTCCTTTCATTATCCTTTCTATACTGAACTTGAGTTACAACCTTTTGTTTAGATATGTCTTCTTGGACATGAGTATTAAACGTGTTGTCAAAGAAGCCCAAACCATATGATTTAGCACTCACAAAAGAAGGAGCACTTTCCTCTGGGACAACACCCAAGGACTGACCTATACTTGAATCCTTAGGCTTCCAAGAACTTCCATTACTGGATTCTGTTATTTTGGACCAATTTATTTTAGCAGGCTTTGGAATCCCACCCTCTAATTCAACTTTTGAATGCTCCTTCATATATGCCTTGGTGTTTCTCATGTTTTTTATATCTTAAAACAAGATTTAAAATATAAATGTATTCTCAAACTGAAACACTAGCCAACCAAATTCAGAGTCGCCACCCAAATAAACTTGGGATATGTAAAAAATGGGACCACACACTTTTAAAAATTACAAATACTTAAAGAAAACTCATGAAATAAACTTATCTCTTAGTACCCAATAGATGGGTCAATCTCCCCTTTATTTGATAAGCGCTTCAAGAATCCTTTGTGCTAAGTCCCCAGCAGAGCAACTCTATTAATGACTTGGATAGGTCAAATGGTATGATTACTAGATCTTCAAAGATTTTGAAATTTTTTACAAAAATTTTACTTCTCTATCCCTAGTAGAGTCGCCATTTATGTTAATGACTCAAACAAGTCAAATGATATGATTAGTACATCTTCAGAGATTTTGAAAAGTTTTACATACATTCTAGTTCTCTATCCTCAGTATAGTCGCCATTTCTATTAGTTCCTTTTCTTGTTGATCCTTGTATACTTGCACCTCAAGCATATTCCTCTATAAACCCATGCACTGATTCAACAAGGAGAAGAAGTAACATTCAACAAGGTCCTAAAACCTTCTGCACTTTGATCTCCACAAACTCAGGTGGGCACTAACTATCTTTTGCCCTCCATATTCAATAACTTCACAACCAGGAAGGAATGGTGGATGTAATATAAAACATGTAAATGGTAACAAATTTATATAATTGGATGAGAACCACAAGTATAACATGTCAACCCAGTGCTATATCTAGTGGGTATGGAGTCACTCTAGATGAAAACATTCCTAACAATAACATACATCAATGTAAAATCTGCAATCAATCACTGAACTTGACTATGTCTTATATACTCAATTCACACTTCATGGAAGCAGATGTAATTATCCAATTTACTTAAGTTCTTTACTCACTAAAATTGCCTTAAGGATGTTAAATTCTCTCTGAAAGAAATCCTAAACCAATTAGACCCTCTTCATTACAAAGTGATGGATCAAAATGTCCTTAGCACTTAACCCAAATGAATACAAGAAACTAAAACAAATATTTTATAATTCAATCAGAGTTCACAAGTTGCAGGAGGTTATAGACATATCTTATTACTAAAACATCTAATACATAAAGAATCAGATCCAAAAGGACCACCGATAGTCTTAATTCCACATGCAGAGATTACAATCCTTCTTGTGGCATAAATTTCTCATCCTTACAAATGAACTCAAAAACCCTACATATACAATAATTATTCCATGATTTTGGACCACCTTAGGGAAAAAGGAAACCCTAAAACACAACCACCACAACTCGGGAAACAAGCCAACATAAATGCATAAAAAAGATAGGGGAGCAACAAAGGTTAAAATATTGCAAAATTTGATCAAAAAACCTAAGTCGCCACGAAGAAAAATTAATGAAGCTCCAAAATATCAACAAATCAGTCAATTAGGCACCTTATGGCCTTAATAAATTGATCCAAAAGATCATATCGCACAATTAAATGCCTCTGCAACCCAAAAAGTAGTGCCATGGTCCAAAAACCTTGAGAAACAAATTTAAAATTCAAATATCTGATTGCAACGACTAAAGGTGGCATGGAAAAAAGAATCGATGGCCGAGATTCAAACCTTTATCAACTTTAAAAGCGAGCCATCAATCTTCATTTGATTCCCTGGGCTAGCAATTCAGCACAAGCTTTAGATCTTTGCTCTGATCAATGGTCCATATTCAATCTTAGAAACTTAACTCTAACTAGGATTTGATTTGGAGATCTTGCGACCGAACAAATCTCGTGATCTCTGAAAGCTACTCCTAACTTGGTTTTAGACCATAGAATCAGCAACTAAAAAAATCTCCAAGTCTCGCAACACTTTAATTAACTCTGATTTCATTTGGAGATCACGAGATAGCCATAGGATTCAATTTGCATCAATGGCCGAGACTTAATCTCATGATATTTGACTTAACCCTACTTCTGTTCATAGATTCAAAGATAAAGCAATCTATGAATCGCCAAATGTAACCAAACTTGACTCGTCCATAATTGAGTTCCAATTGAAGATCTATAGATAGAATAAATTGCCAATTTGTTGACTATAAGTCCTTAACTCTTAGTGCGTTTGGAGATCAAGCACACACCATACAATTAGATCTGCATCAATGGTCCTTTCCAGATCTCTAAATAAAAGTGTTGACCTTGACATTGTCTAGCGACTTAGAGATAACCCTTTGATGAAAATAAGATATATGGTAATGACTTATTCTCCTAATCAAAAGATCATATTCCATCTTGTTTGGAGATTGAGAGATAAAAGGCCCGCCAAGATCAGAGGAAGATATGCGATAGCTTGTCAGATTGCCTTGATGATTAAAAAGGAATTATCTTTGGGTTTGAGGGAAAGCGCTCATCATTAGATTGTGATAGACTAGCACAGGAGATGAAAAAGAATAAAATGACCCGGGGACATTAGAACTTAGGGAAATAAAGAAAAATTAACTCATCCCCCCATTGTGACTTAGGAATACTAAACAAGGAATGGCCCCACTCAGACATGAAACAAAAATTCAGATGGGTTAAAAATATTTTAAGTGACCCAAAAAGGTATCTTCATTTATAATGTGAACTAGAGACCTAGGGTTTTTCTCCAACGGTTAGAAATTTGAAATTAGGGCTTAAGGAGACAGAAATACTTAGCAAGGTTTTCATCACTTAGACGATATTTTCTCCAAGATTTAATAGTGATAACATATAGCACCATGCAAAAATAATTTTTTATTTGGTGAGAATTACAATCAATCTATCATTCTCCTCTGGTGCGTCTAACGCCCTACCAGGGAACCCAGGAGAAATTAACCTAAAAAATGTTACTAAGTTCAAAGAATTTTTTTTCTTAATAGTTTAGAATCAATAATGAATAACAATGTGGAAGCAATATAAAATAAGACAAAACATAATAATTAATGTAACTCATTTACAGATTACAAATCCTGAGGGTTCCATAATTACGTATGTTAACTAATCTACTAAATATAATAAATAATATACAATCTCCATCTAATGCAAATGAATAACAAGTACATCATCTCATAAATAAAACCTAGATACAACTGATACCATAAGGTATACATAACAAACCAACATCCATTGCACAAGTCGTAGGGTATGTAATAATATTCCAATATAAAGTAGAATACAATATTCCATGAATATCATAATTGATACAATGATAAAAGTATACAAAATAGGAAAGATAAGAGAAAGTCTCCAAAAATGATGAACAAGAAGATAGAACTGCAACAAGGATCATCCAAGCATAAAGTCACAAACATCAGATCTCAATGATAATAAGAATCAATATCACCCAACCTCGTGGGACCAAAGGTCCACTCCCACCATGTTGAGTAGATCACATCAGGCCACACTCAAGGAAACAAACAAAAAAGTAAGACTAATGCAAAGGTACACTAGACAAAATGGTAATAAAAGGATTACAATATTTTAATTATTAAATATCAAGAGACAAAACCATTGTACCAAATGCTCACGTAGGAACCTAGAACACATATAGGGAAGTAACATCACATTAGTTCACTCTTGAGTTACCCTACTAGTCCCTCTAGACTCTAGACCCCAAGTGACTGTATATGGCTTAGTAATCCTTTTATATAGATAAGGATCCTAACTATGCTATACCTTAATCAAGAACCTTCTCTTACTCCTATCCTAGCCTGTACTAGCACTCAAGGCATGGGCGAGAACACAAAATTATATTATTAATATTTCTCTCCTAATAGATTTATTAAGTTGTCACTTATTATGTAACTTATAATGAGTTACAGTAGTATCCTCTTAGGGCCCTGGCCCCCATTTCAAGCCACTTTCCCTTTATGCTCCTAGAAAACCTACCCTACTGCTCCCAACAATAGAACCAAAAGAAAGAAAAACCCAATTTGGAGGGTAGAAATAAGATACTTGTCAACTATTTTAGGAAAATAAATGGCTTAAGTTGAGATTTAGACTTGTCTGTTATCTCCCCTCTCTTATCATTGAGATATTGCAATAGGTCATGCTCATCATAGCAATTCAAGGAAGTTGATGTCCGATACCTGCAAACTTGCATTACAAATTTGATCGCGCAATGCAAGTAACTGCGTCTCCATCCTCTACCACATCATACACACCAAATATAAATGTAAGATAGACACGCCACACTGCAATATAAAACATATACACCAACCATAAACATGCAAGTATGGGGTCAGTAAAATCATTCTACATATATATAACCACCATGAAAATAGCCAACGCACACACAAAAAGTGATCCAAAAGATTCTGGCATCAATATTAAAAAGTAAATTATGGGTGGGCACTACATCCACCCCCAAAAAATTAGGCTTACTCCTGGAATTCGATAAACAAAAAATGATTACATGGTTTTCATAGAGGTACTATAATGGTTCTCTTATGAATAAAATGCATAATTCAAATGGGGACTTAGGTCCTTGGCCCAATCGACTTACTATGTTAAAATACCCTAATCTCCACATAGTAAATAAAAAATGTAAATGAAATTATTATGAATTACTTCCTACATTCTAACTTCCAAACACTCACTTACATCACACAAAGACTAATACAAACACCTCATTAATCTATTTTCACAAGGACATGAATATCCAGTCACTAGGAGAAATATGATTCTGGTTTAATCACAAATTGAATACCACACTGATCAATCGTTCATCATCTAACAATTTCTTAAATAGACCTAGATATTTATTCATTCAACCTTATATAATTCATCTAGAAAATAATTGTATAAGGTACACATTTGCATTTATATCAAATAAAAAATTGAAAAGTTCATGCAATCCTAGTTAATGCAACACTCATACAAACATATAGGACACACAAATCATTTCATTTTCACATGGAAACCTAGTATAACTCTCTGCAATGTCCTCCCTTACACATACTATCAAAGATCCAAAATGAACAAGATAGAAAGAACACTTTTCACAAAACTGAGCTAGCAATATCAAACATTTGGAACAGCCACCAAAAAACAAAAAGGAAACTCCCAAGTGGGTGAATACAAAGTCCAACATTAAATAATAAAAGATATCATGATAATTCAAAAATAAGTCAAGTGTGACCAGTGTCACAAAATAGGTAGCAAAAAGAGAGTCAAATGACTAGTTTAGACATTAGAAAGTTCAAAAATTTAATGCTAGTCCAAGCACAACATGAATGAATCATCAATAACCTAAAAAAATTATCAAAAATATTTCACATAAGAAAGTGACCAATGTTAGCCACACTCAAGGGAGTAACCTCTTAATGACACCCAAAAATAAAAAATTCTAGACTTCTTAGAGAATGTACCCAAACAAAATAGACAATCGCTAAGGTAAGATGCATCAAATGCAATTGTTACTAAACAAATTTGAAAATTGTTACAAGTAGGTTATAAATTACAAGCGGTCTCAAATGCAGAAACGTTATGTGCCTAAGTTATGTTTCAGGTTTAACAACTAGACCCCTAATGGGCATACAAACTCCCAGAATTCCCAGTGTAGATACTCAGGCTTTGATACCAAGTGTAACACCCTGCCAGGGAACCTAAGAAAAATTGACCTAAAACATGTTACTAAGTTTACAGAATAATTTTTTTCTTAAGAGTTTACAATCAATAATGAATAAAAATGTGGAAGCAATATAACATAAGACAATACATACTCATTTTGTAAGTTAACTAATCTATAAAATACAATAAACAATATACAATCTTCATATAATGCAAATGAATAACAAGTACATCATCTTATAAATGAAACCTAGATACAACTTCAATACCATAAGGTATACATAACAACCCAACATCTATTGCACAAATCATAGGGTATGTAATAATAACCCAATATAAAATACAATATAATATTCCAAGAATATAACAACTAATACGATGATACAGGTATACAACATAAGAAAGATAAGATCAAGCCTCCAACAATAATGAACAAGAAGATAGAACTGCAGCAAGGATCATCCAAGCATAAAGTCACGAACGTTAAATCTAAATGGTAATATGAATCACTACCACCTGACCTCATGGAAGCAAAGGTCCACTCCCACTGTGTTGAGGAGATACATTAGGTTACTCAAGGAAATAACCAAATAAGAAATACTAATGCAAAGGTACACTATAAAAAATGGTATTAAAAGGATTACAAGATTTTAAGTATAAAATATCAAGAAACAAAACAAGTGTACCAAACGCTCACATAGGAACCTAGAACACATATAGGGAAGTGCCATCACATAAGTTCACTCTTGAGTTACCCTAGTAGTCCCTCTAGACCCTAGTCCCCAAGTGACTCTATGTGGCTCAGTAATCCTTTCATACAGATAAGGATCCTAACTATGCTAGACCTCAATAAAAAATCTTCTCTCACTCCCATCCTAGCATGTACTAGCACTCAAGGCATGGGTGAAAAAACATAATTATCTTATTAATATTTCTCTCCTAATGGATTTATTAAGTTGTCACTTATTAGGTCACTTATAATTAGTTACCCTAGTATCCTTTTAGGGCCCTGGCCCCAATTTAAAGCCACTTTCCCTCTATGCTCCTAGAAACCCTACCCTACTGCTCCTAGCAATAGAACCAAAATAAAGAAAAAACCAAAATCATTAAAGAATTCTCATAAAAATCACCAAGGGAAATGTTGGAGCATAAAAAAGAATAAAAAAACAACCTATACAAGGATCCAAATTGTCCATCCCATACTAAACATCTCAAATACCAAATACACATGGTTTCCATATCACAAGATCAATCAAACCCTCAACAAAATTCATCAATGAAATTAATCTCCAACATAGAGTAACACATAATCCAAAGACCATCAACAAGATCAAGAACAATTACAATCGAAGAATCAGGCTGACTAGGTAGACAAATAAAAACTCAAAAAAACAATGATTGTCACCTCTCAAGGTCAGATATAACACTGATTAAGGACTCATAGAACTCATGAAATCTCTCACAAAATCACCCAACAATACAGGGACCGATCGTGACATAAGAAATTTATTAATTTTCACAAAATGGCCCAAATAGTAAAAGGTATAAAATCATAAAAGAAAAGACCAATTCTCAACGACAAAATCCCACCTGTGGCATTATTCTAAACAATGAACAATTCATCAAACAAGACATCTATGACATAAATAATGTATATGCAACGTATATGATGTCTTAACACCACAACTATGTCATGTTGTTAACTAGTTTCCAATTATACTAACATCTTTATATAAGGTACATAATTTAAGTATTAATTTTAATCTTATCTATTGAGTATTACTTAACTTTTGTTTGCCATCGATATCAATATTCTATTTAGTTCTTTCTATCGAACTTTCTCATACTTTATAAATTATAATCTATTATTAATTTGTAACTTAATTAAGTAAATTACACTTTGCAATATAAACACCCCTTTTTACATATATAAATTAATTTTATACGATCACTTTAAAAGAAATTATGATCTATTAATTAATTTGTATTAATTAACAGTAAAAATTAATAAATAACAATATAAATTAATCTAATCAACTTTATAAAAATCAATATAGAAAATTTTGAAATTAATAAAGTTTATTAATTTAAAACAATAAATTAATAAAATTATACTATCGAGGGAGGGGTCGAGCAGTCCCCACCACTTCCTTGCGCTGCGAGCCCTTTAAAGGGTCGTCGACCAGCACCCTATCGGTCATGATAGAGGTACTGCTAATGGCAGTGCTCTGCTATGGCAGTAGTACCTTGTCATGTCGATAGTGCTTTGTTGTGCGGTTGTGGGGAGCGGGGGTGGTGTCCTGCCCCCACTTTAATATACATAAATTTAAAAAAAAATCTAGAATTAACAAATGTTAATTATATATATATATATATTTTAAAAAAAAATAATATAACATGAAAACTTTCTCTCTCCTGATCCACTAAAATAAATTATTTATTTAATTGACATCCCTCAATTTTATATATATATATATATATATTTCAATTCTAAGGTTCGAGTAGTCAAATTAGATCAAAGGAAACCCCAAAGATGATTAAAATTTCTCAAAACCCTAAGACCAATTTCTTTCTCTAAGATTTATAAAAACAATGTGATGTGTCTACCTCTCAAATATCCCAAACTCAAATCATGCAATATACAGTCATATTTAGGAGGATAATTTAATAATCTTTCTACAAGGTTTTCCAAGCAAACCCCAATTATCAAAACACAATCTTTGCAAAAGACTCCCAATAATCACACACAGAAACATGCACAAGGTAGAAAACCTTTTCAAAAGGAATTTACCAAGGTTTTCAAAAGCCTACCTCAAAAACCGAGAAGTAATTGAGAAGAAAAGAAGAACCCAATCCACAATCTAAAATTCTAGCTTTTAATAAATTTCCTTTGAATCCAATTCCAAAGACAAAATCTGTAATTCCTAAAACCTCTATCCTGAATAATGACTAAAAGAAATTTTAATATAGAAAACCCAACAATCAGAACTGAAGCATGCAACTCCCAATCAACAATTAGAACTCAACTCTTAACTTTGTTTTTATCAAAACCCTTTTCGCACAATTAATTAATTATAATTAATAATTACATGCACTTTTTCCAATTAACAACTTAAACTCAACTTTAATTTAAATGTATATCTTAATTTATTAAAAATAAAGTGTAATTTTAATTACATATTAATATTTAATTAATAATTAATTAATGCTTTGCCTGAATCTTTTTTCATCTGCCGTTCCCCTATGACCCGCAAAGCCATTCGCAAGGTGATTGGGGAACATATGCTATCCCCGAAATCCAAGCAAGTCCTTTTTCCATTGCATATGATCTCAATATTCCTCTCTAATCTAATGGATATATTGCAGTTTGTCGACCTACTGGTTCTATTCGCAAACAAGGTGGTTCAACCAAATTTCATTATGGGCAATAAACTAATGGTGACTATTCAAAAGTATGATTTGTGGCAAGGATGTGCCTTCGTAGGTGGGATATTTCCTTGCCAAATCTTTCTAGCCAAGCATGAACACATGTTGATAAATGACAGCATTAAACGGGCATTGGAAAGGCATAGCTATCGAATTGTCAAATCGACGCTGCTAGTGGTGGCGAAGGCTTTGGGGACTGAAATGGAGGAAAACATCTGTAGGATGGTTAATTCCATACTTGACCTGATGGGCATTCCAAACATATATTTGTTGTCAAAAATCCAAATAATAGCTCCTGAAAGCAGAGAACTACCTCAACATCTTCTTTCAACAGTTCTCGACCTGAATTTGCTATCATCATCAAACACTCTGTTGGAAAGATTGCTACAATGTAGAAAATTGTTATTTTTCCATTGATGTCAAACCTTAACTGGTGAGACTATTGTTGTATGTTTGAGTACCTTATCCATTGATTGATGAAGATTTGAAAAGAATGGGATAACAAGAAGACCAAGGAAATGGTTGAGTTATGAGTATAAACCAGGGTACTTGATCATTTGGCACTTTGGAAAAGTGATACATTATTTATCTAGCACTAATAGTTCACTAGAAGGTCAATGCCAAGCAAAGCAAAGTCGATGTCAAGCAAAGCGAAAGGTGATGCCGAGCAAAGCAAAGATGATGTCGAGCGCCAGTGAAATACCAAGGGAGACAGTGAAATGTCGAGCATTAGTATTTTGCTTATTGATGAGATTTGAGATCTATGGCCGACATAATTGATTTTATTGTGATATGCATTATTAATTAAGATTGGTCCATATTCATTGAATGCATGGGAAACCATTATTAGCACATGGATTCAATGGTTAATTAATAACTATATTGGAGAAGTAAATTAAATGTAAAGATGGAAAGATCCATTGGATCTGACCTAACCCAAGATCTGCGATCTTGATTAAGCAGAAAAATATTTATTTGACCTAGATGAAGAGGTATAACATAACCTACTATGGTTATTGTTAAGGTATTAAAAAGAATGCAAAGTGTTGCATGGTTAATTGACTGATTGGCAAGACCTAAGCAGAGAAGGCTGAACAGAGAAGCAGAGAGAGATTTCTTGATGGATTTCCAAGTAGATCTAAAGTTTGAGATGAGAATGGAGGCCACTCAGTGAATTAGAATTAGAGCTAAAAGTGGATCTGGATTTGCAAAGTAAGTTGCATGAATTAGATCACACCTATTGTTTACTTTCTAGCCATTATAACAGTACAAATCCTTTAACCAGGTTGACTTAACAGTCAGTGTATAAATCCTTTGAACAAGGTGACATTCATATTGGAATGTTCTAAGTCCTCTAACAAGGCCACTCCTAACAGGGTGATCAAATCCTTTAACTAGGTCACATTTGACAGTGTGTTTTGTAAACCTTTAACAGGTTTGGCTCCTCATAGGGCATCACTTTAGAAGAGTAAAATTTTGGTAGCATGTTACTGGTGGTTTTTCCTATATTGGGTTTCCACGTTAAATCATGGTGTCAAATTGTGTGAATGTTATTGTTGTGTTTGTTAATATTAATTCAGAATAAATGAGAGGGGGGGGTGAATCATTTATCCTCAGGTCTATATGTGCCCATATAAAACTTTAAATCAACTTCAACAACTCAGATCTTCATGGCAGTAATAAATAATAAAAGTGTGCAGTTTACTGTACTAATGAAATAAGCTTGCAGATGATAAACAAACTATTTTTGGGACTAAGGTTGTTCAGTTGCCAAAAAATGTCATATCTGGATGAGGCAATAGGAAGGATGCAGATAAAACCAATGAATCTTCTCTAACATTATATTCCCTTGGTACAACCTTGAAAGAGAAAGCATTGATTCATTCAATCTCATCCCACACCCAATTTTAATAGCTTCAATCTATCATTATTCACTACAAAATTACCTCCACCTTTTTTACAATCAATTCAACATCACCTCTAGCCACCAATAGTTTTATACCCCTTTCCTTAGTTACAGTTATTCCTAGTAGAAGTGCTTTGTACTCAATTGTATTGTTAGTTTTTTTTTAAAGTATATATTATAGGATAGAGGAAATCATTTTGATTCAAGAGAGATTATTACAATCCCAACTCCAAAACCTAAAATTGAGATGCTTTCATCAAACTCCAAGGCCCATAACTCAGATGATATGTCAGGTCCTAGTGATTATTTTTCTATTACTTCTCTAGAGAATAAAATATAGTTATGGATTCCATCCTGTCATAAAAAAATTGAGACCTTAGATCATCTGATTTCAAAATAGTGAACTTTTCTTTAGCCTCTAATTCTATTTTTATCTTTTTTTTCCTATAAAAATAAGGGAATGGGACCAATCTACATGTATTTCACCTTATAGAACCCAACAAAAAATTCTACTAAATAGCATATCATAGCTAGCCAAGATTTCAACAACTAGGATGGTCAACTTCAATATTTTTGTTGGGTGGAAAACTAGAGACACTTGCGCATCTATAATTTGGCCAATTAAAGGGATTTGTTTAGAGTCCATAAAATAAAACTTACCAAAAATTTTAGTCAAGGATAGACCAAGAGCCTTAGCAACTGGGATAGACATGTCATTATCTGATGCACAAAAATCAATTATACAATTACTCAACCTATGGCCATTTATAAAAAGTGACACATAAAATGGGCTGGGTTTTAAATATAGCATAGAAGACATGATTCTTGTTGTTTGATGAAAGATTTTATGTAGATGCATCAACATTTGAAAATTGGTCTTCACAGGCATGAACTCTCTCACTACTTGGCTTAACATGTTCAACAAGGTGGTCCCACTCACATGGGTTCATTTTTAAATATTCCATAGTTGAAATTTTAATTTTAAAAATTTCACAGAATTGAACAACATCAAAGGAATTGACAACCCTAATTTTATTTTGGGATGACAAGATCTTTGGTACATCCTCCATAACTTTCAGTGAAATCATTGGGTGATGTAGGCTTGGGCCTTTGAAATGCAATTATTCCTCTTTGACTAGTGGTCTGTTGACTTCTAATGAGTACAACACATGAGGCTTCATCTAAGGTGGTGAAATAATCTCTTCCTCTTTTGGAATCAGATTCATCTGCAATATCTTCTTTGTCTAGAACTGCTTCCACCATTTCATTGGTGGTAGTCATATACATATACCTACAAATTTTTGGACATGTATTTCCATCATGATATGTAGTTAGGTGAAATATGCACATATTACCTTTTTTCCTATCCTTGTGTGTACTTCTATTTCCAACCTCTATTGAGATGAAGGAAGTAATAACTATTTTCTGCTACTAAATGCCATGATATAATTCTACCTTGAAATATGTAATACCCACCTCTTGGTTTGCTTTTCAGTTTTGGTTGCCGATCTCTTTTAGGCTTTTTCATGTATGTGTGGTTTATTTCAGATGGATTAGAGGATATTTATATATCACGTTTCAGTATGTTATTGATTTATTTCTTAGAGTGTTATATCTCCTATTTGCATATGATTTATAGTTATTTCATAATGTTGATGTATATGTTAGGATGTCATTTTGATTATGGTTTTCTGAAAATACTGACCCTAGATTTATATGCACATGGATCATGTATATGTCTAACATTACTATTTGACGTGCTTGATATGGTATGTCACAAAGTCGTAGTTACTTGCTTCGGCGAGATCCACACGATAAACTATTGAGATTGATGAACATCAATCTACCCAAGAAACTCCTGCATGCAAAGCTGTTACACAGAATGAAGATAGAAAGAGAAAGCTAGGGCAGCCGATAGGCCAGAGACTGAAAAAGCATGTTGCAAGAAATGATTTTCTATTAACAACAATAATGAAATTACAATCTCCTTAAGAATTACAAAGCGGACAATCCTTATAAAGGATGCTGAAACCCTAAAAAGGGAAACTAACAGAAATAGAAACTACCTAAGATTAGCTTAAGAAAACTAGAGTGAATAGGGAAGTTACTAATTAGATCATAATGATTTAAATTAGTAACCCCGATAGACTATTACTCTAACA